>ML677344.1:7963037-8047064 GCA_007922305.1 Dermatemys mawii | reverse complement strand
GTGTCTCAGCTCCCCCCACAGCCTGTCGGGGGGGTGTCTCAGCTCCCCCCACAGCCTGTCGGGGGGGTGTCTCAGTTTCCCCCTCTCCTGCCAAGCTCCCCTCACAGCCAGTCGCTACCTCTCCTCTCCTCTCCGCAATGCCTATGTGGCAAAGCGCCTCTTCCCCTCCCAGCTACGAGGAGCCTCCACCAAACGGCAGCTGGCGGCCCCGCGCTCGACCCGGGAAAGCAGCCTTTCCTCCGGGCCAGCGGCCGCCTGGCGGGATAGACAGAGACCGGCACCGAGCTGGATCCGGAGCCCGAAACCGAGCCGGAGCGAACTGGCGCGTGCGCAGACAGCGCGTTCCCTCCGGCGCCTGGCTCCCGAGCTGGCCGCAGCGCCTCTGCGGACGGGACCAGGGAGCTCGCGCTGCCGCCTGCTGTGACCGTTGGTCCGGTGCGGTGACGGTCACGCGCCTGCTGAGAGCGCGAGGGAGCCGGGCCCCCTCAGCGGGGGGAGGGGCTTGGTCCCGTGCCTATGGCCGGGGGAGGGAGCCGGGTTCCCTCACACGGATCTACCCGCCCCCGGCGTGCCCCCAGCACACCGTTATGGGGAGAAGCCTCCTCCCCACCCCACAGGTTATCCACGTTCCTCAGCCTGACTCTGCCCCCAGCCTTCCTTGGGCTTCTTGGCATCCATTGGCATTAAACTACTCTCCTGGCTCCGAGGGGATGAACTCGGTCCCGGTCCCCATCTCCCTGTCAGAGGCCCGGCCGCTGCACTTGTATTCCTCCTCAATGCTCCAGCCAAGGGCACCCACTGTCCGGCTTCCAGCTCCACAGCCCTTACCTTGCTCGCGCCTCCCGCTCCGTCCTGACCCGGGTGTATCACTGCAAGGTCCCTGCGGTATCCCAGCACAGGCAGGGCACCCCCTCCGGGCTGTCTCTTCAGAGATGGGTAACGGTGTGACTGCCCACAATGATCATTGCCACACAGGGCTTTCTAGGCAAGCCTACTTTATTCCTAAGGGGGAAAGCACTACAGAGCAAAAACACGGAAAACCCTAAAGAACCCACGTGCATGGTGATAAGCTTACCAGAGATCACCCTAACCCTAAGGCGGATTCTGGTACAGGTAGCCCCTCAAACCGCCACCCGATTCCCTGTGGTTATAGGCTCATTACACCTTCAGCTGAGAACAAGTACACTCAGTCCACGCTTTACACATTTCAGGGATCTTTGATTTAGAGTTTCCGGAAGCAGGTAATTAGTACACAATGGATATCTCTCCACGTGCTGTATCTTCAAAAATTTGGCTTGGGTAAGAAAAATTTGTATTTCCCTTGCGTCAAGGTACTTTTTAGGAAATCCATTTCACACATAATGTTCCAAAAAGCCCTTTGACTTTCCTAATAAAAGATTGCATTAATCTTGTAATCCTGCTAAAGAAGTCCTGTACAACCTCATGATAGTATATAAGCATTCGCATTTTTAATACAGTGTCCTTCAAATGTCCTGTTTCTGGTACAGTATGTACATTCTGGTTCACCAAAAAATGTCATATTAGGTCTTAAATGAAAGCTGGGGGTCACACTACTCGTTAATATTATTGTGAAATGTATGTAGAGATACTATGTAAGGAGTTATGTATGCACACTGAAAATCTAGTCTTAGCTCCTGTTTCACAGCAGAAGTGGAGAAGGTTTTTCTGTCAGACGAGAGATGTTTATTCGCCTCTCTCTCTGTCAGATGTTAGTTAAGCACTGTAAGCTAACACAATGGATGCCTATTTACATATGAAGTTATCAAAGATGTGAAGTCCACAAGAAAGCAGCACACAGGAAGAGAATCCATAACTTTGGGGATATAAGTGGAATGCAAACAACACCCCACTCCCCCTTTATCCTGCCCCTAGGAGGTAACCAGACAGTGCCGTTACACTCATCAGAATGAGTTCTCACCCAATCTTGGTTGAAATATTGCAGAGGACCTTAGAAGTGAGATAAACTTTAGACAGGAGGTTAATCTGTTAATCCTCCTATCAGGGAGCTGCTATCCAGTTAAGCACAAGCAAAACTCCCTCCTGCTGTAGATTGGGGGACGAGGGGGTGTAACAAAATGACTTTCAGTCCTTGGTAACTCTGAGACTGTCACATGGCCCTGCCTTGATATCTATCTATCTATCTATCATCTATCTATCTATCTATCGAAGGCCCTGTATTGTCTCAGGCTAGCCCTGAAGATAGGCATTGTCCCTCCTTTGGGATAATTTCATGTTTGGTCAATTGTGAAGAAGGATTGTGAATTCTAAATTACTCAGCATAAATATAACCAGTTACTTTTACACAGGAAGATGGTTGCTTGCCTCCATTCTCACACACAGAATTAGTTCTCACTTGATTGGAGGCAGTTTCTCCACTCCCCGAGAGCATTTTTCAGCTGCAGAGGGAAGAAGTGAAGATCTACCTGTTCCAGGCTGTGAGTGTAGCTGGGTGTATGCTGTACATACTGGGCCTACAATTTTTATTTCTGGAATGTGTGGAGAGGAAACATTTCTGATGGTGTCATATTTTTATTTTTTTTATCCTTCAGGTGGAATTTTCTCACTGCTAGACCACTCTGTAGTATTGATGCCTCCTAATCAATTATTGGGAGTGGACTACATCCACCCTAACTAAATTGGCCTTCAATATTGGTTCTCCACTTGTAAGGTAACATCCTTCTCTTCTGTGCCAATATATATTTATGCCTGTTCCTGTAATTTTCACTCCATGTATCTGAAGAAGTGGGTTTTTTACCCATGAAAGCTTATGCCCTAAAGCTGTTAGTCTTTAAGGTGCCACTGGACTCCTCATTGCTTTTGTGGATACAGACTAACACAGCTACCCCTCTAACACTCTGTAGTTGTGCTCATAAGGTAGAAAGCACATTGTCCCAGCTTCTGAGTGGCCAATAAAGAGATTGCTTCCAGAGTCTTGTCTATGCTATGAAATTAAATCACTGCTGTCAGTGGTTAGCAGTGATTGTTGCAGCTGAGCTAGTTCTAAACAGAGTGTCTCTGCAAGGGCAAAAAGGAGAGTTCAGCATATATACACATAATTTTCCAGAAGATGGCAGCAAAGGTGTCCTTATGTTTTCAAAATGGTCAGGAATTACTTTCTGCCTTGCAATTTGTTGAACAAGGTTCATATAGACCAGAGGTTCTCAAACTGTGGTCTGCGAACCACTAGTGGTCCCTGAACTCCATTCAGGTGGTCCATGGATAGTTCTCTCTAAGATGCATGTCTGGGCAGCCACATATGAGAGGGTGAAGGACCACCCACCTAATTAGTAAGGTGAGGTGATGGCCTTGGGTGGAATAAGAGGTAGGTGGGAGGGGGAAGTGGGGTGAGACTAGGGGGTGGGAGGAATTTGGAATGTGCAGGGGTGTGGTGACCAGAGAAAGAGGTGACTTTCCTCAGCTCTAGGGCTTTGGCTGCTGGGGAGAGATGGCCCTCCTTCCCAGCCTCAGCTCTGTAGCTGCTGTGGCAGGGGAGAGGGGTAGAGACCCCCGCCTGCAGGCTGCCACAGCAGGGGAGAGAGGACACATTCATTACATTAGAAAGGTAAGACTACTGATATCAAAATATGAGTTGTGTGCTTTTATTTGTAGAACAAAAAAAGTTAATTATTAAGTTTTTTTATTAGCGCTTTTATCCAAAGTGTTCTACAATAGTTAGCTAATGGTACAAACAACATCTGAAAAGACCATTAAGTCATCCGCTGAGAGCCTCAGCAATTTTCAAGTGGTCTGTGAAAGAAAAAATTTGAGAACTACTGATATAGACAGTAAATTTCTTGCAGAGGCAATGCCTACTCTGATGAATATGTTGCCTTTCACCAACAAAAACAAAACCTTACTTTCAGCTTAAGGTCAGTGCAATGTTCAGAGCAAAGTTGCAAAATTATTTCAGAGTAAACAGAACAAAATCATTTCTCTCACATAGCTGTGCCTTACTACTTGTTCTTCTGTTGATCCCTGCCAGTGCTGAATCAGGAATCAACAGTTAGGTGCAAGTATGAACATAAGGGTTTCTAGCAGTTTAAAATGTGCTGCTACTTTATATTAAACAAACAAAGGCATCAAAATAAAGAAATAAATAAAATGCAGCACCTTGTATGATCTAAACACACATGTAGTTACACGTTAACAATTTTCTCACATAGGCTCAACATTTTAGCCTTCATCACTGTGACAGGGCAGGAGTAAAACCCCTTGAATGCCCTGCCCCTGCTGGCTAAGCCCTGCTTTTTGGCAGGAGGGCCAGGGGCAGAGGCTTGGAGCAGCCAGCAGGGAGTCCAGCTGGGAGTCCTAATGAGGGCTTGCTCACAGCACCAGGCTGGGCTAAGTGAACACAGCTGAGGCTGGGAGCTGAGAGGGCTAGAAAAGCCCTGAGTCAGACTCACTTAGAGGCAGGCTAGGAAGGTAACAGCATTTTTCTGGCACTGAAGCCACTAAAGATGCACTGTAAATAAAGGACACTTGGGTGAAACACCAGAAGAAGGTGTGAAGACCTTTATTTTGATCAGCCCAGAACACAGCACAGGGGAAAGACAGAGAGACCTGTGTGGACCCTGTGACAGTCACAATTGTACAAACCTGTTTTTCCATATGTAGCTCATTATACATTCAAATATGCACTATACATCATCTCCCTCCTTAGAAAATATACCTTCCATTTGTCTTTACTTCAGGAATTATTAATTATTCTTATTATTTGTATTACAGTATTATCTAGTGATTGGGCCCCATTATGCTAGGCCCTGTATGTACTACACATAGTAAGAGAGAGTGCCTGCCCTGATGATCTTACAGTCTACATTAGGGGTGGGCAAACTTTTTGGCTCAAGGGCCACATCTGGGTGGGAAATTGCATGCAGGGCCATGAATATATGGTTGGGGCAGGGGGTTGGAGTGTGAGAGGGAGTGCAGGGTCTGTAAGTGGGTACAGGGTGGATGAGGGGGCTCTGGGCAAGGGTTTGGGGTGCAGGAGGAGTGTGGGGTATGGCAAGGGGCTCAGGGCAGGGGTTTGGGGTGAAGGAGGGGGCTCAGGAAAGGGGGTTGGGGTGTGCACAAAGGAGCTATGGGAAGGGGGTTTGGGTGCAGGCTGGGTTTGGCATGCAGGCTCGAGCCTGGTGTTGCTTACCTTGAGCAGCTCCAGGGTGGCAGCAGTGTGGCTAAGGCAGGCTCCCTGCCTGCCCTGGCCCTGTGTCACTCCAGGAAGCAGCCAGCACCATGGACCCTGGGGCGGGGGAGGGCAGAGGGCTCTGTACTCTCCCCTTGCCTTCAGTACCTCTCTCAAAGCTCAGAACGGGCTTCTGTGGAAAGGGATCTGGGGATTGTAGTGGATCACAAGATAATATGAGTCAGCAGTGTAACACTGTTGCAAAAAAGTAGACATTATTCTGGGATGTATCAGCAGGAGTGTTGTAAGCAAGACATGAGAAGTAATTCTTCCATTCTATGGGCATGTCTACACTATAAAATTATGTCAACGTAAAGTATGTCAGCATAAAGCCATTGCAGTAATTGAACCATTTTTGCATGTCCACACTACAATCCTTGTGTCAGCGGTGTGTGTCCTCACCAGGAGTGTTTGTACCAACTGTACTGTCACTATGGGGCATTCTGGGACAGCTTCTGAAAGTATTTTAGATTGGACATTAGGAAAAACTTCCTAATTGTCAGGGTAGTTAAGCACGGGAACAAATTGCCTAGGAAGGTTGTGAAATCTCTGTCATTGGAAGTTTTTAAAAACAAGTTAGACAAACACCTGTCAGTAATGGTCTAGTTGATATGTCCTTGTGTGCAGGGATCTAAATTAGCCATTACCATTTAAGAAAGACATCTTGGAGTCATCATGGATAGTTTTCTGAAAACATCCACTCAAAGTACAGTAGCAGTTAAAAAGCTAACAGAATGTTAGGAGCCATTAGGAAAAGGTTAGATAAAAGACCAAAAAAAACCAAAAACCCAAATGCCACTATATAAATCCATGGTTCACCCACATCTTGAATCCTACATGCAGTTTTGGTCACCCTATTCCAAAAAAAGATATATTAGAATTGGAAAAGATACAGAAAGGGGCAACAAAAATGATTGGGGGTATGGAACAGCTTGCACTGAAGCAGGGATCAAAAAGACCGGGACTATTGGTGGGCATATAAAATTATGCCCACCAATTATATAAAATTGGTGGGCATATTGGTGGTCTATAAAATCATAAATGATGTGAAGAAAGTTAATAAGAGAGTGTTATTTACACCTTTACGTAACACAAGAACTAGGGATCATCCAATGAAATTAAAACAATCAAAAGGAATCAAAACAGGTGGCAGGTTTAAAACAATCAAAACATCATGTCATGCACAGTCAACGTGTGGAACTCGTCATGGAATGTTGCGAAGGCCAAAAGTATAACTGGGTTAGAAAAAGAATTAGATAAATTCATGGGGGATAGGTCTATTAATTACTATTAGCAAAGGTGGTCAGGGATGCAAGTCTATGCTTCAGGTGTCCCTAAACTTCCAGCTATCAGAACTGTGATGGGAAGATAGGATAAATCACTTGAAATTGTCCTGCTCTGTTCATTCCCTCTGGTACTGGCCACTGACAGTAGATGGGATACTGGGCTAGATAGGCCCTTAGTCTTAGCCAGTATGGCTGTACTTATGTTCACCAGGCAGAAGAGTAGATAACCTTTGAGAAGGGAGCACTCCGCATCCATTTATTATAGAGATTGATTGTATATGAAGTTGGGTTTATTTATGGCAAACAACTTTTTCTTTAGAAGTGACAGAGTCCTGTGGCACCTTAAAGACTAACAAAAGTATTGAAGCATAAGTTTTCGTGGGCTAATACCCGCTTTGTCAGGTGCACAAAGTGGGTATTGGCCTACAAAAGCTTATGCTTCAATACTTTTGTTAGTCTTTAAGGTGCCACGTGACTCTTTGTCGCTTCTGCAGATCCAGACTAACACGGCTACCTCTCTGATTCTGAACTTTTTTCCTTTATTTTTTTGTTGTAACCAATGTATTCTAGCCCCCTTCAAGAATAAAACCTAGAGGACAGAGACTTGCTGACCAGTGATTTTTAGTTCTGGCTGAACTCAGTGACCTGCTGCACCAGCTTGCAGTAACATTTCTCTGTTTCACTTTCTTTCAGATTGTATAGCTTACTTTGCTAAGCATATTTGTCATTAAAAGTATAACAAAGCATAAAACCAAGAAAAAGTTTATTTCTTGGGCAAAGAATTGCAGCATATGGAAGCGGAGATCCCTGAAACCTATTTCACATATTTTCCCCAACCCTCTCCTTCCCAGTGTTACAGGACTGGATAGAAGTTATATATACAGAAATTTACATATACATATATTATATGTACAAAAATTTACCTGCATGAACACTATAGGTTTTTAAATAATAGAGGATCCTTGGTAGAATCCTGTGGAAATGGGATTTTAAAATAAGATGTTTATGTCAAAAATACACTTGATTATTTTTAAATGAATGGTGATTTGAAGACATGGGTTATTTGAAGAAGGCCAGATGTTATTTAATTTTGCCATTTATCATGAATCTCGTGAGATTTGATGTTTTTCTTTAAGCCCTCCTCTGTAGCAAAAATCCTGAAAACATGGTCCAAGTGCATCCACAAGACTCAAAAGGCAGAAGGCAAATAAAGAGAACCCAACATTTATTTTAAATCTCATGGTTTCTAAGACAGTTTCATAATTTTGGGGGACCTGACTCATGATTTTTGCAAGTTTGGGATGGGCAATATTGTGTTAGACATCTACTTGATAGTGCCAATAAGGATTTCAGGACCTTTTGCAAGAGGATAAAATTTGATTTTTCTGGGCAGTGATGAATTGAAATTCTTGTCTTGTTGCATGCTGCAAGCTTAAATGGCACATAATCTCTGTTATAGCTAGGGAATCCATCACCTTATTATCTGTGCACCTTTATAAACTTCTATTAAACTGCACTCTACTTTCAAGAAGCTACAGAATGTTCTTCAAGAAAGACAAAGGTACTATTTTGCATTCAGCTTTACAACTTAAGTAAAATGGAATGAAGCCTCTGCCCTCAGAATTGTAAATTATTATAACCATGTGTGACTAATCTCAGTCATGGCCATAGCCTATATGCATCAAGTTCTCAAAGTCACGTCTCATTTTTAAAACTGTAACTAAAAAGTAAAGGAAAAGAAATGTTTCCCCCTCCAATAACAAAGCAACATTTCCATTGGTGCATTACAATATATTCAAATATAGGGTATGCAAATGATGATTGACTGCATATCAAGACAGAGATAACTTATTCTATGTACACTTCAGCAAACTAATGCCACCATAAAGAACATGTATACTAGACAGGTTAATACATAGATCTCACAATCAATATCATACTAGCATGATTTTCCAAAACCAACTCTCTCTTTATCCATCAAAAGAAGAGGGCTAATTACATTGATCTTAATAAGCTGCACTAAAGAATCAAAGATGCTGCTCAAATGAGTTAAATAAAAAAAGTAACAAATTAAAAGTGTAATGACACTTTGCAGAGTGGAAATAAAAGTAATATTATTAGCCAGTGGTGGTGCCCAGCCATCTGGATATCCAGTATAAACGCACAGGTTAGGACTCAATCATAATTAATTGGCAGCATGATGTATGGCATGTCCATTTAATTGTTATAGTTGCAAGAGAACTGATTCTGTGCAATCCAGTTGAATTATTCTAAACAACTCTATTTAAATGGCATCTCTGGTTAGGGATTGGCCTAACTTTGAACTATTTATCTGAAAGCCTTACCCCTTAGCCTATGTCAAAGTTTGGATAAAGTGATACCTCTATGTGAAAAACCTCTGCATTTGGTTTTACAAAACCCCCTTTAGCTATGCCTTTCTTTAGGTTTGGTATTAGCTACTCTAGGTTTATTCATGGTATTGAAGAGAGAATTACTAGTATAAATAGCTCAGTGTGCAGTCCTTGATCCTTTGTTCCTTCTTTATGTTACTTCCCATCAACACATGGGAGTCAAAGTATTTACATTAAAATGCAGTCCTATTCTGAAATGAGACTCTGTAAAAATGAGATAAAGGGTTTCCGTGTTTATTGTCTCTCACCATATCAGTTGTGCTCAGTTTAAAAGTAGAAAAATATTTTTTGGAGTTCCAAACCTACAAACTCAACTTGTGATTTAAGAGTCTGGTTGGGTCTCTTCTGTCTCCTGGATTACCGTTGGAAATAAAGGTTCCAAAGGCCACATTTTGTCTTCAGGTATACCTCCATTCTCATTGTCTTCAAATTATGGTGTCATTAACACCTATGCAATCTGGTTACATTCAATAGGTTTACACATGTTCAGTTTTTATACACACACACACACACCCCTTCTTTGGGCACGTTTGTAGTCATTCCGCAACACAGTGTGCTCCTTCTTTTTTTCTGCTCCCAAGCAACTTGTTCCTCCCACAGAGCCCCAATCAACTTAAAATTGCACTTTGGTCTGAAAAGGATTTATTTGCTATAGTTATTACTGATACCTAAGATGGCTATAAGTAAGAGAGGAAAAAAAATCTCTATTTTAGTTTGCTTACTCTATACAATGGCAACATGGGGAGAAAACCATTTAATAATATAGTTAAATATGATTGTAAAACCATAAAAATTGGCAGAAGGACTCAGAGTAAATAGACTAGTTTCAAGTTAGCAGTGTCCATTTACAGCAATAGTCTCCAAAATATTCTATCCAACAATCACTTACTACCAGCCACAGCCCTATGGTTCAACAGAAAATCATTGTCAGGTATCTCTTTGCTTATGAGTTTCTGACTGGCAGATAGGGATGAATAATATTGTCAAACAAAATGCAACATTTTCTTAAGACTGAAGTAGTACAAAAATTGGACTTCAGTTGTTTTGACTGAAAATGAGATTTCTCTATATTTCTGTAACGTGATGTGAAACAAACAAACTGTTACCGGAATTTAAAGAGGCTCAAGTTATTTAATGGGCTGTAAAACTCTGGGTGCTAGGCTGACATGGAAGGCTGCCTAGGGGACTCTGGTGTATTAAGCAGCATTGACTCCTTTTAATATATCCACTTGAACGACTGCATGTCTAACAGGGCTCTGAAACTTGTCAAGGGGGGAGAGTCTCAGAGCTTGATCTCCAGCCAGAGCAGGAACATCTACACTGCTATTTTTACACCTGTCACATGAGCCCATGTCAGTTGATCCAGGCTCTGAAACTCACTGGTGCAGGGTTTGGTTTTGGTTTTATTGCAGTGTAGATGTATAAAATCCAGTGCTCCTATTTTCCACTTTCTCTAGCTTCTAGCACCACCGTCAAAACCCTGCAGAGCCCGCACAGATCAGATGTGCTGCTGCCATGGACAAAGAAGGTAAGGAGAAGGCTAAGGACATAGAATCATAGTTATAGAATTGTAGGACTGGAAATGACCTGAGAGGTCATCTAGTCCAGTCCCCTGCACTCATAGCAGGACTAAATATTATTTGGACCATCCTTGGCAGGTATATGTCTCTAACTTACTCTTAAATGTCTACACTAAGAAACTTAGAGTGGCATAGCTGTAATGAGCCCCTGTAAGATTACTCGTGTCGCTCTCTCCCACTGACATAATAAAACCTCCTAAAGAAGTGGCGGTAGCTATATTGGCAGGAGAGCGTCTCCTGCTGACGTAGTGCTGTGCACGTGCGCGCTTATGCCAGTGAAACGTATGTCTCTCATGGGTGTGACCCCTAACCAACGTACGTTTTGTTGACAAAAAGGGTAGTGTAGGCAAGTCCTAATAAGTAGTATTCCACCTATTATGTGGTCATGAGGAGCTGTGCCCATGTAGGGTTCCCTTTGCCCAAGTTAGCAGAGCAAATCCCAAGGCCCAGTAGAAGCAGCTACTAAAGCAGTATAGTTGAGGTCTAATGATGATACCAATCAGCTTTGTGTTCTTGGGGAACCAGGACTCAGTATCCCGCCTGTCTGACTCAAGAAAGACACCCCCACAGCCTCTGCTTGAACCAAAACCGATCAGAAAAAAGACTTGCAGAGAGCAGTAAAGGGTGGTAGGAGACTCACCTACACCCCTCCTGACAAAGATGACAAGATTAAGGCAACTCCTCTAGCCTCATGTGCATCAAAGATGGGACAGGGAGGCATCTCCATTAGCATACAGAATGGAGAACAGAGATTCCAAGGCAAGATTTGCACTGAACTCTGGGACTGGAAAAGCAGGGAAGCATTGCATCATGGGGGATCTCTGCTCCAGATGTTCATGAATCCACTCCTGCATTCACCCAGCTCAGTAGTTATCAGACTAATTTCAGTAATAAATCCTTTATTGGTATCCAAAATACTGAAGCTGCCTAATTGCATTGTGAGCTCCCTCCCAGGAACATCGCCCAAAGGGAGGAATGATCAGCTCCTATTGTCTCATCTGAACAAAACCATTTTGGTATACTCCTTTAACCTTCAGAAGCAACAAAGAGTCCTGTGATAAACTAACACAGCTACCTCTGATCTTTAACCTTCAGTTTACACATAAACAAATCTAGTGTTCTCTCTTGAACCGTTGTTGCTTCTCTACCAAACCCCCCCTACCTATGTTCAAGGAAGTTTTCTGATGCATGGCTCCAAACTCTGCATCAGTGCCACTGGGATTTCATCTTCTGACTGATCATGCTGGGTACTCTGCCTGTCTCCAGCACTCAGGACCCTGAGCTATCACCATCACCTGAGAACCCTGACCAGCTCAAGCTTCAGAGAATGGGTGAGATGCCAGCTCTCTCTCTCTCTCTGTTTTCTTTTCTATCTCAGGTACAACTTTCTAACCCTGACTTGTTTGACGAGGTAAAGTTTTCTATATATGACTTTTGTAACCTTTAATAATGTAACTGTTATGTTGGTTTAGGCACTCCTTGTGTAGTTATCACTATTATTTAATAAATAACTTTTATGGTTAAGCTGGTTGCTTTCCCCCTTTTCTCTGAACTTTACTCTTTTGTGTTTTTAGCTTCCCCATTTACTCTGCAGCAACACTTCTTTTACCTAAGCAAAAGATCCCTGTAGTGCCTTAAAAATACTGTAGGGTTTGCTCATCTAGTGGGTTACTACCAGTACAATTGTAATGAGAAAGTGGGGATAGGGAGGTGCTGAACCTGTGACATATGAGGGTGGAAGCTTGGAAGTGCTGCTTGACCCAGACTGCTGAGTCCAGGGGCATATAAGGGTGGCAGCCTGGAAGTGCTGTTCAACCAGCCTGCTCAGGCTTACTCTAGTCTAGTGTGGTACCTTTGACACATGAGGGTGGCAACTTGAAAGTGCTGCTTGGCCCAGCCTATTGAGCCAAGGGACATATAAGGGTGATGGTTTGACAGTGCTGCTTGACCCAGCCCACTAAGTCCAGGGACATAGAAGAGGTCAGATTGAAAGTGCTGATTGACCCGGTTCACTCAGACTTGCTCTGTTAATGTGTGTGTGTGTGTTCTTCTGGTTCAGGGGCTGGAAGAACCCAGCCCTGGGGAACCTAGGTCCTGCAGGATAGCTCCACTGGGAGGAAACTTGCAGTAGAGAGAAGTAGAGCTCTATATGAAAACACAAGTGACACAAGCAGTACATTAATAGAATTACAGAACACCCTCCCCCCAAGAGTAACCCTAATAAATGAGCATACCCCAAAGTAACGGGCAAATCTGGTAGCTACTAAAACTGTATATAGTTGATGTCTAATGGCTAGTTCAAACCTTAGCATTGGCTCTGTTATGGTGGCACATTATTGCCAAGTGCCCTGTTGAGCCTGTTATCAGACTATATTCACTGAACAAATAAAAAGAGTTTATCAGGCCAGTAATTGCTTTGTGGAAAATAATTAGGTTAAACTCTGTATTCTCCCTCTCAATTGCTATGGTGATGATAACACATTTGGTGCTTTTGAAGGCCATAAGCAACAGCAGCAGTTCAGAAAGTAAGCGGGAGCTCTGGTTTTCTTTGTGAACATGTGAGGTTTCATAATCATGTGGTGCAAGATTTTGGGAAAGGGAGGAAGACAACACATCCTTTTAAAAGGGATCCAACTAGCCAATGTTATCAAAGAGCTATTGACCAAAGATGAAGAA
The DNA here is from genome assembly GCA_007922305.1 of Dermatemys mawii. Taxonomy (NCBI): domain Eukaryota; kingdom Metazoa; phylum Chordata; order Testudines; family Dermatemydidae; genus Dermatemys; species Dermatemys mawii. The sequence continues at coordinate 8,033,908 of ML677344.1, read as the reverse complement.
AAATAAATTAGGTGAAGGATCCTGCCTTGCGCTCCTGTGATTATGTCTATTTGTGACAATAATTCAAGAGAAAGAGGATTGTAGAGTGAGGAGGGAAGAAAATGACTCTGATTTATTCCTTGTTTTATCTACAGCTTCTGTGTTTGCTCTCTCTGTACAATCAGTTCTATGAGGCCCTAAAGAGATTACTTTGTAAGACCATCTTTATGCCTCACCCACAGAAGCTCCAACAATTGTGCTTTGTTCCTCCTCTCTAGCCTGCAAAACTGTGACTGACTCTGATGCAGTGAACTGCTGTAAAGCCAGTACAAAGTGGAGTTACTCCCTTTCAACTTCAAACAGTCCAATCAGTGTGGGTGAGTGGACTCCTATGGCAGGGGTTTTAATCAGCAGAGTTGCTGCTGCAAGTGCAGAGAAACACCTGCTGCCTGTTTATCAACATATTTGTCTAATTGCTTTTGAAGTTTAATAAGATTAATAATTAACATAATTGAGTTTCTTTCACTTTATCTCTTGAACTGACACTGTGGTTTCTTTCTGCTTTGGGGGGGAGGGGCATAGGTTTGGATAAAATAAGACTGTCACCCAATTCTGAATATTCATCTAAGTGGTTTTTACTTTCAGTTGTTGGCTGGGACAGGAGCTGGAATTGCTGAAATTCTGTGAAAAAGCTATTTCCATTACACTGATGGCCAGAAGTATCAGAAGTTATATGAAAAGATATGTTGTTATGAGACTGACGAATTATTATTCTTATTTCATACTCTATTGATTGTGGGGGTTTTTGTTATTCATTCATTAATTCATTCAGGCTGGTACTATTTTTCTAGCATAAAATGGGCATAATACTTTGTTCCTCTATAGTGCTTTCCAGGCAGGGATCCCAGCATAGTCTCAGGAAGAAGTGCGGTCTGGTGACTAGAGTACTAGGTTGGGATTCAGGAACGCTGGATTCTAATCTTAGTGGTGCCCCAAACCTGGTGGGTGATCTTGGGTAAATCATGTTACTTCTATGCCTCTGTTTCCCTTTCCATCCTTTCTTTTGTCTGTTTAGGATGTAAATGTTTTGGAACAGAGATTGCTGCTCCCTATATGTTTGCCCAGTGTCTACTACAATAGGGCCCCAAACTCAGTTGGAACCTGTAGGCACTGTTGTAATACAAAGAATTACTCTTAATAATAATAATATCATCAATCACTTTACAAACATTTAAAAAAAAAGCTTCACAAAACTTTTGTGAGATACAGTAGGAGAATTTTATTTTATAGATGCGTAAACTCATTAACAGAAAGTATGATGCTTTTCAGGGACACCCAGGGTTGTGAGGCGCCTCACTACCATTCACCCTCAGAGTGAAAGAACCTCTCTGTGCCTTCTAGGGATCTACTCTGCAACTCCACCAGTGACAGGCAACACAAGCACTCTTCTCTACGCCCTATGGGCTCTGCTGACACTGCAGGTTACGGATAGGCACACTCCAGTCCTTAAGCCCTCCAAGCATCTCCCTGCAGTGTACAACCCCAGGTCCACTGGACACTCATAGTAATCACCTGTCCACTGCTTCCAAAGAAGCAGTACCCCCCCAGCTTACCAGTTTTACCTCAGATCACTGCTCTGCTTAACTCATAGCTGGGTTTTACCCAGACAGTCCAGTTTTTGGCTTTTGTGTTCAGGTGCCATTTAGGGTTGCCAGGTGCCTGGTTTCTGACTGGAAAGTCTGGTCAAAAAGGAGACCTGGCAGTGTCCGGTCAGTTGTACTGACCCAACACCAAAAGTGGCTCCAGAACATGAATCATAGAATATTAGGTTTGGAAGGGACCTCAGGAGGTCATCTAGTCCAAACCTCTGCTCAAAGCAGGACCAAACCACAACTAAATCTACCCAGCCAGACCTTTGTCAAGCCTGACCGTAAAAACCTCTAAGGAAGGAGATTCTACCACCTCCCTAGATAACCCATTCCAATGCTTCACCACCCTCCTAGTGAAAAAGTTTTTCCTAATATCCAACCTAAATCTCCCCCTCTGCAACTTGAGACCATTAGTCCTTGTTCTGTCATCTGCTACCACTGAGAACAGTCTAGATCAGGGGTGGGCAAACTATGGCCCGCAGGCTGGATCTGGCCCATGGGACGGTTCCATCTGCCCCCTGGCTGGGGAGGCTGCCCCCAACCCTCCCCCGAAGCCACACCGCGCTGGGGGCCAGGGCTGCGTGCTGCCCCCTCCCCCAGAGCCGTGCCGTGCGGGGCAGCATTCCGGGGGCCAGGGCTGTGTGCTCAGCCCCTCCCCCAGAACCGCGCTGAGGGCCGGGGCTGTGCGCTGCCCCCTTCTCCGGAGCTGTGCCGCGGGGGCAGTGCTTTGGGGGCTGGGGTTGCACACGCTCAGCCCCTTCCCCCAGAGCTGCGGCAGGGGCAGTGCTCTGAGGGGCCGGGGCTGCATGCTGCTCCCTCCCCCGAAGCCACGCTGCGTGAGCAGTACTCCAGGAGGGCTGAGGCTGTGCGCTGCCCCCTCCCCCAGAGCCATGCTGCATGGGCAGCACTCCAGGGGGCCCAGGCTGCGTGCTTCCCTGCCCCTTCCCCTGGAGCCGCGCCAAGCAGCCATGGTAAGGGAGTGAAAGGGGGTTGGAGAGGTTCCGGGATGGTGGTTGGCGGGGGCTCTGGAGGGGACAGTGAGGGAGCAGGGTGGGTTGGAGAGGGGGTTTGTTTCTGAGGTGGTGGTTAGGGGGTGGGAGAGTGGGTAGGGGTCGGGACAGTCAGGGTACAGGGATCAGCGGAATTGGGTAGGGGGTGGAGTCCTGGGAGGGGTGGTTAGGGATGAGAGGTCTCTGGAAGAGGCAGTCAGGGTACAAGGTCGGGGGGGGGGCATTGGATGGGTCAGGGATTCTGCGGGGGCAGTCAGAGGGCGGAAAGTGGGAGGGGGCCGGATTGGAGGAGGGTCCTTCCCTACGCGGCCCTCCATATAATTTTGCAAGCCCGATGTGGCCCTCGGGCAAAAGGTTTGCCCACCCCTGGTCCAGATCCATCTTCTCTGGAGCCCCCTTTCAGGTAGTTGAAAGCAGCTATCAAATCCCCCCTCATTCTTCTCTTCTGCAGACTAAATAATCCCAGTTCTCTCAGCCTCTCCTCATAAGTCATGTGCTCCAGCCCCCTAATCATTTTTGTTGCCCTCCGCTGGACTCTTTCCAATTTTTCCACATCCTTCTTGTAATGTGGTGCCCAAAACTGGACAAAGTACTCCAGATGAGGCTTCATCAATACTGAATAGAGGGGAATGATCACGTCCCACAGTCTGCTGGCAATGCCCCTACTTATACAGCCCAAAATGCAATTAGCCTTCTTGACACCAAGGGCACACTGTTGACCCATATCCAGTTTCCCATGCACTGTAACCCCTGGGTCCTTTTCTGCAGAGCTGCTGTGTAGCCACTCGGTCCCCAGCCTGTAGCACTGCATGGGACTCTTCTGTCCTAAGTGCAGGACTCTGCACTTGTTCTTGTTGAACCTCATCGGATTTCTTTTGGTCCAATCCTCTAATTTGTCTAGGTCCTTCTGTATCCTATCCCCACCCTCCAGTGTATCTACCACTCCTCCCAGTTTAGTGTCATCTGTAAACTTGCTGAGGGTGCAGTCCACTCCGTCCTCCAGATCATTAATGAAGATATTGACCAAAACCAGTCCCAGGACCGATCCTTGGGGCACTTCACTTGATATCGGCTGCCAACTAGACAAGGAGACATTGATCACTACCTATTCAGCCTGATGATCTAGCCAGCTTTCTATCCACCTTATGGTCCATTCATCCAGCCCATATTTCTTTAACTTGCTGGCAAGAATAGAGCGGGAAACCATATCAAAAGCTTTGCTAAAGTCAAGGAATGAAGTTGCAGACCAGTCCCTGTTTGTAGAGTGGGAATTTGGCCAGTCCCTAATATTGTCAGGAATACTGGGTTCAGCCTATTATCATTTTGATCATAAAATGTCCCTTACAATATTGGTTACCAGACAAACATGAGTCAGTTTGTCTACAAAATTTAAATTCTATCCATTCTCATATATTTATGCTATGCTTTGGGGCAAGCCATTGCTGAAAATCTATGAAAACCATTAATATGGAGATAGTGAATTGATAAATGTTTAATTGGGTCTATCAGCTGATCTCAGAGGACCAGATTCTGTAACTCAGGTTCAAGCACTGTAACAAGAATTCAGCCTACCTGGTCCAGCTGGATAGCATTACATGCAGGTTAAGCATCTCTTGAAAGACATATTTGGTCCTGATGTGCTTGGAGCGTCAGAGATGCTAGAACGGCTTATGTAGAGAAAGCGCCATAGGTTTACACAATGAGTTGTTCTGATTTCCTGGCCTAAAAGACCCTCCCTAACTTAGATTGACTGCGCCAGGCTTGGAATAAAGATCTGTGTATATAAAATGACCATCTGTATCATTGTTGCTACCACTGTTATACAGTTGCAACAAATCTTATACCAAGTGTATCATTGTAAGCTGTCAATGGAAAAGTTATAGTCTGTCAGGTATGATGATCCTGATTAAATCCATGTAGCATCACTCTAACTGAAGTTAGGAATATTGGTTATGTATTTGTATCTAAAATGTTTGTTCTTGGGGTGACACCCAAAGGTAATCCAGCCTATTCTGAATAGGCTATTCAAGCTTGATGGACCATTAAGTAGAATCAGCTCTCCAGATAGCTCTTCCTAAGAATGCTGCAGATATAGGGATGCCCCAAAAAGTCTCATTGGTAAAAAAATCTTTTAGATTTTCAACAGACACCAAAAGTCAAATTATTGCTCGCAGGGGTGGCATAATGGGAGGGTGCTGCCTGCAAATGCCGTCACTAGCTTGCCCCCCACTCCCTGCCAGGATGGTCCAGAGTGTGGGGACTGGGAGGGGCCAGGGTGGGGGTCAGAGCAGCTCAGGGGGTGCACCCAGGTCATCAACCCATGCCAGCTCCTTCTCACCTGGTACTGTCTCTTACCTGCATCTCATGGGCTGGCAGGTGGGCTCTGCATCAGCTTCCATCCTGCTGTGGAGGTGGCAAGTGAGTCCCAGGGGAAGAAGGAGGGGGGAGTGAGTGACCAGGGGGAGGAGGGGAGTGAGTGATGGAGAGGGGCCTATAGTGTCTGGTTTTAATTAATTGAAAGTTGGCAAACCTAGACTGAGCACCTTCCAATCTTTTGGAAGTTACTAAAGAGACTTTTGCAAGCCAGAACTCTCTATTCTATTATTGTTATGATCCTGATCTATGACCACTGAAAATCACTTGTATGTATGATTCTTTAACCATTCAAATTCCCTTTTTCTCTTTTTCTTTTTCTCTTTTTCTTTTTTTCTTCATAAGTCCTTAATTAGTTTGAAATATATATTGACCTGGGGGTAAGTGTCTGATCCTTCGGGATTGGTAGACCCACTCATATGGTGAATTGGGTTTTCAGTAAACTCACTACATTAGATCAGTTTGTCTTGATTGGAATCAAGGGCTGGAATGCCTAAGAGGGACTATGTTTGGCTTTTTATTAATCAATGTGGTGCTACAGAAGCTTCTTTGTTACTCATCTGGTAAACCTAATTACAGTATAAACCAACAGTTTTGGGGATTGTCTGCCCTGTTTCTTGCAGTCTGTCCTGAGTGTGGCATTCTTATGGGTTCCACTCCATGCACCTGATCACTCCTTGCAAAACATTAAAAACTCTACTATTGATCTGTGATTAAAAGTGCTTCAGCAAAAAGTTATATTTTGTTCACATTGGTCCCCACATTGCATGGGTCTTCTCCCAGTAGGCTGCTGCTGAAGATGCTGGTTCACATATCCTGAGATTGTCCCAGGATACAGTACTTTGGACTAGAAGCAGGCAGAAAGATTAATATAATAATAAATATTCCTTAAAAGTTGCTTGCTAGAACTGTTTTGGGATATGTCCCAGCATCTTGGAAACTCTCCATCTCACAGAAAGCTCAGTTTTCTAGAGCAGCACTTGTAGCCAAATGACATATATTGCTTAGAGGAAAGATCAGGTATAGAAGGTATAAAAGCTTGGCACAATGACTTGGTTGACCTGGCAGCTCAACAGCAGGTAACATTCAGGAGAAGAGGAACTTCAGGCAAATCTGAAAAGATTTGCTCTGACTTTTTAGAAATCTTGGATTCATTCCTAGAGGATGGAAACTGAAATATCATTCTTCTTTCCACCTTCCTTTCCATTCTTTGCTTTTTGTTTGTTTATTCTTTCCTTATCTTGGAGGGAAGAAACAGTAAAATAAAACTAATAAAAACAAACTAATGATATGACTGGGGTCAGATTCAATCAGTACTGGGTGGTATACCATATCAGCACGTTACCAGTGGTATCATTATTTTCTGCAGAATGTAAGCTTAGGGGTTTTTTTGTTGTTTTTTTTTAAAGCAACATCTTTTGGTTGCAAAGAACTTTCTGTATGACTCAGAAGTATTTTTTCAGTCTGTCAGAAGAAAACTGAGAGGTGTGAACTGCTCCTTTTCTTCTGAGTGGGTGTTGTTACTGAAGCCTTAAAGATGATAAAGCAAGTGTCAAGATCAACTATTTCACTGCTGATCATTTTAGGTTGGAAATATGGGAGGAGTTTAAGCAGAGTACTAACACCTTTTCCTCCCCACTGGTTATGCTACCCCTGTACAATGCAAACTTGTGCAGGTCTTTAGGAAATCCACAATGGGGAGAAAATGACAGTAGCAACAAATAGCTGAACTACTTATACAAACAAGTCTCTCTTACTGCCTTTATGTGGCAGCATTACCTTGCTATGCATTAATAGCAAAACTACACACAGTGCAGGAAAGATTGCAAGGAAAGGATATGAAACAAAGCAGTGCACTGTTAGTGAGGTCATCCAAGCTGGCAGAGGTCTGAGAGCTCCAAAGTTCTGCTGATCACGATCAGAAATCCATCAAAAGATTGACTTAATACCTGTCATTCTCTTTCTCCCTACCCGCAAATGGCAACTCTGAAGAAACCCAAGAAACAGATGCGGAGGAAAAGCAAAAGTCAAATTACCTGTTGTTATCAGGATTCACCAGACTGCTCTGGTGTGGAATTGGTCCCTTACAGTTTGTCCCAGTACCAGGTAGAGAACAAGGAGGTCTGCATAGGAAACACTGCAGCTCCAACACAAAAACAGCTTGAAAAGAAATACAGAAAGGCATAAATATCCATGCAGAGCAGTTGACTTGTGTTCATAAAACAGTAAATTATATTAACTGCCTGGTATGGAGGACTTCCATGAGAGGATTTCAAAGGTGGAGTGCCTGTTTGAATGCAAAAAGGACAGAATCTGCATCCCAAACTCAAATAATGAAAAGTCAAAGATAGCTAGGATCCAGGAAAAAGTGGAAAACCTGGATGATAGAACAAAAAGATTGAATCTGATTAGTATGGCTCCCTGAAGTAGAGGAAGGAGGATATATACTTTCTTTTATAAATAACTTCATCAAGGAAATCACTGTGATAAAGGATTTTGAGATAGAAAGAGCTAATTGCATTCCATTTCCATCTCTTACACTGATGAACTATCAAGAACAGGGCCAATAAAGTACTTAATATTCTAAGACAGGGGTCGGCAACTGATTTTTAGTGGCACGCTGCTGCCAGTTGGGGTCTTCGCCACCGGCCCCGCTCAGCCCGCTCCCTGCCTGGATGAACGGAACCCCTTGGTAGCCTGACCATGACTCTCCTCAGCATCCTTAGGTCTCTGTTGGGATGACGCTGTTCAATGCCCCAGATATCCCCAAAAGACTCCAAAGTCTTCCCTTGAGTAGAAATGTGGAGGGTAGTAGGTCATCTCTGGTTGTGATGCTTCTCTCTCTGCTATGCTGAGTAGAGCAAAAAACTAAATACAACCCCTTTGTCTCTGAATTCTGGTTTATGATTGGTTCTAGTAATGTTGCTAGCCCATTCTATCTCTGCTCTGGACCGTAGGCAGTCTGAGAAATAGAGTCTTGAACCTTTGCCAGTATTACTGCTGTAGTCCAGGGATGAGTCTCCTAGGTGCACCGTGTGGTATTTTAGGAGCAGCCCCTCCAAAGGAATTACACATATTTAATATAATATTTGACAGAACCGTCCAACTGTATGTTATAGACCTTATACTGCTAATAGATCATGGAGATTCTCCTTTTGTTCATGTGTCAGGAATCTGTGCTTTTGAAGAATTCTCACCATGAAGTTGAGTGACCATGATGTGCAGTACAGTGAGAATGGTGACATTCCTGGATGGCTGTGCACTTGTTACAATATCCACAAAACGGATCTGTTCTCCTAGTATGCAAAACATACAAAATAATCTTGTTTCAAAGTACTTCAGTGACTGTCACTCATATCAATGGCCTTCCTAGAGAGAAAAATCTGTCTTGTTCATCATCCCATGGTCCCCTCTGAATTAACAGGGAAAATAAGGCCTTCTCAGTTCAGAAAGCTTGTCTGTGGAACTCCCTCCCTGTGGAGGCCTGCCAGAGTCCCTTTGTACTGTCTTCAAGTCTTCCTGTACAGCTGTTCTGCTCAGCTCAGTACATCTTTGACAGTTTTGGCTTTTCTTTTTCACCAGCTCTTTCTCTTTTGAATTATTTCCCTTTTTGCTTTGTTTGTCTACTATAATGAATGGTTTTCCTGGGTTGCTGTGTCTTTGTGGTTTAATTTTCTACAGTGTCCTAGGTGCCTGGATACCAAAAATGAATTACATACAAATAAATAAAACAGTTGGCCAAATTTATCTTGGTGTGATTCTATTGAAGGCAATGGAGTTGTGCCTTAAATAATTTTGGTCTGATATGTGTGGCAAAGGTGTGACTGACAGGAGAATTTGGCCAGTATGCAAGCATGTAGGTGAATATTAGTGGCAAGAATTAAAGTTTTTGTTCTAACTGAAGAAACAGTCACCTCACACTATCTGACAAACTTAAGTTTCCTCAGTTATCCACTTATGCTATGCATATTGCTGCTGATCACACTTCAAATGATGACTTACATGCGTAAAGGCAGAGGTGCTGCTGCTGTTACTAATTACTTTTTTCTGCCATAAGAGGTGACACCACACCAAACAAAAATAGTGGGCAAAGCCAGCAAAAATGTTCCTTTGCAATCAAAGTGTAAGTAACGCTTCGATTACTTTGACTGAGTGCTGAGTAACACTTCTTTGGGATCATATTGTAAGCAAAGTGTATTAGTTGAAACAAAACTTGAACAAATGTAGATGTATCAAATTTATTGATGCATTTTGATCACTATGCAGAAGAGCTGACAAACTGCAGCCTCACTGCTTTGTCCGGTGACCCTGGGATGTCTCATGTGCTTGGTAGGGTTGGACTAGGTCCATACTTGAATGGAAAGTCTCCAAGAAAAAGAAATATGTAAGTGATTGATTCAAAAAAGATGTTGGTGATTCAGTAGCTGGCACTCTTCCCTTTCAGTCAGTACTGGATCAGTACCCCAGTCCGGTGACATGGGCTGCTGTGCGGCTGGAGGTGGTCTTTGAATGAAATGTAAAACTAAGGTCCTCACCAAAATGTGTGGTTTCTCCAGCCAGTGTAATTAAACCACTCTGAACGATCGGTGATAGCCTGTACTCCCGCCGACATAACACTGTCCACACTGCTGCTTCTGTCAGTGTAACGCAGGGATCGGCAACCTTTCAGAAGTGGTGTGCCGAGTCTTCATTTATTTACTCTAATTTAAGGCTTCACATGCCAGTCGTACATTTTAACGTTTTTAGAAGGTCTCTTTCTATAAGTCTATAATATAGAACTAAACTATTGTTGTATGTAAGTAAATAAGGTTTTTAAAATGGGGTTAAGAAGCTTCATTTAAAATTAAATTAAAATGCAGAGCCTCCCAGACTGGTGGCCAGGACCCGGGCAGTGTGAATGCCACTGAAAATCAGCTCCTGTGCTGCCTTTGGCACCCGTGCCATAGGTTGCCTACCCCTGGTGTAACGTATGTTGGTCAGGAGAGTGGTTTTTTTCACCCCCTTGATTGACAAAAGTGTAGATCAGTGGTTCTCAACCTGCAGCTACTTGCAACCCAGTCAGCACAGAGCTGTGGCCCATGTGACATTCACATAACACGTTGTGGTCCGCATATGCAGCTCACAATAGTAAATAGATTGAGAAGCGCTGGTGTAGATGTAGCCTTAAGATCCTTTGGGCACTTTTGTTCTGGCCAAGTTCAAACAAATAATTGCATTCTAAACTTAGTCAAACATACTTACATTCTGCCTCCCTGAATTCCATCTGCAGTTTTAACTGGATAAGGTATTCGTCATGTCCTAAACAGCTGTGTAGTGTTTCAGTGCATTGTTAACCAGTTGCTACATTTCAGTATTGGATGAAATGACTCTGTGTATTCCTTACCTGTGTCACAGAGATATTGTAAAGCTTTATTAATTCAAATTGATAAAGTGCTTTGAGATCCTCAGATGGAATGTACTGTAGGAGTGCAAAGTATTATTATTATCATTTATTATTATTTCTTATTATTTTATTATTGCAGATATTGCAAAGTAAATCCAGATTTCATTAACCTGTGCTGGAGATTGTCTGCAGGGCCAGGAATGAGCCATGCTGATCACAGAGGGGAGTCTGTATCTCTTTTTTTAAAAAAAATCTGTTTTTCTCTAGCTAATTTAAAGCAGCTGTCACTATGATTTCTAGATGCATGTGGGAAGGTGGTAGAAGAAGTGGGGTGAAGTGGGCCAAGAAACTGACTTAACTGGAGTGAGGGGGTGGCCACCCACCTTGGGAGAGAGAAAAATAGGGTAGGCAGGCTGGTGGTATCAGGATGCAGAGGAGGGAGTTGGGCAGTTTGGAAAGGGAGGAATATTTTTGTCAGCAATCCAACAAAGTCTTTCAGACAAAATAGCCAAGTAATGAATAATGTACTGTACATGCATTGTCTTCTGTGTAGTGTGACGAGGCAAGGCCAGATGGCTATAGGAAAGTGATAAGGAATAGATATGTTAGTCCCAGGCTAAACAAATCCCTGGTACCATTGGAACCAAATGGCAATTGTTCCAGGTTAATCAAGACACCTGGGGCCAATTAAGAACCTTCTTGAAAGGAGAAGAAATAGCTAGCCTGATTTGGACACCTGAAGCCAATCAGGGGCCAGCTGAAACCAGTTAAAAACCTCCCAGTTAGTCAGGTGGGGCTGTGGATGTCAGGAGCTGTGGGAGGAAGTTGTGCTGTTGGTGAGACTGAGTGGTAGACAACATATCATATGCAAGGAAGGAGGCCCTGAGGTAAAGGTGAAGTGGAGTTTGAAGAAGCGGGGATTGCTGTGGGGAAGTAGCCCAGGGAATTGTATTGTGTTTTGTGGCTAAAAGGTCAGCCATCTTAGCTGATACTATTTGGGTCCCTGGGCTGGAGCCTGGAGTAGAGGGTGGGTCCGGGCTCCCCACTTTCTGCCTCCCCTAATTAGTCACTGAGATTAGGAGACAACCGAGACTGTGCTTCTCCTCACTGGCTTATGATGAAAATGGCTCAATAGTCTTTGACCTTGTCTCTAGGGAGAGAAGGGCTATGTGGAGGGTCACAGTGAGCCTCTGAGGCTAGTGAAAATCCGCCAGGAAATGCAGGATCCACGAAGATAAGGACAGAGCTTTGTCACAGTAGCTATGAATGCCTGACCAAAGAGGAGATTTCAACATAGCATGGATGGATGGGATAGAGGAGCTCTGTCTAGTCCCCAGAACACAAGAGGTTAACTCCATCTTCCCTTAAAAGGATGAGCTGTAAAAAGCGCTGCTGGGGAGCAGAAGGAGGAGAGTGTATGTGGGGAGGCAGGGATTCCTACTCAGTTTCTGAGGGCTGGGATACTTGTTGGGTTGGGAGCATTTTTTTTGCTTATGCTTAAGTTACCTTGTTTGGTTTGTGTTCATAAGATTTTTTCCTACTCAAGAGATCTTACTGCCTTGCTGTGTTATTTTCTGCTCAGTCATCACAGCATCTTAGAGTCTTGGGAGGGGAAAAAAACAGTTAAACTTAAGCGATCATAGCAACCGGTAATCTCTGATCTGAAGCTTCCTCGCTATAAAATCCTGTGTAATTCTCCCGCACACTTCCCCACAAGTTTACTCTTCTGTTTCCAGTTACGTGTAGGGATTGTCATGTCCTATAGTAGAAAAGGGCACTGGGGACATATTTTATCTCCTTGAGCCTGAATTTCCATTGCCCTGCACCTGGTGTAATTATTTATATTAGGGCTAAAATGCGACTATTCTGATCTGGTAGCATCTCACACTCTCCTTCTGGTGCAAATGAGTGTACAAGGTGCAGCCCAATGAATACTCAGGTAGGGTTGCCAACTTTCTAACGGCACAAAACCAAACACCCTTGCTCCACCCTTGCCCTTGCTCACTTTCACCGGGCTGGGACAGGAAGTTGGGGTGCCAGAGGGGATGAGGGAGTTGGGGTGGTGGAGGAGGCTCATGGCTAGGGCAGGAGGTTGAGATGGAACTGGGGATGAGGGCACCGGGTAGGGTGACCAGATGTCCCGATTTTATCGGGACAGGCCCAATTTTTGGCCAGTTGTCCTGCGTCCCCACCAAAGCCCTGTTGTCCGGATTTCGGGAGAAGAGCCCTGCGCGCCGGCAGGAGCACGCGGCACGCCTCGCCCACTGCCCCAGGGCCAGGCAGAGACTGGGTGGCCAGGTCTCTGCCGCCGGCCCGCAGCACATGCTGTATTAGGGCAGGGGCAGGAGAGCTGCTCTAGAGGGGAGCGGGGGGTTAGAGAGCCCACTCCCTGCCCTCCCGCCTGCCCCCGCAGAGACAGTCGGGGGAAGGTGGGCTGTGCCCCACGAGAGCCCCACCTCGCAACGTGGCTCCGGCTGCCCCCCCGACGCCTTCCCCAAGGGTCCCCCAGCCTCCCCTTGCTGCCCCCTTAGACCTTCCCAGGCCTGGAGCAGAGTGGGGCAGTCAGAAGCAAGCGCCCCTTCTCTTCCCTTCCCTGCAGCAACATCCTGCCCCCTGCAGCAACTGCCACCGCAGGGTCCTAGTGCCCGCCAAGTTCTGCTGCCAGTGACTGGGGTGAGTGAGGTTGCTGCTGGAAGGGGGCAGGAAAAGGCGGGGGGCCCTGCCCCAGAACTTTCTCTTGCCTTCAGGGACAGGGCTGGGGGGAGTCCTCCTCTCTGGCCCCAGTCCCAGAGCAGCCTGCCTGCACCCAAACTCATCCCTAGCCCTGCGCCACCCCCGAGCCCTCACCCCCAGCCATAGTTTACCCCCCTACCGCACCCCAACCTTCTACCCAAGACCTGAGCCCTTCTATCCCCCCAAGCCCTTCATCTCCAGCTAGAGCCCTCCCCACCACATCCCAACCTTCTACCCAAGCCCTGAGTCCCTCCAGCACCCCAAACACCTTATCCCCAGTCCCAGCCAGAGCCCCCCCCTGCACCCCAACCCTCTGCCCCATGCTACATTACATTATACAGTATTCATTTTAAAAATTTATAATAAGCAATGCTCTGGGAAAAGGGGAGGGGCGTGTGCAAGGTAAAAATTTTGCCTAGGGCACAAAATATCCTTGCACACACCCCCGCCCGCTCGCTCTTCCCCTCCCTCGCCCCCCTCCGCTCACCCAATGTGTCCTGATATTTCGCTCTTGTGATCTGGTCACCCTAGCACCGGGGGGCGGGGGGAGTTTGGGTGCAGAAAGGGGCTCAGGGCTGAGGTAGGGGGTTTGGGTGCATCGAGCATGTTCCTGCAGCCACCAGGGTCCCTTTTCAACCAAGCACTCTGGTCGAAAACTGGATCCCTGGCAACTCTATACTCAGGCCCTCTTTGTTTATTTTACCTCCTCTACTATCTCCAGAGCCTATTTCTTACCCTCATGGTAATACATTTTCAGAGTCTTCAGTCCTAAACATTCCAATGTAAAGGAACAACATAATATGTTTGCACACCATTCTTTAGGTTAGATATTGAAACACAAGAATTCTTTCTCTTTAATACTAATGGGCAGTCAGGAATTGTCTGTGTCTATTAGACATCAGTTAAAAGGTTACAAACTATTATTTATCTGTATTACAGTAAAGCATTTAGGCCAGGGCCCCATCATGCTAGGTATTGTTAAAAACATATGAGAAAGACACGGTCTCTATGATCTGGCCTACGTACTTAATTTAGTACATCTATGATCTCTGACTGCTCATTCACCTTTTTAGTTACTGTAACACCGAGGCCAGATGGAGTCTGTGTTGAGTATTACACGCTTTTTTCTCGTCAATTTATTGTTGTTTGAATTGTGATAGGACCTCAAATTGTAAATTAAGGATTGTGGCCCTTTTGTGTCAGACACTGTACAAACATAACAAAAAGATGGTCCACGCTCTGAAAAGCTTACAGGTTTGAAAGTATATGATGAAAGACAACAGGTGGATACGACAAACAGACATGGGACGCACAAAATAACAATGAACGATTATGATCAGAATAAGCAGCAGCAGTCATGGTACCAATTGCCTAACCACTGTAGAGTGCTTTGAAGGCATCATGACAGAGCAGGGTTTTAATGAGAGGAGGATAAAATAGTGTTTGTGGATTTTGGGAAACTCTTCCTATGCAGCACTGGAGAAAATGCAAAGGTGTTTGAAGAAATATTGGGCGAGTCAATGATAAATCCAGGCATCATTGGCAGAGCTTACTCCCAACTCCTGTGGATGTCATGGAGAGAGTTAACTCTAGGCCTCAGCTTTTAAGTTCCATCAACCTATTCTATAGCCCTCTCAGTATGATGGTATTCCTGCATGGAAATCTTTCTGACCCCTTCCCTCTCCCGCCTGGAAAGTGTCGGGACTATCCACTCTCATCCCTTCCTCCTGCTCTGTCAAGTAATTATAATCCCTGCTTCAACACAACATACATACATAGAAAAGTGAATGAAAAATTGTACAAGATATGGGGCCTCTCATACCATAAACTTTTGACTGAATTAGGACATGCCAACTGCATGCACCCAATGAGACAGTGGTGCTAACCTTTCAATCAGGTAGGAAACCTATGGCACATGTGCCAAAGGTGGCACACAAGCTGATTTTCAGTGGCACTCACACTGCCTAGGTCCTGGCTATTGGTCTGGGGGGCTCTGCATTTTAATTTAATTTTAAATGAATCATCTTAAACATTTTAAAAATCTTATTTACTTTACATACCACACTAGTTTAGTTCTATACTATAGACTTGTAGAAAGAGACCTTCTAAAATCATTAAAATGTATTACTGGCACGCAAACCCTTAAATTAGAGTGAATAAATAAAGATTGGGCGCACCACTTTTGAAAGGTTGCCGACCCCTACTTTAAATGATTCCTCACACTCCCCTTGTCCTCCCTTAGACTATGTCTACATAGCAGCTGGGAGAGTGTTTTCCCGTATGGGTAGACAGTCATGTGTGTGTTGTGCTCAAGTTAGTGTTCTAAAAATAGCAATGTGGCTGCGGCAGTACGGGTGCTGGCACGGACTGCATCCTTCCACCCCAAGTACAATCCTACCCAACCCACTGGGCGCATACTTGGACCGTTAGCCCTAGCCATCACTCATGTTGTTGCAGCCACACAGCTATTTTTAGCTTGCTAATTCAAGCAGAGCTAGCATGTGTCTGTCTATCTGTGCTGGGAAGCATCCCCTGGGCTGTTTGATATAAGCAAGTACACATATAACTTAATTAAAATCCAGATGCTAATGATATACTTTTATTGTTCCTTTCCTCCCTTCTGCAACTGAGACTACTTGACAATAATTGTATGCCTTAATATTCTGGTTGTCTGGCTTCCCCATTCAGTTAGCTGATCCCATGATGAGATTTATGTCCTTCTGTCTGATTCTTTGAATTAATCAATTTTACAGTTGTAAGGATTATAACTGTATTGTACATGGGTTGCAAGCTGGACTTTGGTGACAAATGTAAAATGTATTTAGAAAACAAACCAAGAAGTGTTCTAGTCTTCCTTGTAATAGGCTGCTTCAGCTGTTATATAACTGGCTTCCTTCTAGTTTGCAAACATCACGGTTAATATTAGCCTGGCAATGCAAGGGCGCCTACTGCACATTTCATAAACAGAATGAATATTGTAGGATTTTGTGATGTTGCTCCTTTGCCAATATCAAACAAATGTAGGCAGAGCAAACCTTGTACACTCATGCTGAAACATATAGGTGCTGAAACAGCATATTAAAACAGAAGAGCTCATAGCCAGATGCTTTCTGCTTTGGGATCAGCAGAGAATTGAGAGTTTGATGTGGATACCTTGCAATTGGATACCCATGAGAATAGAAGAGCTGAACTGAGGGATGTTAAGCAGCTCATTGTACTTTTTACCCTGTGAAGTGTAAAGCACTTGAAAGGTTCATTGTTTTGTAACCACTCAGAGGGGAAGAAGAGTTACTTTAATACAGTCCTCTTAAATACAATGTACTTTTTTCATTTATTCATTTAATTTTATTAAATGTGCTCATACAGACCTCTGGACATACACGCAAAAAACAATACATACAAATTTCACAGTGGTGCATTGTCCACCTTACAACCACAGCTCTGCAAGCCCCCTGTAAGTGGGTAGTTTCCCCCTAGTTTCAAATGTACTCCATTTCAGTCAATAGAATGGGTCATTCCCTTCCTGGGGTTTGGCTTTATTCACAAAAGGAAGGAAGCAATGCACCTTAAGCTCCCTACCCCAAAGACTGGCTGACAGAGCCATTCCTACTTCCCTTATGTCTGGGTGGGACAGTAAGCTACCTGCAACTGTGAGTGAACAGAAAAACACACTTGACATTCTCTAGCAGGACCATAGTCTGGTAGCAGGTGGAGATTTCAGATAAATGCTGCAACCTGATGCACTCCCCCCAAAATAAACACTCCCCCACAATAAATCACTTCACTCTTCAACTCACCCTACTGGAGGATAGTAGTACTTTATACTCTACAGCAGTCTACCAAGTTATATTTGCTGAGTATGTGACTCTTTCAAAGATGTTAGCAAGAGAGGGTGCAAGTTATAGGTCTGAGCACAGGACTGGGAGATAGGAGCTGCTGAGTTCAAATTCCAGTGTTGCTACTGTTTTCTTGTGTGACTTAACCTCTTACCTCATTTTCCCCAAGACAAGAATTGGATGTCTCTATGTATCCCAGAAAAGAGGGAAACAAGAAGGCAGCCAGCCCTGGCACTTATATGAGAAAGCCATAAATTCTGGAGTGGAGAACACATGGCCTAACCAACATCAGAGCCAGCAGGGAGATTATCCTTAGTGTCAGAATAAATACTGCTGGAATTTGGATTGAAAAGAAGGCCCAGGTTGAAGAGACTCAACAACTAGTACAACACACCACACAAATGAGTCCAGAAGCAACCTTGGAATGATCTTGAATGGCATATTCACCAGATTTCAGAGCAGCTTCACCCCAAAATCCCAGAAGATCTTAAAGGTGATACACTAGATCTGAGCGAAGTCCAGAGCAGGAGTCCAGCTTGTGACTTCGTTTTATCTTGTGGACCTTGCAGGTACATAACAGGAAGTAGTCTATAGACAGACATGGATACAGACTGAGTTTAGGGGTTCTCTAATTGACACTGAATCCAGTTTCATCCATCAGATTTATGAAATAGTTAAATAGAAGTGTTTTACTAAAACCTGAGATGTCCTGCTTCTCCAAGAATATTACACTGCTCATCAGCAGTTCTGAGAGCGCTGAGGGGAAATATACCATATTAAAGGAAATCTCTAGCATCAGGTCTAAACAATTTGCGTCTCCAAAGTGGTTTTGAACCAACTGTGGCCGATTCTGTAACCATCAGTCTAGAGTTGTTGTAATTATTTGTATACCCCTGTCCTCTGCTAAATTGCAATATTACTATTTGTTTATTACAGTTTGCTCTTCTGGATAAACTATTGAAGTTTGCTAGTTTATCAGCCACAGAGGAGGACCGTTCATTTATTTATTTTTTTTAAGGAGATAAGGGTACTGAATTTGGATTCTTTTGCTGTTAATAGTATCATATGGAGCAGTTATAAACACCGAGTGTACTATAGAAGAGCTGTACATTCATTTGATGGATGAATTTAATGCACTGATATAAAAAATAGGCTTCATAAAACACATATGTAATCTTCAATTACCAACAATAATCTTTTTGAAACACATTGTTTTCTATTATTGTTCAGACTGTGATCCATCCAAAAGGTGTTAGGTGGGTACAAATATATAGGAAAGAGTCATCATTTTATATTTTTACAGCTTGCTTAAACTGCGTGATATTTGTGAAACATTCGCACAACACTCACAAAGAATGAGTGTCTGTCAATGCTTTGCACTGCCTGTCTGACACTCATGTAATGCAACAAGACAAGACAGACTCACAAAGGCATGGAAAAGGACGCATTTGATCATCCAGTCAATTCCTTTGCCAGAGCAGGATTGTTCCCTACATTTTATTTTCCAAGGCTCTGTTCGGTCCATTTCTAAATGGCTCAAGTTACAGATTGGTTCATGTGATGACATTTTGGCAGGGTATGAAATAAAATCTGGCAGAGATGAAATGACTAAAGGCTTGATCCTGTCCACATTGAAATCAGTGGCAAACTCCCACTGACTTCAACTGGAGCAGGACTGTGTCTTGAATAGGCACATAAATAAGGCAAAAGAGAGGGAAAAAAAACCCTAATTCTATTATGCTGTTATATTCTCTTTCACTCTCGCCCCTATATTTACAATATCCCTCTTCACAGGCAAGATTTTCTACATAAAAATGAGCTTCTTTGTTAGCGCTCAACTGATAAAATAGCCCTGGATTAACAGTCTCTCTTGATGTCTCACTCAGGCAGGCTGTTGCAGTGTTTAGCTCTCCTTACACTGATAATGGGAATGGGAACTCTCCAGAAGCATACTTTAAGAACTCAATAAAGAGAGGAAAAGCTGACTGACTTTTTTATAATTTTCTTTAACTAGTGGAAAGTCTATTACACTTGGCCAGTCTATAATGTAAGACAGGTTCACTGTGGGTCAGTGTATAAACTTCACCCTTCATGACTTTCACTCAAAGTTGGCTCTTCCTTTGTTATTCTATGGCTACCACGTCGTCTTCTCATATGTACTGGGCAAATTATTCTATCATTTACACCTATGTAAATCTGGGTTAAATATAAATTTAAATGGCATGAAACTGGATTTGTTAGTGATTTATTTGTGAGCAGGATTTGGCCCACTTTGCTCTGATTACCTTTAAATCAGCCTCCACTATATTCCTTCAGAGGCTAAAAGACAAGAATTAACCACATCACTGGACTAAAATGTGGATAGAATAAATTGAATAGAAAATGATTCATGGACATGACAACATCTTCTAGATGTATTTTATAAAACCATATTGGGCTGGTGGTAAATATTGGCCCTATGGGCGAAATTCTGGCCCTGTAAGAAAAGTCTAAATCAAATGGCTTTGTCTGTGGGAAATAGAGAGTTGCTGCTTGAAGCAGTTGTTTATTTTGATTTTGCAGAATCTCTGTCTCTGGGTCCCATTTTATCTGAATTCTCTAAATTAAGGTGAAAGGGTTAAAAAAAGTAGTTCTGATTTTGATGCTAGTCTCCCTCCAGCATCCACAAAATGATCTGAAAGATGCCTGAGAAAGATTTACCAAATTAAATAACAGGACAGGGTTATTTGCTCTGTGACATAGTGACAATGGGGTAAGAGACAATACCCTCTCCCCCATTCTGAAATATCCATTAAAAATGCATGTAAAATGTGAAAAGAGGCATTTGAAACACAAATAGTGAAATGTACTATTATTACAGTTGCTGCCACTGACAGCACATTATGCACTGTACATGTTCCGTGGCTTTTACATGTATGAATGTTACACACAAGTGGACTCGTAGGTGAGACCTTCACATGCCATTGCCATTCTGCTGATTCTACAGTACGTCTTACCTTCCCCAATATTATCTTGTCATTAACAAAAGCTCCATGCATTGGAGAGCATGGGAGATTTGTCTCTCCCTCCCCCCGTCCACAACTTTTTCTTTCCCTCAGTGAAATCCCCTTCCAACTGCTCTTGGTACCTATTCCTGTTCCCTGGCTGCCTGTAATGTGCCATGATGTATGTATTTTGCTATGCTCAGCTGCCATTGTGATTTCCAGCCAAAACAGGGTTGGGGGCATTCTTGGATAATAGG
Organism: Dermatemys mawii; assembly: GCA_007922305.1. Lineage (NCBI taxonomy): Eukaryota > Metazoa > Chordata > Testudines > Dermatemydidae > Dermatemys > Dermatemys mawii. The sequence continues at coordinate 8,013,704 of ML677344.1, read as the reverse complement.
GTTGTTCTTAGGCAATGTGTGGAATGAGGCAAGGATAGATGTGGAAGTTGGCAGGGAGGGGAGTTCCTGGGATATTGTGTAGAAAGAGGCAGATATGGAGGTGGGGGGAGGAGTGAGGAGAAGCATTTGGATTTTAGTGGGGCAGAATCATGACTTCTGAGACACAGAGGCACAGATAAGATTAACGGGGTTGGGAGACTGAAGGAGAAGATTTTGACTGTATTTTTTGTAACATACCTTATGTGCACTCCTTAGTTGAATTATGTGTTCAGCTAAAGACATAAATAGCATAATTAAAATTAAGGATAAAACTCGGTGGGGTTTGCATATCACTGCCTCCATTAATATTTGAGTGTAGGTTGACCTGCCATACCAATCATTCATCTCCAAAGAGCCATACAAATTGTAGGATTAAAATGTAAAGGTCCAGATCCTCAGCTGGTGTAAATCAGCATAGCTCCATTGGCTGATCCAGTGTATTCAAATCCCACTTTAAAAATTCAAATGTATTTTAATTTGTTTTCCACTTCAGTTTAACTATGAATATTCACAACTTTTTCAAGAAGCAAAACACTTCAGATGACTAATAAACGCCATAGATTCCATGCTAAAAATTTGGAGCAATGCTGCTCAGTAGAAACTGAGACTGTACAGCCAACAAAAGCACCAACCTTCAGGTCCGAATCAGCAGCATACCTTGGTATTGTGATATATGTGATCAGACTCACCTACCAGCTGATGAATCAAAGGATGACATCATTGGTAACCTATGGACTCCATTTGCATTTTATGACTTCCAGAGTTGCACAGTCAGTCCAAGATCATGTAATGATTTATGGCTTACCCAGTATTTACCTTATTCCTCCATCAAAGGAACTCTTTGCTGTTACTGGAATATTTCCTGGACAAAATTATCTGGGGTCTAAAAAGTGCATTAATTGCCAGAAGTTCCACCAAATACCAGGTCTTCAATGAAGCAGTGAGAGATCATGTAAAATCAGAATGGCATGAAGATTTCTATGAGCAACCAACTTCTCGGATATCCTGACCAAGAAGAATGGAACCTTTAAGGAGCAACTGAAGACTCCCAGAAGCTTACCAAGCGAGACTGTACCTGATTGTTTGTACCGTCATGCTTTGTGCTATGCAAGTCATTATTTTCCATGATAAGTCTAGCAACATGGGGATGAAAGTATTAGGCAGCATTTGGAAACTTCCACAATACAACCCAAAAATGAATTGATTGAAACATGTGGTTAAATTCTGAGAAATGATACTGTACGGTCAGGGAACACATTTTCAATTTGAATTGATGAAACTGTAGACACTTCTGGGATTGAGAGTGAGGTTTGTTGAATTGCAGCATGGACATGCCTGTATTCAAGAGGCATTCTTGGGGTTTGTCCCAGTATATGAAATGAATGTATAAGCCATAGTTAATAAAATTTTAGCAAGTGCCTCTGAGTTTGGGCTTGAGCTCTTCAAATTAATTGGCCAAGGTTATGATGGTTGCTCTGGGATGACAGAAAAAGAGGTAGATCTTATAGTTAGTGAAAATAGTCCAAAACCAATGCTTGGGCACCTTTGATATATTTCGGTCCTGGTTCACCCCCTCATTTGCAACAGTTACACCAGTGTCAAGAATCAGAGGGGTAGCCGTGTTAGTCTGGATCTGCAGAAGTGACAAAGAGTCCTGTGGCACCTTAAAGACTAACAAAAGTGTTGAAGCAGAAGCTTTCGTGGGCTAATACCCACTTTGTCGGATGCATGCAGTGGAAGTATGCAGAGACAGGTATAAATAAGTAGGCAAGAACCAGGTTAGAGATAACAAGGTTAGTTCAATCAGGCTGAACTACCTTGTTATCTCTACTCAGGGAGGATGAGGTCATCTGATCTGGAGGTGTGAACACCAAGAGAGGAGAAACTGCTTTTGTACTTAGCTAGTCATTCATAGTCTTTGTTCAAGCCTTGATTGATGGTATCAAATTTGCAAATGAACTGAAGCTCAGCAGTTTATCTTTGAAGTCTGGTCTTGAAGCTTTTTTGCTGCAGGATGGTTACCTTTACGTCTGTTATTGTGAGTCCAGGGAGATTGAAGTGTTCTCCTACAGCAGGCCTGCACAACTCGGAAAGCAGTGAGGGCCTTATTACTACAAAAAAAACAGCTGTGGGTTGGAAAGCTCTGCCCTTGCCCCGCCCCCATCCGCTTCCCCCCATCCCACTGCTTGGTTTGCCCCACCCCTACTTACCCTCTGCGGGCCGCACAGTGGCCCCCGGGCTGCATGTTGTGCAGGCCTGTCCTACAGGTTTTTGTATATTGCCATTCCTAATTTCTGATTTGTGTCCATTTGTCCTTTTACAGAGGGACTGTCCAGTTTGGCCAATGTACATAGCAGAGGGGCATTGCTGGCATGTGATGGCGTATATTACATTGGTAGACGTGCAGGTGAATGATCCCGTGATGGTGTGGCTGATCTGGTTTGGTCCTGTGATGGTGTCGCTGGTGTAGATATGTGGGCAGAGTTGACATCAAGGTTTGTTGCATGGATTGGTTCCTGAGTTAAGTTATTATGGCATGGTGTTTAGTAGCTGATGAGAATATGCTTGAGCTTGGCGGGTTGTCTGTGGGCGAGGACTGGCCTGACTCCCAAGGCCTGTGAAAGTGAGGAATTGTTGTCCAGGATGGGTTGTAGATCAGTGATGATGCATTGGAGAGGTTTTAACTGAGAACTGTAGGTGATGACCAGTGGTGTTCTGTTGTTTTTCTTTCTTGGGCTTGTCGTGCAGCAGGAGGCTTCGGGGTACATGTCTGGTTCTGTTCATCTGTTTCCTTATTTCCTCGTGCAGGTACTGTAGTTTTGAGAATGCTTTCTCAAGCATTCTTTCTTAAGTTTCTTTCACAGGTTCTTATCAGCTGTCAAGACACAGATCCATTTAATTTTGACTACAAAAGTTTTTTTTCTCCTTCTGATAATGGCCCATCCAAATTAAACAGCCTCTTAGAATTGGTACGGTAATTTACAACTTTTTTTGCTTTCTGTGCATATAAATACATCTTACTTCTGTGTGTTCCATTCTATGCATCGGATGAAGTGGGCTATAGCCCACAAAAGCTTATGCTGAAATAAACTGGTTAGTCTCTAAGGTGCCACAAGTATTCCTCGTTTTATTTATGGATATAGACTAACATGGCTGCTAATCTTAAACATGTTTTAATTAACACATTTTTAAATTTCATTGAGCACCTAGTGTAGACAAATGTTTAACAGTTTTATAAATGTCTAAGATGGTCATGATCAGCCCCAGACTCCCCCTTAGAGCTGCCCACAATCATCTAACATGTTTTGAAAGGTTGCTAAGTGGTGTTTAAAATCCTGTTAACTGCTACCTATTTTCCTAGTCTAGACAGGGCTTCAGGCTGCAGGCCAACAATCTTTGCTGTTAGTCTAAAAAGAAGGAAATTTAGGTTCTCAAGTGATTATTCAAAAATCAATTGATTAACAGAGTTGGTCTCTGAGGTTGGGGCCTGGTGCTCCATTTCTGCCCACACTACACAAGGGACCCTTTTGAGGTAAGTGAGGAAAAGAACTTCTTTTTGGAATGAAGCCATATGAATTTGTTCTCAGTACCAAGGAAAATCACAGTCCTTTCCCAAAGACTCTCAGTGCATCTGCTCTGCCTATTAAGTTCAGAACCCAAATTTTAAAAAAATTGTTTGGCTTTCAGTCAGTCATCTCTTACGCAAGACTTATCTTTTATGATGAGAAGTCCATTTACCACTGCCACTTTGTGGACAGACATTTCTGAGCATCTCCTCCTGTCTTTGGTCATCGAGCAGATCTTAGATGCCCAACAAGAGGTTGGGATGAAGGATCAATGGAGTTTGTCTGGATTCAGGAAATGGGGTACGTGGTGGTGGAGCTAATAAAGGGGCAAGAGTGGTGACTTCCCTCAGCAGTGTTCAGGTGTATGTATCTTCTTTTTTCAAGCATATTATGTAGTTGACAAAAGGAGGTGTAAAATTTTCACACGGGGATGGAGAGCAAGGAGGAACTGCTTCTTCTAGGTGAGTATGGGGCAGGCTCACTCTTCAGCCTACCACCAATGATCCATTGACCCCTTCTTGCAAAACCTGGCTCTGCCACTAGGAGTACCATCACCACAAGGAACCCTTTGGGGTCCCATATTATGCTACCATCTGTCCTAATCTCCTAATAATAATGGAGCAGAAGTATGCTCTATTCCTTTGGGGATACTTTGGAATGGTCTCTTAAAGGTAATCTGCAAAGGTGGGAAAAAGCTGTTGTGCCCCCTTTTTGCTTCCTTAGCTCTAATCTACATACAGAAATTGCACAGATTTAACTAAATTGGTTTCTAAATTGAGTTAAGGCTTGGTTTTTTACACACAGTTTTTGTACCACTTTAACTATATTGTTTTAGTAAGAGATATAGGTCATATCTGCACTGCAGCTGCGCTGCCATGGAATGGAAGGGATTTTTCTGTTGCTGTAGGTAATCCACCTCTCCAAGCAGCCGTCACTAGGTCAGCAGAAGAATTCTTCTTTCAGCCTCACTGCATTTACACCAGGGGTTGGGTCAGCATAGCTATGAAAATATTCACACCCCTGAGCGCCACAGCTGTGACGACCTAACCTAACCTAACCTAACTTTGGGCTTGTCTTCACTAGCATGGGGAGAGATCGATCTTATGGTGATCGATTTATCACATCTGGTCAAGACGCGATAAATCGATCGCCAGTGATGCCCCTATTGACTCCGTAACTCCAGCTCGCCAAAAGGCGCAAGCTGGAGTCGACGGGGGAGCACGCCGCCACCCGCCGCCGCAGTGAGGACAGCAGGTAAGTCGGCTGTAGATACGCCGATTTCAGCTACGTTATTAACGTAGTTGAAATTGCGTATCTACAGTCGATCCCCCGCCCTAGTGAGGACCAGCCCTATGTCAACTAGTTAAAGCAATGTAACCCCTAGCTGGGATGGAGTTAGTTTCCTAAACTATACAGATATAAGAGCCTTTACATGGCATAAATCAGGATTTCTCAAACTTCATTGCATTGTGACTCACTTCTAACAGCAAAAATTACTACATGAGCCTGGGCAGGGGGACTGAAGCCTAAGCTCGGCCAAACCCGCCCTGCCGCCCCAGGATGGGGGAGGGAGAGGGAGGGATCTGAATCCGAAGCTTGAAGGCTTCAGTCCTGGGCAGGGGGCTGTAATCTGAGCCCCACTGCCCAAGGCTAACGCCCTCGAGTTTTGGCTTCAGCCCTGGGTGGCAGGGCTCTGACTTCAGCCCTGAGCCCCAGCAAATCTAATGCCGGCCCTGGTGACCCCATTATGAATTGCCACAACCAACCACAATTTGAGAACAGCTGATATAACTACATCCAGACTGGAGGTTGATTAAAGTGATACAAAAACTAGGTGTAGACCAGGTCTAACTGAACAACTCCCTTGTGTGGACACATTTAAATTGGTTTAGGAGTGGTTCATGTTGAATTAATTTAATTTGGTACATATATTGTCCCCACTATAGGAATGGGGAATAATCAAGAAGATTATGTGTTCTGATGCATCACTGAATTAGGATGCAGACACTAACAATATTTACCAGGTGGCATTTCATACTGTCCTCCTGCACTGGATCAGTTCCCACCCATTCCTCTTTTCTGGGGAGTGTGAAATGCTTTGGCTACTCCCTGCCATTTCAGTCTTTCTGGTCCTGGGTGTTAAATGCCATGTCCACTCCTTACCAGTCCCTGCCCACACAACTGGATGTGGAGAGTTGATGTTACTTCTCTGTGCTGGTAGTGAAGGGGGAGCATTGTTCCTTGCCTACCTCTGGTTGCAAGTATGTGTGTGAGCCGGAGACAGTAACACTGTTGCCAGACCTGTCTATCACCCCTGCAAGGGATGGATGCAGTCAGACCTGCCATGAAGAAGGGAATCCTGGACAGCAGCTCATGAGACAGGGAGGACAGAAAAGCTTTGGAAAAAATCAGCTTGTGTCACAAATTTTGATAAAATCAATAATGTTAATAAAAATTTGCCAGGATTTGGTTTCTAATTTATTTTTTTTAATTACTGGTACTCATCTATATTTCTCCCCAAAATATTTGTATTTTTCCCTTAGGCATAAGAAGTTATTTCTATTGCATGTGGCCTCAGAACAGGACTAGAAGCCAGGAAATCTTGAGTTCTAATCTCAGCTCTGACATTTACCTCCTCTGTGGCTTTGGGCAAAGCAGTAGGGTGTGTCTACACTGAGCATTTTCCATCAGATCTCTCACTGTTGCAATAGTGTCATGTACCTCCACTGATGCTAGTGACACTGGGATTCCTAGTATGGGCCTGCTGTTGCTCTCTCTACCACCATGACAGCAGATAGCCAGCTGGTGTTCTAAGACCACTGCTTACCATTCTAAACAGTGTGGTCCTCTTGTTTGTTCTCCTTTGTCTGTCCTATGCGCCACTTGTCTCTTATCTCTTAGTTAGGGCTTCTTCACATTAGAAAGTTGCACCGGTTTAACTAAAGCTCTGATTTTAAATATGTGCAAAAGGCAGTGGAGATGCTTTTATTTTGGTTTAAACCAGCTTTCTTGTAATTTAACTTTAATCAGTTAGGAACAGGTTTAAGGTAAACTAAAATAAGAGGTTTAAGAATAGCAGCCGTGTTAGTCTGTATTTGTAAAGAAAATGAAAAATACTTGTAGCACCTTAGAGACTAACCAGTTTATTTCAGCATAAGCTTTTGTCGTGGGCTATAGCCCATTTCATCGGATGCATAGAATTAATTTGTAATTGGAATTAATTTGCAATTTGGACACTGTCAACCAAGGATTAAACAGGGACTACGAGTGGCTTTGTCATTATACTAATTGATTGCATTTTCCTAGTTTAGTCTCTTTTACAGATTCTAATCAACTGTCAGACATATATAAGAAACAGTGTAAATTTTCACTGCAAAAGGTTTTTTTTCCTCCTGCTGATAATGGCCCATCCACATTTAACAGCCTCAGAATTGGTATGGTAATTTACAACCTTTTTTTGGCTTTGTGTGTATAAATGCATCTTACTTCTGTTTGTTCCACTCTATGCATCCGATGAAGTGGGCTATAGCCCACAAAAGCTTATACTGAAATAAACTGGTTAGTCTCTAAGGTGCTATAAGTATTCTTCGTTTTCTTTACAAAATAAGAGGGTCCACCTAGGGAGCTGCACTAGTTTAAAAACACATTTAGGATAAAGTCACACAACTTCTGAGATTAGACGGGGGCTCGGATTGTAAGGTTTTTGGGACAAGAACCATCTTTTGGTTTTGTGTCTGTACATTGCTGAACACAATGGAGCCCTGGCCCTACCACAACACAAATAACAGAAGAGAAAAGGGCGAGTGAGATAATATCTTTCATTGGACCAACTTCTGTGGGTGAAAGAGACAAGCTTTTGAGTTTACACAGAGACCCTAGTGCTGTCCCTAGTGGTAGTGAAACCATGGGATGCTGCTCTCAGAGGGTCCTGCATAGCCCCAACACCATCAGCAGTTTTGCACAGGCCCCTATAACTGATCCTTTATAGGGCTCTGTGGAGTAAAACAAAAGAAAGGCATGTTTCTAGTAAAGGTGACTGTGAACAGACCTAGGGAGCAGGTTTCCTGACGAAGAGGGTATGGTTAGGTTATATAGTTTCCGGAGCAGAACAAATCTTTTCTGTTTCCCACACTGTAGAAGGGGGATGGGAGGTAATTCTTTCCCTGTTCACCTCAAAGGGCCGCTGGTGGGGTGATCGATTAGTTAATAGCCGTAAAGGCTCGGAAGGTGAAAAGTGCTGACTCCCCTAAAACTCTCCCTAGCGTGTCGTGGGCCGGCGGGGCTTGGCAAGCTGCGGAAGATGCTGGCGCGCGGGGAGTTTGGCGAGGGGGATGCCTGGGCTGGCCACGCCGCCTCTATCTCGTTCCCAAATGCCATCACCCTGCAAAGCCTCCCGTTTGCTTCGCCCTCGCGTGTCCCTCTCCCACGCCTCCCGCCCGGTCCCCACCTCGCAGCGGGGCGGGGAGAGGAGGTTTGCCGGGCGCCCCCGGCAGCCAATGGGAGAGGACCCCAGGCGAGGGGGAGCGGCGCTGCCGCCGGGCTAGGTACAGCTGACAATAGGGGAAGCAGGAGCGGCGTGCTGGTGGGGGAGGAGCGGTGGGCGGGCGGCCCTGCCGGCTGCCTGGCTCGGAGAGTCTCGCCGCGCCGCGGGGAGTGCGAGGAAGGGAGGCTGGGGAGAAAGAGGAAGCGAAAGCTGCAGCCGGGCGAGAGGCAGGGACCCGCTCTGCCGCCACACGGTGAGTCCCGGGGGTGCCCGGGCGCCCCTCGCCTCACTGGCGGGGCACGGTGGAGCCCCGCGTCCCCCGGGGTTCCCCGGGCCGGGGGAGTTCCCAGCGCGACGCCGGCGCCCCTGGTGTGGACAAGTTTGGAACCAGGGCGCAGCGCAGCCGGAGTCGCTTCAAGTTTGCCCCGGGCGGGCGTGGGCGGCTCTGGCGAGCCCGGCTCCGAGCAGGGCTGGTGGTAGGGTGGGTGACCAGACCGCCAATGGGGAAAATCGGGGGGGGGGGGGGGGCGCAATAGGAGCCTATATAAGAAAAACATCCCCAAATCAGGACTGTCCCTATAAAATCGGGCCATCTGGTCACCCTAGCTGGTGAGCTCCACCGCATGGCTGGGGTTGGGGAGACCCAAGGGAGAGGGGCCGGTTGCCTCCATCCTGCCCTCTCCTGCACATGACGCTCATTCATTTAACAAAGGGAGCTGCCTTCGGTCCTAGCCCCCCCTTAGCTCGAGCTAGTGTGAACCGAAGGGATCGTGTGTGTGTGTGTGTGTGTGTATGTGTATGCATGTTTGGAGGGGCGGGGATTGGGACCTACCGTGGAGATGCAGCTTTTCCTGGCTCTGTTGGGGGTCGCTGACGAGAGAGAACTGGGGGTGGGGGGGGTCACCCTTGGCTTTCTCATAGCGAGTAGTCAAGAGCCCTGGGCATGGGCGTTGGGATTCTGTGGTAAGGGGGAGACCCGCAGAGGCCGTTGCGGGGTTCATCGTAGTGAACTGAAACGGGGGGTGGGGGGGGGGGGGGGGGGGCCGGGCCGGGCCGGGCCGGGCCGGGCCGGGCCGGGCCGGGCCTGGCAGAAGCTCCAGCACTGGGGTGTGTAAGGAGCAGAGGAAACAGCTCGTGTCACCGTTCGGAGCGCCGGGCTGGCTCTGGATGTGGTGAGCAGAACGGAGAGCTGGGGGGAGGGGAGGTAGTGTGAGGTTTGGGGTGAAGACATAATTGAGGGCCAGGAATCTAGAGGAGGGGGTTGCACGTCCAGCGAGCGAGTTGTATGTCTAGTGAGACAAATGGGGTGGGGGTTTGGGGAATGGAGATTCCATCCCCGCCCCACCAACTCCCCGGCTTTGTGTAGCTAGTGGACAGAGCCAATAGGTGGTGGAGGCAGGAGGTTGGTATATCTTCTTGCAGTGTGGGTGGGTGTGTTGGGTGAATATGCAGAGTGCAGCTCTTCTGGGGTTTTATTTTTGGTGCTTGGAGAGAACTCAGGCAGCAGGGCTGAACTTTTTGAATGGATGGAGAGAGAATTCAGGGACTGTGGGTGTCTCTCAGTGGGTGGCTTTCTTCACTGCTGTTCCTGGGGAGTGAGGGGAGCAAAGGTTTCTGCTGGAGGAATGACTTTATCTCATTCTGCAACTCTAAATGCTGCAATGTGAAATTGCCCAAATTTAGAAAGCCTCATATTCCTACATGATGTTCACTGTGATTCTGGCTACTTTCCTTTTCCAGAGGCTTTAAAAATCACAGCACTATATGAGCTGTCTGGATGTCACAAAACATTTGCTTGCATTGGCAATTACTCAGTCCTTATTCATCCCCAACCTCCAGTAAGAGTTTCTCCTGGGGAGAATGATGAGTAGAAACTGAATAAAAGGCTTCAGAATTTGGCTCGATATTTGGAAACATCATCTGCTGTAAGCTACGCAAATTATATTTAGATGTTAGGATTATTATGTACATTATAATATGTGGTGGTAATTGTGAGGACTGCATTGTTAAACTATTTAGTCTTAACCAAGTTTTAAAAGCAAAAGAAGTGTGGGTGTTGTGATGAGGCAGGATTTCTTAGAGTGAGGTATGTTTCTAAAAGATTTCCAGCAGGTCAAGGAACAGAAGGAAGAAAGTCTGTTCTTTCCATTGGAAACTAGAGAGTAATCCCAATGCTTAACGCAGTAGTGTAGACCTACCCTCAGAAAGAGGCTTTGGTGCAATCCTTATAAGTGTCCACTGAGAAGTTGAGGTTATTACCCCACCCCCTTAATGCAAATTGCTCCTACAAACAGGTGTAATCTGTATAGAGAGAGGACAGCCAGAATACAGGAAGATGTTAATGATGCTATTCCAGTATTTGCTTGAGTTTATTTGAAGACTGATTACTTTTCTTTTGTACCTTGAGCCAGAATTTGGCCTTGAATACAAACACCACCACATAAATGCTGAAAGTAATGGGTGGAGGGTGACGGTCAGGTGGATAGTTGTCATACCTGAACTCTGCAGGGAAACTAGATTTTTTTTTTCCACATGTGATGCTAACGCTATTAAGGTACCCCTCCTATATGTGGCACTGAAATAAAAATTAAACCTGAGGAAGAAACCATTCTTGTAGAATAAGAACATTAGGGCACTGAATATCACATGTATCTGCTAAGTGAATGGTATCAGTGAAACCAGGTGGATGAGATGGCATCTTTTATTGGACAAACTTCTGTTGTTGAGAGAGACATGCTTTGGAGCTCACACAGAGCTGCTTTTCAGGTCGTCTTCCCAGATGAGGAAGAAGTGTGTATGGAAAATATAAATGGAAAGATTTAAATTTTCTAATACCTCAAAGATGCCAAGCCTGGTTTCTCCTCTCTTCCTCCCAACAATTAGTTAACTGCAAAAGATGAATATAAGTTTTCTTTGTATCAGTTTGCTTCCAGATAGTTACATTCAGTGCTAACCTTCTCACCAAATAGGTCAGAGCTCCAAACATCTATCCACCTCACTAGCCATTTGGGGTTTATTTTTGTTAATGGTGATTTTTCTGATCGGCTAGCTGTTATGTCAGACACTGGTGTTTCATGGAGGAAATCACTGGTCCTATGTTTTGCACTCTCTAGACACTTGTACGGCATTCATAAGTGTAGTAAGTACACATCATGGGACATCGCCAGTATCGGGTTGAGTAACCGAGACCGCTGACCAGGGAAATAACCACCCCCTCCCTTTCCTGACAAACTGAGGGACGCACATCACCCATGTAGTTATTGCCTCCACCACCACTGACTTGGACTCTTCATACAGTCCATGGGTGGCGTATCAGAGTCCATTTATACACTGACGCTTTAAAAACTCCCACAGCACACCCTAATCTGGATCTGTGCTGGTTATGTGATATGTATGTACCTTGTAAACCTTGTATCTGTTACTTGCAATCTCCCATAACCCAAGCCCAACTCCAGTTGTACAGTACCTTATCTTTTACCTTACCAATGACTGGAAGATAGCGAATGTAACGCCAATATTTAAAAAGGGCTCTAGAGGTGATCCCAGCAATTACAGACCAGTAAATCTAACGTCCGTACCGGGCAAATTAGTTGAAACAATAGTAAAGAATAAAATTATCAGGCACATAGAAGAACATAAATTTTTTGGCAAAAGTCAGCATGGTTTCTGTAAAGGGAAATCATGTCTTACTAATCTATTAGAGTTCTTTGAAGGGGTCAACAAACATGTGGACAAGGGGGATCCAGTAGACGGAGTGTACTTAGATTTCCAGAAAGCCTTTGATAAGGTCCCTCACCAAAGGCACTTATGTAAATTAAGTTGCCATGGGATAGGAGGGAAGATCCTTTCATGGATTGAGAACTGGTTAAAAGCCAGGGAACAAAGGGTAGGAATAAATGGTAAATTTTCAGAATGGAGAGGGGTAACTAGTGGTGTTCCCCAAGGGTCAGTCCTAGGACCAATCCTATTCAACTTATTCATCAATGATTTGGAGAAAGGGGTAAATAGTGAGGTGGCAAAGTTTGCAGATGATACTAAACTGCTCAAAATAGTTAAGACCCAAGCAGACAGTGAAGAACTTCAAAAAGATCTCATGAAACTAAATGATTGGGCAACAAAATGGCAAATGAAATTTAATGTGGATAAGTGTAAAGTAATGCACTTTGGAAAAAATAACCCCAACTATACATACAATATGATGGGGGCTAATTTAGCTACAACTACTCAGGAAAAAAATCTTGGAGTCATCGTGGATAGATCTCTGAAGATGTCCATGCAGTGTGCAGCGGTGGTCAAAAAAGCAAACAGGATGTTAGGAATCATTAAAAAAGGGATAGTGAATAAGATGGAGAATATCTTATTGCCCTTATACAAATCCATGGTGCGCCCACATCTTGAATACTGTGTACAAATGTGGTCTCCTCATCTCAAAAAGGATATACTGGCATTAGAAAAGGTTCAGAGAAGGGCAACTAAAATGATTAGGGGATTGGAACGGGTCCCATATGAGGATAGATTAAAGAGGCTAGGACTTTTTAGCTTGGAAAAGAGGAGAGTAAGGGGGGATATGATAGAGGTATATAAAATTATGAGTGGTGTGGAGAAAGTGAATAAGGAAAAGTTATTTATTTGTTCCCAAAATAGAAGAACTAGGGGCCACCAAATGAAATTAGTGGGCAGCAGGTTTAAAATAAATAAAAGGAAGTAGTTCTTCACACAGTGCACAGGCAACCTGTGGAACTCCTTGCCTGAGGAGGCTGTGAAGGCTAGGACTATAACAGGATTTAAAAGAGAACTGGATAAATTCATTGAGGCTAAGTCTATTAATGGCTATTATCCAGGCGGGGTAAGGAATGGTGTCCCTAGCCTCTGTTTTTTGGAGGCGGGGGTGATGGATGGCAGGAGAGAGATCACTTGATCTTTACGTGTTAGGTTCACTCACTCCGGGGGGGCACCTGGCATTGGCCACTGTCGGTAGACAGGATACTGGGCTAGATGGACCTTTGGTCTGACCCAGTATGGCCTTTCTTATGTTGTTTAAAATGAAAATATACACATTAGCATTAATAAAATTTTTGAATCTGGAAATAACCCACTTCCTCCCTTCCCTGGTGAACTGAGGGATGCACCCCACCCATGTACTTATTGTCTACACCAATACTGACTTGAACTCTTAATACATTCCATGGGTGACATACCTGAGCCCATTTATCCACTGAGGCTTTAAAATCTCCCACACCCCAACCTGGATCGATGCTGGTTATCTGGTATGTATGTACCTCGTGAACCTTGTAACTGATACTTGCAATCCCGCATAACCCAAGCCCGACCCCAGATGTACAGAACCTTCCTTCTTAACTTGTGCAAATTTGACTTTAAACATTAACTTCAATAAAGTTTTAAAATCGGAATGCCTTCCATGCTGACTAAAGCCTGCACTTCTTCTCTCATCAAAGCCAATTGTGATATTCCTATTGATTTGAGAGGGAGTAGTCTTGAGTTCTAAATCCTGTTTACTGAGACACGCTTTCTGATTTTCCCCTTTTGGTGCAGCTGTCCTGCAAAGCTTTTCTTTTGAAAGAGTAGCTTTTAAAAACCACCAGTGCAAAGTATGAGGATGCCTCAAAAAGCATATAATCTAAACAGACAGTGTACATGAAGCACAGGGGAAGGGGATACAACAGCAAGCCCAGTGACAAAGTACTCTGTTCACATAGGAATTGCAACTTCCTTTATCTAATGCGTATTTGGGATGGGGAGAGGTAGGGTTTAGAGGCTTTTTGAATTGAAGTGTGTTTTCAGGAGGGTGTGACGGGATCCCTGGTGTGCAACCTGCAACTGGGATGCCGCTGAGCCCTCTGATCCACCAGCCTGCACTCCCTCTCACTGTTGTCTGGCAGGTACTGCACTTACACAGCCATCCACAGACAGGGACACACCCAACCTAGTTACATGAATGCTTCTCCCAGCCACTCATGAACCAACAATAGAGAGGCTCTGGCCAATTCCTCCCCGCTCCCCAGCCTTACACTCCAGACTATACTTTCTTGCGCTGCTCAAAAGCCTGACCAGTGTGAGATTATTACCCAGTCCATCCCTCCCTCAATGTGGAGAGGACACGCAGTAGCCTTTGTAACTGAGCTGAGATTTTCCAAACATTTCAAGCAAAATACACTGTTTTAAGTGAAGTATAAAACAGATCTATTAGGTACAGAAAGATAGATTTTCAGTGGTGGGCATAAAAGGTCAGAGGAAGTTACCAAAAAAAATAAGATAAATGTACAATCTAAATCTTAAACCTTATTACACTAGGCAGTATTGAGATCAACATTTTTCTCAGCCCAGTGGATGTTACAGTTCTTAATGCACAGGTGTCTCCTTAAGCCTGGACCAGTCTCCTCAGATCACCTTCATCATGTCTGCATTCTTGTTGCTTCTAGCATAGTTGTTGGGGAGGAGAAAGGTAAAGGCCTGCTGTTACTGTTCCTTATTTTATATCCTTAGTCCATGTGCCTAGATGACACTTGCCCAGACATGTCCTAGTAGGCTTTGCTGAGTGCCTGGGTTGAGCAACCAACCTGGTGTGCTCTTTTGCAGCTGAGTCATAAAATTGAGCAATCCCCATTGTGTGGTGCTTGGGCAGCCCTCACTGAATTGTAAATCCCTGGATTACAACTCCCCTGCTAATTAATGGTCGTTGAACACCAGTCTGGGTGAAGGTCCTTTGCATGTCACTACTAAATCTACAGCATATTTCAGGAACACCGTACAGCAACTTTTATAGCTTTATATACACTAATGATATACGTATTTGGACAGAACAACGGGTTTCAGCAGATCATGACCTTTCATATGGTATCTTACATGGCATGCTTTGTGTGAAATATGATGATGTATGAATGATGAGGATGGGGTTTACAGGGGTACAGTGTGTCACAGAGGGATTGAAGAAGAGGGTGGAGACCTCAAGCTCTGTTTTGCAGATCAATTGCGGTGCTTCAGGTCATCATCCAGACTTCAGAGTGATCATGTGAACTGGAGAACCACACATTTGGTTTCTGTTATAAAAGCTAAAATGGGGGCTCTTTTGACCTCTTGCATCTAATCTGGGGTGCAGATTAAACAATAGCTTTTTCCCAGTACGGTTTATTTGGATGGTCTGTGCTCTTTGTACCTGCTTTAGTCCACTTCAGCACTGATGTATCTTCACTGAAATCAGTGGTGTTACATGAGTGTAAGAGTGCAACAAAGTAGGGTTCTCATGATAAAAAAAAAAAATATTAATCGTGATTAATCACGAGATAAAAAAATTAATCCCACTGTTAATAAGACAATACCAATTTAAATTTATTATAAATTTTGTTGGATGTTTTTCTACATTTTCAAATATTGATTTCTCTTACAACACAGAATACAAAGTGTAGAGTGCTCACTTTATATTATTTTGGATTACAAATATTTGCACTGTAAAAAAGATAAACTAAAGCATAAAGAGGCATATGAATGTTTAGCATATCTAGCACATAAATACCATGCAGTGCTGGTTACAACAGTGCTATGCAAACACCTGTTCTCGTAAGAAATGGGCAGCATTATCTCCCGTAAATTTAAACCAGCTTGTTTGTCTTAGCGATTGGCTGAACAAGTAGTAGGACTTGTAGGCTCTAAAGTTTTACATTATTTTGTTTGTGAGTACAGTTATGTAAAAAAAAAATTCTACATATGTAAATTTCACTTTGATGATAAAGGGATTGCATCACAGTACTTCAGTGAGGTGAACTGAAAAATACTATTTCTTTCTTTTTTCTTTTTTACAGTGAAAATATTAGTAATAAAAATAAAGTGAGCAGTGTATACTTTTATTCTGTGTTGTAATTGAAATCAATATATTTGAAAATGTAGAAAACATCCAAAATACTAACAAATTTCAATTGATAGTCTCTTATTATTTAAACATGCAATTAAAACTGAGATTAATTGCAATTTTTGGATAGAGTTAATTTGGTTGGAGTTAATCGATTGAGTTAACAGCAAATGACAGCCCTAATATGGTGCATCAGGTGCTTTTATTTGATTTAATTTTTTAAAGAAATTTAGCACAACACACTTTTTCTGTGTATCTTTCTTTGACACAGAAACAAAAAGACCATGTCAAAGGCTGTAAAAGCGTATCATGTGTACTCTGTTTTACTCCTGCATCTGAAATTATTTAGGACAGTGGGACCCTACTGTGCTTGTCACTGCACATAATATATAGTGTGTGTCTTGAAGAGCTTACACTCTGCACAAGCGAGAGAGGATGGGAGAAAGGAAGTACTAGTGTTCCAATTTCTCAGATGGAGAGCTGAGGTAAGTGGTTTGTCTAAGCTGTTGCAGAGCTGGGAATTGAACCTAGGTCTTCTGTGGCCCAGTCCAATGCCTTCAGCACAAGACCATCCATCATTCTTGATTGTGTTGATGAAACATCATCTGTGGAATCCCTGACTTTAAAAAAACGGAAATACCAAAGGTCAGAACAAAGAGTTCCAACTTTGGTGTGATTATAATTCCTTCTACTGACTTGTTTTCTGTCATGGTGGCAGTGATAGATTTTGGATTATTATCTTTTTTAAAACTCTAGATTGGTAGAAAGAACGGTCTTCTTGATGCAATAAAACTAAAACTTTACGGTTGTTGAAATACCTGATAGCTCAAATGACAAGTGTTTTGTACCCCCATCTAGCATGACTTCTCTTTTACTATCTGATGGATTATGGGCTATGTTTTATTCATGAAGTGGAGGATGGGGAAGAGAAATAATTTTCATTCAGTTAGCGGGGCTTTCAAATAGTGGTGTTTGTTACAATATGTTCTTCTATTTGCATATAGAAAGCTTTGTGGCTTGTGAAATACATATGCCTCGTCAGATTTTTTTTGCAACTGTTTATGCTAAATATGGTTCCAGATTTTCATAATTCTCATTTTATATACATGTCTGTGCCCACACATGCACATACATTGTTTATTTTAAGGCCAGCAGAGATCACTATGATCATCTCTTGTGTGTGTTAGGTAGGAGGTCAGACTAGAATTTTTTCCAATGATTTTTACAGCAGAGGGAATTAGTGTTCACTCATATAGGAGAGAAGACTATTCAGCCCAGAAATGAGTTAGAGCATGTCTTTTAGAAATACAGCCAATCTCAATTTAAAGACTTCCTGTGATGTTGGATTTACCTTTTCCCTTTGTAAACTGTTTCAAGAATTTGTCTTATTAGGGGAAACTTCTATTTGGATCTGGAATTAAACAGCTCAGGTCCATCTTTAGTTCATATCAGTTCAGAATGGAGGAAAAACTACATTTTTCTTTAAGGTGGTATCCTAATCTTTAAAGATTTTTTTTTCCTGCTATGAATTTGTTTACTAGGACTAGGCACCAAATGGTCTGTACTCTATTACACCAATATAACCCCTCAGAAGTCTGTGCAGTTGCATGGATATAACAAGAGACAGAACTTGGGCTATGATTTGAATTTTTAACAGTTTGACAAGTGTTTAGCTTTATGTCTATGATAGGGATTTAAAGTGCAATTCTCCGCTTGATACAAGGTGCAGCTCAAAGTGAGTTGTCATGTCTGTGAAGGCATAATTGGGTTCTCAGACCCACAGAGTCGAGGGAAAAAATATAACAAGGCCCAGTGGATGACGTCCTGATGATAACCCTTCATTACACTAGTTCATTAAACCAGCCTCCTGAGCTTCAACTTCCATGACTCTTCACATTCAAAGGTAAAGTTAACAATCAGGTAACAGCCTGTCAGTGAGGGGCATATAATCTAAAGAGAATTAAAGGCAAACTGACACATCAGGCTTTGAAATGTGGTATTGATTAGTTTATTAAAATTAATAAGTCTCTCAATTATAAAACTCCATTACATTGTGCAGCTTTTCTGAAAAGAAAGTAATTTGCATATAGTGAGCTGAAAGTGATGCAAATAAATTTTGTGGGTGAAATGCTCATTTCCTTCAGAAACTAGAGACCGTATTAAATCTTGATGGAGTCTAGATTTCCTGCTGTGTAACACGTTCTTCTTACTGCACCAGTGACACCAAGCAGGTTAACACTGGCGTCATTTACTAGCCAAGAGGCATTCAGTGAGATGGTGCCAAATATGAGTGTTCTATTACTGGACCAATGATATTGTAGTTAAAGGTCACCAGCAAAAGGGAGGTGAGGGAGAAATGGGCTTGTCTGCTTTGCTGCTTCATAAAGAGCTCCTGGAAGGCTTTTATTTTATATATCATGTTTGGAGGATTTTTTTTGGTTTTGTTTTTTTGTTGTTTTTAACAATGTAGAGTCAGATCTTGTCTACCCTAGAAGAATCTATGGATGACTGGAGAAATGGTATGATTATGATATTATGAGCAGAAGAATAACCTGATTTAGAAAGGGGAAGGGATTTTTATTCGATTGTTTAAAACTTTTTGTCACTTCTGGTTTGGTTGATATTTAATTAAGTAAAACACTTGGGAGAAAAACTTTCTTTAAGGATTTGACATCCCTGCCTTTTCAACTAAAGTAATATGGGAATCTTTTAAAAAAGTGCTGTCTTTAAGCACACGTTAAAGAAGGGAGAGAAAAAAGCAGTCCTCTTCTGCTTTGGAGAGTATCTTCAGTATAGAAATATTGCCTGTGAAGACCACTGGTCTTACTCTGTCTTGGTCCAAGCAGTATTGGTGACCTGATGGACCTTACTGGTTAAAAAGATTGGGTGCTGGATTTCCAGCATGAATCCCTCTCTATACTAACCCCTATATTTTGCAGAGTTAAGTGACACCCTTAATGTTACAGGGTTTTTTTTGAAGATGATTTGAATTCCTAAACTCTGGAAGCCTGTTCCTAAAAATAGAAATTGTCCTAGGAATAGCCAGCTTCCATCTGAAAAAAAACCCTGTAAGTTGCAAAATGAAAATGATATATTGAGTGGATCACTATGTCTTCAGTGATTGTGGCGAATGACTATCACCTGTGAAGAATTTTTTCCTTTCACCAGGCCTCAATGCTGACCGCTAGGAGTAAGAAAGTAGTTCAGTTGCTCGGTTTAGGGCTCTCGAATCCTAGTCACTGGATCACACAGGCTCCCAGATGGGAGCAATTTTTATTCTATACCGGAACTTAATTTGCAGGGGTAACCTAGTTATAAATACTGATGGCATTCTATGACTTATGAGCTAAGGCAGTGGTGTGCAAACTGGGGGTGTGTGTGTGTGTGCCCTTTTTAAAAAACAAACCTACAAATACCACTTTTTAACATTTTCACTGACTAGTGCCCTGTTGGCATCTTTTCTTCTGTGCTGCTGCTGGCAGCAGCTCTGCCTTCAGAGCTGGGTGGCTGGAGAATGGCTGCTGCCGCCCAGGGTGTTCATGTTGTTTGTGGTGCAGGAGGTCTGTTTTTTAAAAATCCTGCTCCTGTCCCACCCCACAATACCCACTTCTACCTGCTCCCACATTGTTTATTGAAATTTTATCCCACTTCCACTCTTATGGTAGTGGGTCTGTGGGACCTGCGGGATCCCAGTCCCGCTGCAGGGGGACTTATACATTTAGTAATAAAAACAATTTTTTTCATTCCTTCTGCCAACTTGCAAAAAACCTCCAGTTTCAGATTACACGTAATGGGGCAGGAGCATGTGACAAGTGCAGTGAACAGTAAATGGGGTGTGACTGTGAAAGTTTGTGTACCACTAACCTCTAAAGCATCCACTCTTCCTTATGAGTACTTTTGTTAGAAGTCTCTATGAGTCTTGCTAAGTCGTGTGATCTATATCCTGAGTGTCATGATACTGAGTAGTGTTTCTTAGTCCTGCCTCCTGGAGGCATTCAGTTTGAATCTCAGCATTCGTTTAGAAAACAAAGTAAGTTTCTCACCTTAATGACTATAGAGAAAAACTAAAAAAGTGGCCCAGGTGTATTCTAAAGATGTGAAAACCAGGAAGCAAGTACTAAGAACATAACATGAGATTTTTTTAAAAAGTACTTTTGAGAACCCAACTCATTATTTTTGTTGAATGCTTGGAGTTGGTAATACTGCCTTTATAAAGTATAATGAAGTTCAGTAACAACACTGCTTAGTCTGCAAAAGCTCCATATATCCACCGAAATGTCCATTAGGTATCCTTAGGGGGAGAGAGATGTAAAACCATTTCGGGGTGGGAAGAAGTGCTGCAGGACAATAAATGAGTAAGTTGAATTGCCGTTGCATTGACCTAATAAAAGTCACTTAAATATTTCATTTCTGATTTAAATAAATTCTCAATCTACTGCACTGGCCCATACATCTTTTTAATAAAGGGATTAATAAAAACCTGCAATTCCACTAAAATATTCCTCCCTGTGCTATCAATCCAGTGCTAAAAGACATTGAGAGTAGGAACATAATTGCTCCTTTAGGACCTGTCCTAATCCCTGCTGATATCGCCAAATAAGATTTTAAAGAGATTTTTAAGCACAAAATTAAGATGACTCTGTATCTTTATGGGAATAAATATGTATAGTCTGTCAGGCTGGTTTCTCCCTTAAATCTAGAAGAGGTGTCAGCAAAAGCCCTGACACTAATCACTTTAAATGTAACTTGCCAAGGAAAAGTGTTAGGTTTGTGATTTTTTTTTTCATGTAAGCACTCTTGTACTTTCTGCTTCCTTTTTTCCCACCCCAAGTTTGTTTTTGTGCTTGCTTTTTACATTAAATGTTTGTTTTGTTTGCCTTGTTTTTTCTGAAAGACTTTAGACAAATTAAAGAACCAATATGTGAGTGATGTGGGAGACACCAGTCAAGCAAAACCAATTAATTGACAAGGGAAATGATATTTGAGACTGTTTTATAATTATACACACCCACCCCTGAGAAACACTTCAGAGGAACGATGTCTTAAAGGGAATCAGTGTGTTGAACATTTAAGTCCAAAGCTCATAGTCTGCATTTGGGATTGTCCAAGCAGTCTACCAGCAAAACTAAGGAAGGCCACATTTGATATTTCTAAAGGCAAAAAAAGCAGACTTGTTTTTCCATGCTGAAGAAAACATACGCCCCTCCACCCTCAACCTTTAACGCCTTCTGTATACATGTGAAAAACCAAACATGAGACAAACAATTTTGTTTCCTTTATAGGTCACCCTTATGTAGGTTAAAAATAAATCATCTCTGTGGTTGAAAGAACAACAATAAGTTCTTCAAGTTGTGTTTCCCTGTGGGTGCTCTGCTTCACTTGCACAGCTGGCCCCCTGTGTCTTCGATCAAAGATGTTTGGAAGCAGGGTCTGTTTGGTTTTCAGAGGCACCTTACACATGCTTGTGTCCCACACAGAGACTATATAGCAGCGGTCGGCAACCTTTCAGAAGTGGTGTGCCGAGCCTTCATTTATTCACTCTAATTTAAGGTTGTGTGTGCTAGTAATACCTTTTAATATTTTTAGGAGGTCTCTTTCTATAAGCCTATAATATATAACTAAACTATTGTTGTTTGTAAAATAAGTAAGATTTTTAAAATGTTTAAGAAACTTCATTTAAAATTAAATTAAAATGCAGAGCCCTCCGGACCAGTGGCCAGGACCCGGGCAGTGTGAGTGCCACTGAAAATCAGCTTGTGTGCCGCCATTGACACCCATGCCATAGATTGCCTACCCCTGCTATATAGGGTTGTGTGGGCAGACTGGCTGAGCATTCAGAGTGCTCACTTCAATTGTCAGGCATGCCTTGGTTACCCTTTAGTTAAGTGAGGTTAGTGTTCAGTTAAATTTGTTTTCTAAAGAGGATTGTAAGCTCTTGTTCTCTCTGTTTTCCCCATTCCTCCTGGGAGGTTCTCTCTCTGTTGAGGGGGTTTGCCTGGGTTCAGACGTTCTCTTACTTGCCAGGAGGCTATCCTGGTCCACAGGGGTTAGTCCTGGTGCATTTATTGCCTGGGGGACTATCACATCCCTCAGAAGTGTCCTTGAAAGCTGGGTCAGGAAGAACTAGGAGATTAGGTTGGAACGCCTTATGATGGCGCAACCTCTTTGCCTGACCTCAGACCCAGCTCATGGGACCCACTCTCGTACATCCATACAAGCACAGTGCCCTGTTCACTTTAATGCTGTGTTCACCTCAACCTTTAAGGGAAAAGTCAGAAGGTGCTGGGAAAGTCTCTGAGAAAAGGAGTTCCAGTTCTCCTCAGAAAGAGCCTACTTCCAAGAGATCTTAAGTCTCTGCAAAAATCAATCTGTACAAGCCCTCAAGTTCTGGGCTGGATACCACTAAGGTTCCAATGTCCTCCAGTACCGATCACACTCCGAAGTCTCTGAGTTCCTCCGGGAGCCATGACCCTCAGCATGCTTCGGTACCTAAGTCAGCGTCGGTACCATAAAAAGTGACGGGGACAGCAGAGAGAAGCAGCCTGCTTCTAGCAAGTTGGTACTGATCAGCCTCCTGTTACTTTTTTCTGGTAGCCCAAATTGTGATTCCCTCGGTGACCACAGAAGTCCGAGTAACTGCTTCAGCCCATGATAGCTTAGAAACAGTCAACGCTGTTGATACCACTGACCTGCAGGAGTTCAGATATTGGAAAGACCTACTTTTGTCAAGTGAACGAGAGCCTCCCCTCTTAATGGGTACCAAGTGCCTAGGTAGCAAGATCCACATGGTCATTGGAATTACATGTGTCTCTGGTACCACCTGATTCCCCACCATTCTCTGGCAGAGCCCCCCTGTTGGATGACGAGAAGCAACTTTCCTTGGTCTCTCACATCTTGGTGTAAGACCCTCCTACTTACCTTTTATATGAACCCTTTCCCTGGTACCTACAAGGAGAGGGCTGACTCCCAGGTAGGGGACAGATCTGAGTCCCCATCACTGGTATGAGCAGCCATGAATTCCACTCCATATTCCTTATGGTCTCACTTAGTGGTCGTATTGGGACTCTTGGGTGGTTGGTAGCAGATTCTTTGCAGATACTCCCTGAAAGAGGTCGGAGAGTCACAACACAAACTATTGCACACTTGGCAGACAGCACTGTCTCCTCGAGTGGCCTTGCCTCATTAACAAGGCCCTTCTGCCAGGACCATCTGGCAGACCTCAGCGGTAGTACCAACTGTGTGCTGATTTAAAAAAAAGAAAAGAAAAGGGGGTTCTGTCCCAGCCCAACCAAGTATTATGTCTGAATTTTTTTACCCACTACATACCTAACTCCTTGAATGCTGAAGTTCTAAAGGAATGTGAAAGATAGCCCTACGCTAAATAAACCCCATATGATCTCTTCGGCCATAAGAGCTATTCATCTGCAATCCTGCAGTTTAGAATAACAAATTATCAAATTTGTAGGGCAAAATACAATCACACCGCCTGTTTCAAGTCTCACATGCTTACTGAACACCTTCCAGGAGAAGATCATGAACAGTTCCAGGCCTTCCTAGCCCAAAGGTCATAACTAGAACATTTTTATAAGCTGGTCTGATTGCTGCTGATGCTACAGCTCACTCATCTCCACAGCAGTTGTCATGTGTTGGGCATCTTGGCTCCAGTTCTCTGGGATCCATGGGGGCATCCAAAATATAGTTGATGATCTTCTTCTTGCTGTTTTGAAACTCTTTTCTGAGACCACCAATGAGTCATTTTACACTTCAAAATACTCTAGAGCCACCTTGCAATCTTCTGGGATTTATACACCTGCAAGTAAATGGAAATATAATAAATCCCAAACATTCCAGAGATCCTGCGCTGTGCAGTTTTCTGGTTTGAACGACCTTGGTAGCGACCTGGGGAGAAACCAGGGTTTCAGAGAGAGACCACAGACTGCATCTGGTTCAACCATTTTCAAGAGTGGCTGGCCATAGCACTCATACAGTATAGCTGGGAGTAATTTACATGCTGGAAACTGTGTAAAAGCAGACAAAGAGTGGGATGTTCTTGCAGCAGAGCCATTTAAAAGGCACCTCAGGTTGGAGAATTGAGGAGTCACAGTTGTTCAGTGGTCCAGATTGTACCCTGAGTAGTGTCACAGCATGTTCAGTCCTTGGGAGGAATATTGTAGTGTAACTGCTTACACAGTTAGGTGGACGTAAGCGGCCTTATGTGAACCGAAATCTGTAGTGTAGACCAGGCCAGAATCCTGCCTTGAGTTCAGGGGACTGGACTAGATGACCTATTGAGGTCCCTTTCAGTCCTTCACTTCTATGTTTCTATGGGCTTGTCTTCACTACTGCGGGGAAAGATCGATTTTATGGCGATCGATTTATCGCATCTTGTGACGATACGAGAAATCGATCGCCAGCGCTGTCCCCGTCGACTCCGGAACTCCAGCTCCCCCGGAGGAGTAAGCCGGAGTCGACAGGGAAGCGCGCCGCCGACTGCCCTCGCTGTGAGGACGGGAGGTAAGTCGGCTGCAGATACGCAAACTTCAGCTATGTGATTCACGTAGCTGAAGTTGCGTATCTGCAGTCGATCCCCCGCCCTAGAGAAGACCAGCCCGATGACTGATCAAGCACTTAGACCAGCGGTTCTCAAACCGGGGGTCGCAGGCTGCTTCCAGGGGGGTTGCAAGCTCCCGCGCTGCTGACATGCCGCCAAATTGATTCCTTCTACGTTTGGCGGACATGCCGCGCACTTCAAAGTGTCCACCAAAAAGCTGCTGAAGTGGTTGCTTCTGGTTTCGGCAGACACTTTAAAGCACGCGCATGTCCACTGAAAAGCCGCCGAATGTGGGTGCAATCAATTTGGCGGCATTTCGGCAGACATACAAGGGTTGCGCCGCGAGGTAGGGAAACAAAAAGGGGTCACGGTTCGAGAAAGTTTGAGAACCGCCGATTTAGACCATGTCTACATTGGAAAGTTTCCATGCAGTAAAGCAGATTTCTGCGCCGTAACTCCCGAGATGTACATACTGCCAAGCCACTTAGTGCGCAGAAACTGCGCAGATGCAGAGCTGTAAAAAAAACACCCTGAGAGGCATAGAACTTTCTGCACCAGGTCTACAGCACCGTAGTGCTAGTGTAGACACTCTAGTCGATTACTGCGACCATGCCAGCTCCACGCACCAGGCAACTTCCTCCCTGCCCTTGCAGCAATGCCAAGTTGCTGGACTCCATCAGCATTTGGGGAGAGGAGGCCGTCCAATCCCAGCTGTGCTCTAGCCGTATGAATTATATCATCTGTGGACAGATTTCATGATGCATGGTAGAAAAGGGCCAGGACTGGGACACACTGCAGTGCAGGGTCAAAGTGAAGGAGCTGCAGAACATCTACCACTAGGCGTGGGAGGCAAACTGCTGCTCCAGTGCTGCACGCACAACTGCCGGTTCTACAAAGAGCTGGATGCCATAGGTGCCGACTCTGTGGGTGCTCCAAGGCTGGAGTACCCATGGGGAAAAATTAGTTGGTGCTCTGCACCCATTGTCAGCCAAACACCCCTCCCTGCCTCACCTCCTCCTCCTGCCGCCTCCCCTGAGTACACAGAGTCCACACTCCTCCGCCTACCTCCCAGCGCTTGCTGCCGCCAAAGAGCTGTAGCAAGCTCCAGGAGGGAGCGGGGAGGAGCGGGAACATGGTGTGCTCACGGGAGGAGGTGGGGCTGGGGCAGGGATTTGGGGAAAGGGTTAGAATGGGGGCTGGAGGGGGCGGAGTTGGGGTGGAGTTGGGGCAGGGCTGGGGGTAGAGGGAGGTCTAGCACCCACCAGTGCAAAAGGAAGTCGTCACCTGTGCTGAATGCGATATTTGGTGGTGACCCCACCTCCATTGTGAAGGCCACTGTGAATACTTCGTTGGCTCGCGTGCCAGCTGAGAGTGGACCGAGCCAGGAAGAGGAAATCTGGGATGAGAAGAGGGAAGAGAACCCAGAGGCAGAGGATGACTCAGAGGTCAGAGATGCATGCAGCCAGGAGCTCTTCTCTACCCAAGAGAAGGCTAGTCAGTCACCCCTGTTGGATCTTGGCGAAGTGCAAACAGGAGAGGAGACCCCTGGTAAGCGGCTTTGATTTTGGGAATCACTGAAGCAAGTTGTTGGGGGCAGGAGGGTTGCAGAAAACAGGCTTGTGTCTGTATGATGCGTATACCCCCCCCCACGGTTAATCTCAGTGGTAGAACAGGGTGTTGGTTGACTCCCTCACTTCGTGGGAATCTGCCTCTGATCTCCACGAAACTCTCATGGAGATACTGGGCAATCTGCTGCCGCAGGTTCTTTGGCAGAGCTGCTTTGTTTCTTGCACCATTACGGGTAACTTTCCCACACCTCTCTGCTGTCACGGAGGTGGGGATGGGACATTGCTGCACACGGGAGAGGCACATAAGGGCCAGTGTGGAAGCCACAGTCTTGGAGAAAACCCTTCCTTGATTCCCTGCTCACCCTCAGCAGCGAGATATCTTTCACATTGATCACTGCCTATAGTAAATGTGGGGACAATGATGATTATAAGGCCCCACTAAAGTGCTGGCTATCCCCAAGAGCCACATGTCCAATGTACAATATGGTCCTGGAACACTGATTTCCCCTGCCCCTGCAGTGACTCATCCTTTTGGGGGTCTTGTGGCTCATGTGTACTTGCCTGGGGTCAGCCAGTTAGTGACAGGTATGTGAACAGTGGCTGTGTTTTACATCAGTGAATCAGTGATCTGTGTATTGCAAACAATACTGCTTCTGTAAAATGTTGCATTTTGGCTTAACAGATATGACCTTGGGAGCCCGGCCTCCCTCTTTGTTATCACCAATCGAATGGCTGCGCAGAATTAGAAAGCAGCCACGAAGAACTAAAGAGGACTTCTTGTGTGATGTCATGATGCACTCCACGGCCAAAAATCAAGGACTGAAGGAGTGGCAGGACAGCGAGGAGAGGGACCATAAGGAGAATGTGGAACACCAGAATGAAGCCATGGAGTGACTCGTAAGCATTATGGAGTGTCAAGCGGACACACTCCAGGCGCTGCTAGCACTGGAAACTGAGCAGCTTCGCGCCCACACTCCCCTGCAGCCACTGTCACAAAGCTCTTTCCCATGCGCCTCACCCAGACACTGCCAACACACTCTTATTAACCAACCTCCTGGCTCCAGTCCGTATCTGCTGCATTCCACTCCTCCCCCCACCACACTCCTGAGCATAGAAACAAATAGTGGCTTTCAGCTTCAAATTGCTGCCTCAAGGCATCCCTGATTCTTATGGCCCCACTCTGTGCTCTTCCAATAGCCCTGGTTTCTGGCTGTTCAAACTCAGCCTCCAGGCACTGAGCCTCTGCGGTCCAGCCCTGAGTGAAGCTTTCACCCTTCCTGTCACAAATACTATGGCGCATACAGCACACTGCTATAAGCCTAAAAATATTATCATCGGCCAGCTCCTGCCTCCCATATAGGCAGCACCAGTGGGCCTTTAAATGACCAAACGCACACTCCACAGTCATTCTGCACTTGCTCAGCCTGTTGTTGAATTGCTCCTTGCTGCTGTCAAGGTGCCCCGTATATGGCTTCATAAGCTATGGCATTAAGGGATAGTCAGGGTCTCCCAGGATCACAATGGTCATTTCAACTTCCCCTATGGTGATCTGGTTCGGGCAGAAAGTCCCTGCTTGAAACTTCCTAAACAGGCCAGTGTTCCGAAAGATGCTTGCGTCATGCACCTTTCCAGACCTGCCTGTGTTAACATCCGTGAAATGCCCATAGTGATCCACAAGTTCCTGGAGAACCATTGAGAAATACCCCTTCCGATTAATATACTTAGTGGCTAGGTTGTGTGGTGCCAGAATTGCAATGTGTGTGCCATCTGTCGCCCCTCCGCAGTTAGGGAAGTCCATTTGTGCAAAGCTATCCACAATGTGTTCCTCATGTGAGCTCCAGTCTCTGAATCAAAATTCAGCATAAACTAAATTTGGGATTGCAGAATGGAGAATTTCTGTAACTGACCTTGACTTTTTCATGTGAGCAAAATGGGCAGATTACAAATGGTCTTCCTGTGAATCTGGCAGGTGATTAGATATCTTTAGCAGCTCTAGCTGTGTGAGTGCATATCTGCAGCTGCTGCCCTTCTGGTCTGTTTGACGCAAACATAATATTAATGTACATTTTAATCTGAAATAACTCTTAGGACATTGTGTGGTCAGTGAAGACCTTATAGTGTCAACCCATCCAATGGGGAACAGTCTCAAGTTAGGCTTCTTGAAAAGTCCATGTCTGAATATTATGCCGCAGATTGCTTTGTAAAAGCAACAGAAGCCCATAGTGGTTTTGGTCAGCAGAGAAATAGCTTAAAGCATTTGTCTTTACAATGTGCTAGTGGGGTGTTACACACAGGGCTTGGCTGCACTGGCACTTATAGCACTCTAATTTGCTGCTCAGGGGAGTGAAAAATCACCCCACCCCCCCGAGCACAGTAAGTCTTAGCGCTTTAAAGCGCTAGTGTGGACAGGCTCCGAGCACTGGGAGCGCGGGAACGCTCCTGCGGCAGCGCTTTGAAATTTTAAGTGCAGCCGAGCCCACAGTTAAGGATAAAGACTACACTTCTAAATCTGACTTCAGGTGCTTTAGAGCAGGCCTGCACAACATGCGGCCCGGGGGCCACATGCGGCCCGCATGGGCTCATTGTGTGGCCCGCGGGGGGTGAGTAGGGGTGGGGCAAGCCAAGCAGTGCGGTGGGGGGAAGTGGATGGGGGCAGGGCGAGGGCGGGGCTTTTCGGCCCGCAGCTGGGTTTTTTGCAGTAATATGGCCCTCGCTGCTTTCTGAGTTGTGCAGGCCTGCTTTAGAGACACAAGGTGGGTAAGGTAAGATTTTTTTCTTGGACCAACTTTTGTTGGTGAGAGAGAGAGAGCGAAGCTTTTGAGCCACACAGAGCTCTTCTTCAGGTCTGGGAAAGGTACTCTGAAGGCTTGGTTACACTTGCACATTATACCACAATAAAACCTCCCAGAGCGCTCTGCCTCACGCCCCGTCCACACTGGCAAGGCACCTATTGTGCTCTGCCTCCCTGTCTGGAGCCTCCTGGTACTCCACCTCAGCAAGAGGATTACCGGCTGTTGCATATTGGGTGAGAATGTGGAGTTAAGTTACTGTGCTCTGATTGACCTCTGGAAACGCCCCATAATCCCCTTAAGTCAAGCGGTCACTCTTCCCTTTATTGTGAGATCACTGCAGGAATGCGGAAGTGCCTTGCTTATCTGCTCCTGGGGCAAAGCAAACATTTACTGAGTGAATGAGAGTGGGGGGGGGGGGACGAGGGATCTGAATTTACAACACAGTGTGCTGACACACTCTCAGCACTCCAAAAACCCACCCTCTCTGTCCCCCCACATACACACAACCACACTCCACCCCGCCCCCCTCATTTGAAAAGCACATTACAGCCATTTGAATGCTGGGACAGCTGCCCATGATGCACCACTCCCAATGCCGCTGCAAGTGCTGCAAACGTGGCTATGCCAGTGCGCTTGCAGCTGTCAGTGTGGACAGACTGGAGCACTTTCCCTAGTGCACGCTCTAAAGGCTGGTTTTAACCCAAAGCGTTCTACAGCTGCAAGTGTAGCCAAGTCCTGAGCCTCACAGCTAAATGCGCGGGGGAACAGATTGTTTAGCCTAAGTAGTTACCACAGATTGTAAAGGGCCATTCAAGGTAGAGTGTCCTGTTAACACTTCTGCAGTCATAGGACAAAATGGGGGGGGGGGGGTAGTGTGTTACAGATTGAACAGAGACACTGGATTTATGGTTTATTACAATAATCCATGATTTTTAAGTGTCTAGCAGACTTCTGAATTTAAGCTCCCAGGCTCGTCTTCTGAAAGTGTTGTGCAGGTTCCCTTTGAGGATGAGGACTGATAGGTCAGACATAGATTGATCGCTTTGTGAAAAGAGTTCACCCACTGGTTGTAGGGTGTGTTTGTGTTTTATCATTTCCAGATGCTCTGTCAGTAAAGTTGTATGTGACAGAGTAGCAGGTCCCTCTGTTCTATTCTACTTTCCTCCTCGCATATCTTAATTAGCAGAACTTGGCTTTGGAGAATATTGAGATATATAGGTGAGTAACATTAACAAATAAACTACAGCTGGTTCAAATCCAAAAGCCAAGCATAGTGGATCCCTAGGGCCTACCTTATTTGCCCCCGTCTGTCGCAAGGACTGATGGGGAGTGAAGTGTGATCCTCTTGTACTCATCCTGTCCACTCCTGCCATTGGCCAGCCCATTTTCAGTACTTGGAACTTCTTTTAACTTGCTCCTTGACACTGACTATTTTTTAACACCTATGATCTTCTCCCCAATATACTTACAACTATTATTGTTGGGCCTTGTATTACTACTTCCTCAAGTCTTCTCTCTTTTCCTGGCATTGGGGTGCCCTTCAATTTGTTTTTATTCATTTCAAATTCTGAGGCTGGATAGCTGTTGTGATTTTTGCATGTGATCCTGGTTTTTAATGTTATGCAGGGCCCCAAGCACCTTGTCCAGCAGGTGCTTCAGAAATAAAAGAATTATTGTTCTTGGCAGAGGTTGTGGTTGCACAGCACCTGTCTGCATTATGCCTGAATCAATTAATCCTCTTTTTATGGTAAGTAAATGGATTCTTCTAGTCAAAAACCAACAAAGACAATTTAGAATTCTCCAGTAAGTTACAAAACGTGTTCTGGGCTGGAACGTTTGACTGGGGTCCATCTAAAGCAATTTGTTCTTAAGTATGTAAATCAGTATTCTGAAGAATGGATAGCTTCGGCCGATCCAGAGTGCTTGATTCACCACCACCTTCCATCTTGTGGAAGTCTGTTCAAAGTGGGTGTACAATGCCACCAAACCAGCATGGTAGCATTTTTACAGACACTGTGCACAAATGTAAATGATTATACAAAGGTGCAAGGCAGAGGTGACTCGCCCTGGAGAACAGCTTTCTGGTGTAATGTAGGAAGGAGGAATGGGCCAGGTGGTGGCAGGGCCAGGGTTGAGGCAGATGCATCTCTCTTCCTCTCACCTGTTTCTGGCCCCTTGGAGATTCTGTGGGGGAGAAAAATTAACTGAAGGTTGTGGTCTCTTCCATGGAGCTCTCATCGGGGCTGCCAGTGGTGGGAGAGTTTCTGATGACACAGTTCCAGTGTGACAACACAGTTCCATGTGTTTTCCATAGGAGGTGATTATCTGGCTTTGGGTAGGCTTAGTACACTCCTCTACTGTGAATGCTTTAAGATTTTTAATTACAGGTGACTTATCCCTGATTGTGATTTTAAACACTGCCTTCTGCAATATATGCATGTTAATTAAGAGCACAGAATCTATTTTATATTACTCTGTGCAGGATTTGGATTAGAAAGTGAAACTGCCCTCAGAGACAGTCTGAGGGGCCAGCAAAAATCAATTGCCTGCTAGACATGGAGCCTAAATTTGATCTCTCTTAGGCTATGTCTACACTACAGCTTATGTTGAATAAATCACCCACTCAAGGGACATAAGTTACACCGACATAAACACAAGTGTGGACACTGGTATGTTGGCAGGAGAGCTTCTCTCACCAACACAGCTACCGCCGATTGTGGGGCTGGAGTAGGTAAGCCGGTGGGAGAGCGCTCTCTCGTCAGCTTAAAGCGGCTACATTAAGAACTTACTGCGTGCGGTGCAGCTGTACCCCTGTAAACTCTCTAGTATAGCTGTAGCCTTAGGTCTTATTTATACTGGGCACTTGCTCCATTAAAAGCTTTCGTTGGCCAGCCACTCTGGGGTAAAGCCACCACAAGTAGCAATTTGCATCAGCACAGCTTATCTCCGTTTCAAGTAAGTGTAAAGTGTACACATGCAAATTGTGGTTTATGGCATTGCCTGCCTATTTTGGGGGGTTCCATTCATTAGTGGTTGTCCACCAATGGGAGAAATCCCTATTGCAAACCAGGCCAGTGTAATTTAATTGAAATCATAAGTTTAAAACTGGAAAAAAAAAGTTGTGTAGGAAAACTCAAAGGGACCTTTTCAAAGGGTTGTTTTAAAGAGATGCTGTCAATTGAAATTTGGGACCAGATTTAAAATTTAGAGCAGAAAAAATCAGCAAGAGTTCATATAACTTAATTTAAAAGATAAAATTCAATGAAATCAGTAATTTTTAACAACTAGTTCCCCTGCAATTTTAAAAATCCAGACATTATGCAAAGGTGAAACTAACTTAATTGATTTTCATTGTTCACTGAGAGAAATACCAAAAGTAAACCATGAGCACAGTAAAGGCAAGTAAATGGGATATGAAAAATTCCTTTTCTTCTAATAAATCTAAGGTGGGGTTAGCACATTTTTACCTGCATTGTTTGTTAATATATGTTTAAGTTGAGTGCCCATTAAAGACAGGGGGTTACTTATTGGAGGTGGCTTTTACGGCAGGTTTCACTCTATTTACTGTCGACAGGGTAGTAATTGTATTAAAATGTACTATACTGTGTGCCAATGTCTCCCAAACTGGTGCAGGGGGATGTAATTGACACCATGCTTTGAAAGTTCATCCTTTCAGAAAGTGGAGTTTATCTACGTGTGTGTGTACATGTTTCACCGTCTCTCCTATTAAAAATACATAAATAAATGGCACACTTGCTTAACCTAGGAGAGTGAATCAGTGACACTACATATGTTTTATGGACGTATCTCCAAAAGCTTAGATCCTGGGCTGACCAATTCAAGCAACAGCTGTACTTTAATTATTTCTGTGTGGTAATAGATCAGCAATGATCTAATGATTGAACTGTAGGGTGAACAGATTTTCAAAGTGAAGAGCCAGAAGGATACGGCACAAGGAGAGAGGGCTGGGAGAATTTTGAAGTGGGGCGGGGAGAAATATGCCGCCTTACTGTAGGAGCACAAGTGGGCTAGGAACAGCTCTGGGAAGGATCACACAAGCAAAAACAGTTTTTACATAAACTGGGCTCTGGTGTGCAGTGTAGTTACCAGTTTTGTTCAATGGCTGCTTAGTTTGAGAGAAAATAGAGGGAGATTCTATAGGGATTCTAGGCAGTGCAGGGACACATTAGGCAGTTAGGCAGTTCTGGGAGCTGGAGAGCCAGAAAACTGTAAGGTTGGTCTGTGTCCTGCAGTTTACATGAAGGATCATTCTTGTATTCATTGCAACAGAATATTGTCTGTTCTCTGTTATCGGAGATGCTACCTCAGGGACTCAGGGTACGTCTATACTATGCGTCGGATCAGTGGGTAGTGTTCGATGTATCGGGGATTGATTTATTGCGTCTCGTTCAGACACAATAAATCAATCCCCGAATGTGCTCCCCATCGACTCTGGAACTCCAGCTCCACAAGAGGAGTAAGCAGAGTCAATGGGGGAGCTGCCACGGTCAACCTGCCACTGTGTGGACGCCAGGTAAGTCGAACTAAGATATTTCGACTTCAGCTACATGAATAGCTTAGCTGAAGTTGCCTATCTTAGTTCAAACCCCCCTCCCAGTGTAGCCCAGGCCCTAGAAACACAGGGGATTGTTTGTTTTCTGAAGCCTCTGCTAAACCTACTTGGATGGGGAAGGGTAGTTATGTGAGACGGGTTTGTTAGGAATGGTCCCTGAGGGGGCCCATGAGGTTAGCCAGGTACCTATCAGTTTCATTGGATTAGTGAATTAATGACACTGTTAGGATCTGAGTCTGCCTAAAATTACATAAAAACTGTACAGGGACATCAGGTTAAACTGGGATACTCTTGGTTTTCAGGGACAGGTTCTGTTAGAACCGTAAGTAAATGAGACTGAGCATCTGCCTTCAGTCACCTTCAAAAATATGCTGATGGATTCTGAAAAGTGTGTATACAAGAAGGGGAGTGGGGAAAAATCAAGTTGCAGTTCAAAAAGATATTCTTGGGATGTTTGAAAGAAAGTTGGGTAAATGAATGTACTTCAGTGGAGGGAAAGGGATCTGATGATCATGTCACAGCATGGGCTAGAAGAGCTGAGCTAGCGTTGAACCAGTATCTTTGAGCTCATATTGGAAGTGGACTATGGAAAGCAGAAAAGGAGGATCAGATTCCCTGTTGCCTTCCACCATGTACAGTCGTTTACTCCACTGTCATGCGAGTGCAAAGTGGATGTTAAATGCTAATATTCTGATCCGGTGGCATTTTATG
The DNA here is from genome assembly GCA_007922305.1 of Dermatemys mawii. Lineage (NCBI taxonomy): Eukaryota > Metazoa > Chordata > Testudines > Dermatemydidae > Dermatemys > Dermatemys mawii. The sequence goes on along the minus strand of ML677344.1, from coordinate 7,979,557 downwards.
GTTGCTTTGTGAAAGAACTTAAAGGACTTTACGTTGCTCGAAGTGCAGAAACTCTGTGAAATCTTCACAAGGAGAAAGGGGATGAATTGGAGCCAGGGTTTTGGGTCAGAATCCTCTCTAATGGCTAAAATGAAAATGCTTCCTAACTTTGTAAAAACGTAGACCCGTACCTGGACTCCACAGTTCAGCATGACTTCTAATCTGTAGAGGGGAAAAATGTTTATAATCTGATAACCACAAACTAGCCTGCTGCTTTTGATGAGAAGGCTCTTGTGGAGAGGAGGAAAGGAGGGGCAGAAGGCATGATCCAGGGGACAGGGCACCACACTGGGAGTCTGGAGACCTGCATTCTGTCTCATCTCTGCCATTAACTTGCTTTGTGACCTTGCTCAAGACCCTTCATCTCTGTGTCTCAGTTTACATCACTGTGAAATGAGTCTATAGGTAAGTGCTACCTATTTTCAAATATTGTTGTTCTAGAGACACCTATAGTATCTTCTTGGAAAAAACCTTATAGGGTTGAATTGAAATGAAACCAATTTTTCTATAGAAATTCCTGGCGTAGGTGAGAGTCCAGTAAAAGTCTATATCAGAGAGAACTTTAAAAACTTCCAAGAAGAGTTATTCTCAAGATAACAGGTATTGACAAGTGCTGAAGGAATATCAACTATTTCCTGTCCTGCAGTAATTTCTTCTATTTTGTCTCCTATCTATTTAGTTGACAGCTAATATGCCTTGCACGGATCCTAGAATTCTGAATCAACAAGAATCAACAAAAATGACAGAACAAAAGAATATGTGGAGCTCTTAACAGAAGCCATAAGTATTAGCTGGAAAAGTTGTATTGCTTACAATAGGTGGCCTGTGTGTATTTTCCTCTTCCATTTAAACAGATCACTTTCCACAGGTTGCTTCACAGTTATGAAGTAATTCAGTTAATTAATATTTTCAGTCAGAATGATCCTTGAGGTCAAAGACACATTTATATCTGTAATGCACTTGGGAATGTGAGCATTTTTCTGCCTCGTACAGAGCTTGGTGCTCCATGAAATGCTCTGTAACTGCTTTCAGATTTTCTTTGTACAAAGAAGTCCAGAACCCCAACATCTCAAAGCAAAACTCAGCCAAACTGCTCAGTTTGACCTGGCTTCTGGTGGTCCCCAGTGTGAGGGGCCAAGGTGTTCTTAGTACTCTGGAAGCCATTCAGGGAAACTGAGCAAGTTTAGCAAAAGTATTGGGCTTGAAACGAGCTGAATTGCGCAGCTCTGATTGCGAATGGATAACTCTGTTTCTGGGAGTTTGTCATGATAATGCCCTTTGAAAGCTTGTTCAAACTGTTTTCATTGCACTCAGACAGGAATGTTGTGTTCTTTGCCCCATCCCCCAAAAACCTTTGTTTTAGCTACCGGCAGCTTTATTTTTTTGGGTGATATTTGGGGGTGGGGTGCTGACGAGAGAAATGAGAGATGAAATCAGGGATGGGCCTGAGCCAAAACTTTAACTGTAAACATCCTAAACCTCAAGGTGAGGGGTGAGGGAAACAGGGTTTGGAATCTACAACTTACTTCTAGGAATGGCTCCTATGTCTATTAGGATCTGAATAAAACTCCAGATTTGAGTATCCTTTAAGTGGGTGCCTGTGTCGGATCCCGGAGAGGAACATTGCTGATCTCCTACAAGGTTTCTGAATCCTGCTCTAAACTCTGGGGTTCAGGCTGGCCTCTAATAAAAAGAGCTTATTCCTGTAGAAGAATGCCTGTCAGTTGGATATCTAGAATAATAGAATATCAGGGTTGGAAGGGACCTCAGGAGGTCATCTAGTCCAGCCCCGTGCTCAGGACAAATCCCCAGCTAAATCATCCCAGCCAGGGTTTTGTCAAGCCTGACCTTAAAAACCTCTAAGGATGAAGATTCTACCACCTCCCTAGGTAACCCATTCCAGTGCTTCACCACCCTCCTAGTGAAAAAGTGTTTCCTAATATCCAACCTAAATCTCCCACACTTCAGCTAGAGGCTTTGGACTGGTCTACGCTAAGGGGAGGGAATCGACCGAAGAGACGCACTTTCAGCTACGTGAATAACGTAGCTGAAGTCGACGTACCTTTGGCTGACTTACTGCTGTCCTCATGGCGGCAGCGGGCAGTGGTGTGCTCCCCTGTCGACTCCAGCTTACGCCTCTCAGCAAGCTCGAGTTCTGGAGTCGATGGGGGCACCGCTGGGGATCAATTTATTCCGTCTTAACGAGACGCGATAAATCGATCGCCAAAAGATTGATTGGTTTAAGAGTAGCAGCCGTGTTAGTCTGTATCCGTAAATAAGACGAGGAAGACTTTGTAGCACCTTGGAGACTAACCAGTTTATTTCAGCATAAGCTTTCGTGGGCTATAGCCCACTTCATTGGATGCATAGAATGGAACAGAAGTAAGATGCATTTATACACACAGAAAGCAAAAAACGGTTGTACATTAGCATACCAATTCTAAGAGGCTGTTTAATTTGGATGGGCCATTATCAGCAGGAGAAAAAAGTACCTTTTGAAATGGATATCTGTGTCTGACAGGAGAGATACAACTGTTGAAGGTAAATTAACTAGGGAAATTCAATCAATTAGTGTAATGAGCGAACCATTCTTAAGTTCTATTTAGTCCTTGGTTAATTGTGTCCAATTTGAAAATTAATTCCAGTTTCTCGTTGGAGTCTGTTTTGGAAGTTTTTCTGTTTCTGAAAATTGATTGCATTTCCCTAGTTAATTTACCTGCAATAGTTTTATCTCTCCTGTCAGACACAGATATCCATTTCCAAAGGTACTTTTTTCTCCTGCTGATAATGGCCCATCCAAATTAAACAGCCTCTTAGAATTGGTATGCTAATGTACAACCTTTTTTTGCTTTCTGTGTGTATAAATGCATCTTACTTCTGTTCCATTCTATGCATCCAATGAAGTGGGCTATAGCCCATGAAAGCTTATACTGAAATAAACTGGTTAGTCTCTAAGGTGCTACAAAGTCTTCCTCATGCTATTAAAAGATTAATTGCTACCCGCCAATCCGGCGGGTAGTGAAGACATACCCCATTATTCCTTGTTTTGTCACAATGCTAATTGTACAGTCTAAATGCTGTACATTAAGTATCTGGTTTCAGAATAGCAGCCGTGTTAGTGCATATCCGTAAAAAAAAAAAAGAGTACTAGTGGCACCTTAGAGACTGACTAATTTATTTCAGCATAAGCTTTTGTAGGCTATAGACCCCTTCATCGGATGCATAAAATAGAAAACACAGAAGTAAGATATATATGTACACACTGAAAAACATGAAAAGGTGGAAGTTGCCATACCAATTCTAAGAGGCTATTTAGTTTAAATGAGCTATTATCAGCAGGAGGAAAAAAAAAACGTTTGTAGTGATAATGAAGGAGGTCTATATCAGACAGTTGACAAGAAGGTGTGAGGATACTTAACATGGAAATAGATTCAATTTGTGTAATGACCCAGCCATTCCCAGTCTCTGTTTAACCCTAAGCTGATGGTATCCAATCTGCAAATTAATTCCAGTTCAGTAGCTTCTCGGAGTCTTTATGAAGTTTTTCTGTTTTTAAAATTGTCACCTTCAAGTCTGTTATTGAACAGTGATGAACAGTTAATGAACAGTGGATGTAACTTTGTTGTAAGTACCCTTCCTAGAGGAAGCCTTTCTTGAAAAGGTCTGTTTTGACTTAACACAATACTAAACAGAATATTTTGGGTGTGGCAAAATTATAGGAACATGCTGTTGAATTCACGTTTTATATAACTATGCATAAATCCCTGATTTAATGGATTGTGGCTTCAGATCTAAACCTGTTCTTAAACTATCACCCCCTGTATTGCCACTATACACAGCTCTGAAAGTCTGCCCTTCCCTGGTTCCTCCTTTCCCACGATGCGTGCATTGTTTCTTGTGCAATAAAAGTAAATGATTAAAATGCCTTTGTATGTATTGTTAATGCCTGCTATGTCAATTTGTAGGAAACAAATAAAGATGAGTTACCATTCAAAAACTTTGCTTTTATTGCATAAGAAACAATGCATGCATGGGGGGAAAAGGAGGAACCAGGGAAGGGCAGACTTTCAGAGCTATGCCTAGGTCCAGCTATCACTTCTCTATGGTCTCCAGGCGCTTGTGGATCATCGTGGGTGTTTCATTGACATTAACACAGGCTGGCCTGGAAAGGTGCATGACGCGGATCTTTCGGAACACTGGCCTGTTCAGGAAGCTGCATGATGGGACTTTCTTTCCAGACCAGATCACTGTAGGGGAAGTTGAAATGCTCATTGTGATCCTTGGAGACTCCGCTTACCCTTTAATGTCGTGGCTCATGAAACCCTACACAGGGAGCCTTGGCAGCAGCAAGGAACCGTTCAGCAACAGGCTGAGCCAGTGCAGAATGACTGTGGAGTGTGCTTTGGCCATTTAAAGGGCCTCTGGCACTCTGTATGGGAAGCTGGACCTGGCCAATGACAATGTCCCCATGGTTATACCTGCGTGTTGTACCCGCCATAACATTTGTGAAGGGAAGGGGGAAAGCTTCACTCAGGCATGGAACTCCGAGGTTCAACACCTGGAGGCCAAATTTGAACAGCCAAAGAGCAGGGCTATTAGAGGGGCTGTGTGCGGGGCTGCAAGGATTAGGGATGCCTTGAGGGAGCAATTTGAGGCTGAAAGCCACCAGTAATGTCTGGTGCCCTGCACGGGAGTGAAGTGCAGTGGTTCCAATGTTAGTAAGAATCTGTGTTTGCTACGCTGAGTTGCAGTGCCTGTTGCTTTCCTGGTATAAGGTATCTTTTACTTTATGCAATGTGACAAAGCTCCAAGTCTGTCCTTGTGGGTCCTGCACTTCGTGGCAGATTTAGGGGCCTCAGAAACTCATCTAGGCCCCAGAGTGACCTCCCTTTCTCAGTATAATTGGCAAGAGTCACCGCCTAGTGAGTTACCTTCATCACAGGCCAGTATGGAAGATGGAAAAAGGGGGGAGCCCGGGCCCATCCTCTACTCCGGGCTCCAGCCCAGGGACCCTAATAGTATCAGCTAAGATGGCTGACCTTTTATCCACAAAACACAATACAATTCCCTGGGCTACTTCCCCACAGCAGTCCCTGCTTCTTCAAACTCCACTTCACCCTTACCTCAGGGCCTCCTTCCTTCAGTATGATATGTTGTCCAACACTCAGTCTCACCAACAGCATAACTTCCTTCCACAGCTCCTGACACCCACAGCCCACCTGACTAACTGGGAGGTTTTTATCTGGATTCAGCCAGTCCCTGATTGGCTTCAGGTGTCCCAATTAGGCTAGCTGTTTCTACTCCTTTCTAGAAGGTTCTTAATTGGCCCCAGGTGTCTTGATTGGTCTGGAGTAGCCTTTGTTTGGCTATCCAGGGAACAAGGACCTGCACATCCTAAGGCTGATATACCTGCCTTCCAGCACTCTCCTATACCCTTCTGGTCTGACTCCGTCACAGCAATAAAAAAGGAATGTTTTCAAAGCCAAAATATCCATTTATTGAAAAGAAACACAACTGCTTGGGAAACAGAAAGGGCAAGGGGGTGGGGTGGGGAACGGTACAGTGACAAATTTACGTATGTCCTATTGTTATACTCAGCCTTCCTGTCTGGAGTGCTGTGCAATGAGTGTTGCACTTCAGGATAGCTATAATGCATGGTGATGTGGGTTGAGTGCAGTGGGTAAGGATTGTAGTTTTCAGGGCTGGGTAGTGAAGCTATGAGGGTTGGAGGCAGCTGGTGGTGATAAGAACGTGGATGTTAGGGGAAATGGGGTTGGAGGTGACATGGGGGCACAATGGGAAGAGTTTTGGGACAAGGGCTGCAGGGGCGGGCACAAACACCTCCTCTGGTGTTTGTTGTTCCCCAAGCACTGGCTACTGTGACTGGCTACCTTCCTCCTGGCTTGAGAACAGCTCCTGGCTGCATGCATCTAGGGATTCTGGGGTGTCTTCCTCCTCAGCACCCTCACTCCCGCTTTCCTCTTCCTCCTGCCTTGTTGAACTGGGCTCTGAAGTGACCATAGTGGTCCTCAGAGTGGAGGTGGGGTCGCCCCCAAGTATCACATCCAGCTCTTCGTAGAATTGGCAAGTTGCAGGGGCACCACGGGAGTGGCGGTGCCTCACGGGCTTTGCCATTCCGCAGCTCCTTCACTTTAACCCTGCACTGCACTGTGTCCCTTTCATGGCCCCTTTCCATTATGTCCCTTAATATCTGCCCAAAGGTATCGTAATTCCTATGGCTGAAGTGCAGCTGGGACTGGACAGCTTCCTCCCCCAAAACACTGATGAGGTCCAGCACCTCACCATTGCTCCATACTGGGGATCGCCTGGCACATGGAGGCATGGTCACCTGGAAAGATTCGCTGAGAGCACTCCACACCTGGCTGAGCAAACAGGAAGGGGAATTTCAAAATTCGCGGAGAATTTAATGGGTGGGTCTGACAGTAGATCACCTGAGGGCAGGGTAGTAGAGTTCAAAGTGATGACCAGAGTGGCTAGAACAGGCATTGTGGGACACTTCTGGAGGCTGATCAGAGAGTATTAACAGACCAGGGCGTCCACCCAGGCACTGTGGCGCTCCAGTGGGGTGCATCAAACATTATTCCACTCGCCGAGGTGGAATACCAGGAGCGCTCTAGCCGCAGAGTCCGGGCACTCCACGTGCCTTGCCAGTGTGGGCGCATTGTGAATTAGAGCACACGGGGCTGCTTTAATGCGCTTTAACTTGCAAGTGTAGCCGTGCCCTCAGCCTGGAGACAGGACTGTCAAGCTAGGTCTTTTCCTTCTCATGATTATTAGCTAGCACTAGACATTCTGCAGCACAAAATCTGTCCTAGTGACACTGATGCAACTGTATTGCTTTCAGTGGGGTTTGCACAAGTGTAACTGATTGAAACTTAGCTCACAATTTTGTTGTTGATCCACAAGCAAGAGTACAATCTTGCTCGCGCTCTCAAGTATACTGACTCTGTAGGGCTGTATGGAGTAAAAAATAAATCTGTAAAATCATCATTTTTTTTTTTTAAGGAGCCAGCAGATGAGCCTCAGTGTATTTGGAATCTTCTGCTGAGGTAAGAAGCAGCCAGTTCTGCAGAGTCACTCTTTTCAGAATAGACCTGCCTTTAAAACATACAGTTCCAAAAAGGAAGTGTGTGTGTGTATATTGAGGGAGTTAGGAGAGGAGGAGAGGGGAGAGAATATGGAGCAGAACCTAATACAAAATGTAATAAACATCTGAGTGATAATGTACAAGTCTTTCACGTGATTCTCCAAAATCCTGTCCTCTACTGGTTGGCATGTCATTTATTGGTCCTGATTAAGTATGATCATGTTTTCTTCTGGTGATTGCATACTACATGGGAGATTAGACTTGGGAAAGGAGGGGAAGAGACAGAAAATGAGAGGCGAGATTGAGTGCCTCACTTTTTCTGCAACTTGTATAGTCACTTAAATGTGTGCAAAATGGATTTACAATTCTACCAGAGCCAAATGGTCATTACACCCACATTGCACAGGTGTAAATGACTACTCAAGGAGGGAGGCAGTGTGGAAATCTGTCCAGGGGAATACAGGGCAAGAATGAATTTGTGATGTCTTTATTCTATGCAACCAAAAATACAGACTTGGCTTTCATCTAAGTTTTTTTTGTTATTTTTTGGAAACCCTCTGATATCTCTGGATATTCAGCCTTATCAAGCTGATGTTTAAGATCATAAGCATGCAAGATGCGTCTGCTGGCTACTAACAAAAAAAAGTCTGAGAGGAAAGAGGAACTTTTCTTCCATTCTTTGTCTATGCCATGTTTCCTTCCAGATGGGTCTCATTTGGGAAGCTCCTGGGGCTGAAAGCCTATGTTGAGGAAGAACCGTATGCATTTGAAAGAAACTCCAGATAACAGGTGTATAAGTACCCAAACTCAATCTTCATATGCAGCATAACTGTGTGCTACTGTCACCCAAGCTTTTATACTTAGGGCTTTCTGTGCCTAGTTTCCATATTAAAACCTTATCTGCATTTTTCCTGAGGGGCAAGTCAACAAGGGAACCATAGCTTAGTGGTTTGAGTATTGGCCTGCTAAACCCAGGGTTGTGAGTTCAATCTTTGAGGGGGCCATTTAGGGGTCGGGGCAAAAATCTGTTGGATGATTTAGTTGGGGGTTGGTCTTGCTTTGAGCAAGAGCTTGGACTAGATGACCTCCTGAGGTTCCTTCTAATCCTGATATTCTAAGTGAAATCCAGGTTCAGATATGCTTTCTGCAAATTAGTGCAGATGACAAGTTTTAAAACATTTTTTACAGCTGGGTGGGGGTGTTTGTGTGAAGAATAGGAGTTGATCCAAGCCAAGGGAAAGAATCCTAAGAGGAACTGGATCATATTTCATACAGAAACTTGGTGCTAGCTAGGGGGAGTTAGCTACGTTGGGGAGCAGGAGAGGAAAAATGGTTCCCCTGTTTAGGGCATTAGTCTTTGGACTTGGGAGACCTGCATTCCGTTCCCTGCTCCATCTCAGTTTCCCTATTTGACTATGGCCAAGTCTCTCTGTACCTCAGTTGCCTATCTGTAAATCAGGGATAATAGCACTGAAGATGTTGTGAGGATAAATACATTAAGGGAAAAAAGGGTGTGGTGTTCTTATACTGTGCTCATCACCATAGTGCTCAGATACTAGGGTTATTGGGGACATAGAATATCCTAAAATAGGGGAGGGAACAAAATTTGCCTAGCTGGTACTTGACAGTAAAGCCCACAAAAATCTGTGATGAGGCCACTCAGCAGATCTTCCAACCACAGATGCATTCTGGGTTTTGGCAGAGGGTCTGTATGCTTGAGAGTATGTTCCTGTTGTTTCTGCAGTGATACCTAAAAATCTGCAAAATGCAGGATTGTCTCAGGAACTGTTTGAGAGAGGAATGGTACTGTGGGTGAGAATGTGGATGTAAGATGATGCTATTCTGGTATCTTGCATTGTGTGTGCACACCTATCTCGAAGGCATTTTCAAAGGGAGTCAGAATCTGGCCCTTAATTTTAAGTATCGTGGATAGAAGAGGCTAAATTCTGCTACACAGCTGATCTGGAGCATTCAAAGATCTAGGTCTGTGTGGGCTGTAAGAAATGGAAGTGTCAGATAACACAGCAATGGGCTACCCTGCAGATTTCTCAGAAACCAAGTTGCTAAACTGACTCCTGAAAGTGAACACATGGTGTTGAACATCCCCATTCCTGGCCAGTCCAGAATAAAGTTCTGCTTGAAGCAGTGAAGGCGTTAAAAGCGGTGAGCCTTTCTTGTTAAACTCTAAACTAGGAGCACTGGAGATGATATGAGGCTGTCAGAGGCTCTAAGCTTGCAGAGGTTGCTTTTTGATTCAGTTCAAGAGCTAGACATTGAAGATACTGAAACGTAGATCTTGAAACACTGAGAGGCCATATGGTCCAGTAGATAGGGTGTCAGACTGGGATTCAGGAAACCTGCCTTCTATTCCTGCTCTGCCACCAATCTGCTGCGTGACCTTGGGAAAAGTAACCTTTCCCCCTCCTTAGTTTTGCCTTTTTAGATCGCATAAGATGTGTCCTGCAGACTTTCCCAGACAACTAATACTTGTATGTCCGTAACAATGGACCAGCTCAGTGAATGGTGGGGCGTTTCATTCCTTCGTAGGCTAGACAAAGATACATTCTTATACCCCAACACAAACAAATTATATACTGCCCCTCTGACAAAGTTAGTTACTGCTCCCTGATGTGGCTCGTTATTACCCATCACCTTGTACATGTTGGTTTGATCAAAACATCTCTATCGTGTACTGTCATCCTGACCTTATCTTTTAGAAGGGCTCAGTGTGTTTCTCTTATCCTTGGGGAATGTTTTTGTTCCATCCTTGCTATTGGGATAGAGTTCTTTGAGGGGTCAACAAGCATGCAGACCAAGGGGATCCAGTGGACATAGTGTACTTACATTTTCAGAAATCCTTTGACAAGGTCCCTCGCCAAAGGCTCTTATGCAAAGTAAGCCACCATGGGGTATGAGGGAAGGTGCTCTCGTGGATTGGTAACTGGTTAAAAGATAGGAAATAAAAAGTAGGTATAAATGGCCAGTTTTCTGAATGGAGAGAGGTAAATAGTGGTGTCCCCCAGGGATCTGTTCTGGGATCAGTCCTATTCAACCTATTCATAAATGATCTGGAAAAAGGGGTAAACAGTGAGATGGCAAAATTTGAAGATAATACAAAATTACTAAAGATAGTTAAGACCCAGGCAGACTGCAAAGAGCTACAAAAGGATCTCTCAAAACTGGGTGGCTGGGCAACAAAATGGCAGATAAATTTAAAGTTAATAAATGCAAAGTAATGCACATTGGAAAGTATAATCCCAACTATACATATAAAATGATGGGATCTAAATTAGCTGTTACCACTTAAGAAAGAGATCTTGGAGTCATTGTGGATATTTCTCTGAAAACATCTACTCAATGTGCAGCAACAGTCAAAAAAAGCGAACAGAATGCTGAAAATAATTAAGAAAGGGATCGATAATAGGACAGAAAATATCATTTTGACTATATATAAATCCATGGTGTGCCCACCTCTTGAATACTGTGTGGAATTGGAAAAGGTTCAGAAAAGGGCAACAAAAATTATTAGGGGTATGGAACGGCTTCTGTATGAGGAGAGATTAATAAGACTAGGATTTTTTCGCTTGGAAAAGAGACTGCTAAAAGGAGATATGTTTGAAGTCTATAAAGTCATGACTGGCGTAGAGAAAGTAGATAAGAAAGTGTTGTTTACAAGGGCTTATGTGTCAGGCTCTTGTCCTACTACAACCTGATTCTCTCCTCTTAAAATAGCTCTGTCCTCCTTAGCTCCAATCTTTGATTTCAAGCCTACCATCAAGAGTGCTCATAATCATAAAACTGACACTGAACAGGTTTCAGAGTTTCTTTGAGTGTGTGTGGCACAATCTCTCAGCATAATCTGTGTGATAAGTAGATTGTAATGGATTTTTTACCTTTAGTCCTTTTAAGTATGATGTCCATCTGTTTGCATTTGGAAAGGAAGATGATGTCAGTTTCAGAATAGCAGTTGACAAGAAGGTGTGAGGATACTTAACATGGGGAAATAGATTCAATTTGTGTAATGACCAAGCCATTTCCAGTCTCTGTTTAACCCTAAATTGATAGTGTCTAATTTGCAAATTAATTCCAGTTCAGCAGCTTCTTGTTGGAGTCTGTTTTTGAAGTTTTTCTGTTTTAAAATTGTCACCTTCAAGTCTGTTATTGAGTGATCAGGGAGGTTGAAGTGTTCTGCTACTGGTTTTTGAGTGTTATTGATTCCTGATGTCAGATTTGTATCCATTTATTCTTTTGCGTAGAGACTGTTCAGTTTGACCAACGTACATGGCAGAGGGGCAATGCTGGCACATGATGGCATATATCACGTTGGTTGATGTGCAGGTGAATGAGCCCCTGATGGTGTGGCTGATGTGATTAGGTTCTATAATGGTGTCAGTTGAATAAATATGTGGATAAAGTTTGCATCGGGCTTTGTTGGATCCCTCACTCTCCCAGATCTTGGGAGACAGACCAGTTCTCGCTTACAGACAGCCCCCCAACCTGAAGCAAATACTCACCAGCAACCAAAACAACAAAAACACTAACTCAGGAAACTATCACCTGCACATCTACCAGTGTGATATATGCCATCATGTGCCTTCTTGTCAACTGCTATCTGAAACCTGTCTGAAATGGGCTATCTTGATTATCACTATAAAAGGTTTTTTTCTCCTGCTGATAATAGCTCATCTTAATTATATAGCCTCTTAAAATTGATATGGCAACTTTCACCTCTTCATGTTTTCTCTGTCTGTCTGTCTGTCTGTCTATCTTACTACTATGTGTTTCATTCTATGCATCCGATGAAGTGGGCTGTAGCCTATGAAAGTTTATGCTGTAATAAATTTGTTAGTCTCTAAGGTGCCACAAGTACGCCTGTTCTTTTTATTGACACTAAACAGTAGGTTCCGATGCCATGGTCTGTGGTGTTTGTAGAAAGCATTGAGATATAGCAATACAGCTTAGTAGTTCAGTAGTTTCTTTTGAGAAAAGAAGAACTGATCATATGCTACACACTTGGTGAAAGGGAAAGGAAAAATGAAAGACTTCTTTAGAGAACTACCTTTAGTCCTCCAACCAAACTGTGCAGCTAACAACTCATCTTGTTGTCTTTACTCACCTGTGGTTAGAACTCTCTCTGACCAGTTCTCAGTTTTGCCACACACGCTCTTCCTTCAAGTCCCTTCTTAAAAATATACTACTTCCATGCAGTCTGCAAGCCTGTGTATGCACATGCATACAATAATCTTTCTACTTCCATGATGAATATGTTATCGATAGATGCAACTGCTATCCGCCCTTCTCCCTGAGCTTGTAATTTATCATTTGACATGTCCTGTCGGCCTTAACTTAGACAAGAATCTCTTTAAGGCAAGGTCAAGGATCATTCTTTCTTTTATTTAATTGCCATGCATGTTATGGGGCCATTGAACTATATTGCTTTGCTAACAGTGAGCATGTCTCCCTCCAGAGGCTGGCCCAAGAGACTGCAAAAGCCTACTCCTTTATAATTAACAGCATTACATCTTTAGTTCAAATGAGGCTGAATTTCCTGGGTTCGCTCTTCAGTGGTGACAGTGGTATCTATGTAGCCATTGTTTGCTATACTACATAAATTTAATAGTTTAATGGGCTTGCATGGAATAAATTGATATTTCATGTTGGTGTATGGTTTTGAATCGCATGTCTTAGAACTGCTTTGGTCTTTAATTTTCATCTTGTAAAATCCAACGTTTCTAAAATGTAACCATGAAACTCAATGTTAGTGAAGTGAAGGGCTGGCAGTGTCTTTTGTAAAGAGTTTAAAGAATGCAAGATATAAACATGACTGCTCTGGGATTATTCATGATTGCATTTTGATGAGTCAGTCTTTTTCCCTCAGCAGTCTGAAATAGTTAGATCCTGCCTAGTTTCAGGGTTAAACATGAGCATATAGCTAATCTGTTAGTCTCTTTGGCATTTGATAACTGTGCGATTCTGAGCAGAAATGCCTTTGCTTCATTTAAATCAGAACCTGTCTTGTCATTTCAGTAGTGCGCTCACATACTTTCTTATGCTTCTGTTCCAAAATGACTCATATTTCAAACCCCAGAAGATCCACTGTCAAGTTTCCCCTTGACTATTTTTTTAAAATGTTTTTTTAATCATTGTGCCAAGGACCATTTCTGATAGCTAGAGATTCAGTGTTGAATATTACGTATTGTTGCCTAGACACTGCATTGATTATTTAAATGGCTGTGCCTTATTTGCAAAGAGGGGCTGATCCTAAAATGGGTGGAGTACCTGCTACTCCAGCTGAAGGTACACCTGACAATCAGTGTCTCGGACCCCAATCCTATGCTCATTGAAATCAGTGATTGCAATGGGTGAATGATCACACTCTAAGGGGATGTTGCATTAAAAGGCATTTCATACGAGTCAAAACATCAGCTGCCTGTCACTTGACTCCTCAGAAGAAGCGGGTCGGAGCAAGGCTGAACAGTGTGTTTGAAACAATGCTGCACTGGAGGAAAGCTGCCATCTATCTTAGATAGATAAACAAATAGTTACTAAATAGGACTAGAGAGCATGGTCAGGTGCCTTCAAACTAGGGGCAGGGTAGCTTTCCTGGGTATCAGTACTGTTAGAGTCTGTATGTACCCAGAGCGCCAGTGCAGGAAGTTAAAGTTTCTTTTCACAGGTTCTTATCACTGTCAGATACAGATCTACTTGAGTTTCACTACAAAAGATTTTTTTCTTCCGCTGATAATGGCCCATCCAAATTAAACAGCCTCTTAGAATTGCAATGGTAATTTCCAACTTGTTATGCTTTCTGTGTATATAAATGCATCTTACTTCTGTGTGTTCCATTCTATGCATCCGATGAAGTGGGCTATAGCCCACGAAAGCTTATGCTGAAATAAACTGGTTAGTCTCTAAGGTGCCACAAATATTCCTCGTTTTCTTTACAAATACAGACTAACACAGCTATGAATACAGACTAACACGGCTGCTAATGCAGGAAGAGTAAATGTAGTTGCTGGCTCCCTGTTCAGAGGGGCAGATCAGAATGTCCTCCAGCTACGTCCTCTCCTTCCTATGCTGCTTCCCATGGAACAAATTAGTGGTGGCCGTATTTATTCTTCTGTGGCTGCTTTGGGCTTGCCCATAAGAGATGTCTATCTGCATGCCAGTAATATGTGTGATGTACTCCTTTATGAATGAAAGATTCTTTCCATCCCTAGGGTTTCGTAATGAGAACTTCTGTTAAAGATCTTGATTAACCTGCACTAACTATTCTACTACCTGCACTAAAGGTCCATGAGTTGAATTTTCAGAAATTCGGGGGGACTTGTGTGCCAAACTCAGGTGCTTTTGAAAATCTCACTGCAGATTCCTACTTGCTACAGGCAAGTGGGTTTTTCAAGCTCTGTTCAGGGAGAATCATGCATCCAGGTTGAATTCTTTTGTTCTGCATACTGTCCATAGAGTACAGTCCTATATTTCCAGCCTATGTAATTTTTATTGTCAGTTATGGAAAGCGCTGTGTGAGTGCATCTCCTCTGGAACATACTGCATCATCTCTGCTAAATGGTGGCAGCCTTCTGCAAACAGCTACTGCTGGAAACTTAAAGATGCAGTACATAGGAATATGTTAAATGGCTAGTGATGGTAGAGCTGGGCAAAAGGTTTTGGATGAATAGTTTGTTCACCAAAACCTGCAGTTTTGGGTTGACTGAGCTTGGGTATAGTTCCATGTCAAACTGATCAAATAGTTTCTTCCAGGAGGAAAAAATTATACCCCTCTGCTCCCCGAAAAGAAGGAAATGATATGAGTCGAACAATGTCTAATTTGACCTGATTTTTTTTTTTAAGTCCAGCCACCAAACTAATAACTAAATTATTCAATAATCTCTAGTTATGGTTATCCCTGAAATAAATCAGAACCAGCTGATGTGACATGAAATGCAGCAGTCCTTTTTCTACACAGAATTCAAGTCAAGTTTTAACATCTTGTCACCTGTTCTAACGCAGTATTTTCCAATGCAGGCAAGCAGGTTTTACATCAGTGGAGCTTTATAAACCCCCTTCCTGGAGACTTACAAAACTAGATCGGTTAAAAAAACAAATTTATTTTCTGGGAAGCAGTCCTCCCGGAAGGATAGATACAGGGTACAGATGTCCTAGTGGGCAATTTCTATCTCCAGTGCTGTTCTTTGATCCTGTTTTTAATAGCTGACAGTTGGACGGAAGGAATTTGAGAACCTTTAAAGAGACACTGGGGATTGTTGAATTGTTATTGATGACATGCTGCAGTTCTACTGATGCTGGACACAGACCTTGCTTCTTGAGCCTGACTCTTGAAGAGGTTTGCTGCATGATTTTTCTACTGGCTTGTTTCATGATACACCTTTAACAAAATCAGAAACAGCAACTCCCATGAATTTGGAAACTCCAGAATATTTTTTTTAGCCATTGAACTGAATAGCTTCAAAATAAACACAGGAACCACATTTCAGAAGCTATTAGCATGCCATCTTGTGCCAATAATAAAGGGACACTGTCAGCTAGTTTTAGGCTCAGTTTCATGGTTGGGGTGGGGGTGGGGGTAGGGCATGGGAAATGTTATGTAACTGAATTGGACAAATCCTAAGATAATTTCTTGGGCAAAATTCCCATTGCCAAGAACCTTTAAAATGGTGCTCTGTTAACTTGATGTGGCAGGAAATTATCTTCAGCTAAAGTGGGTGAGATCTACTTCTCCACCTCCGTGAAATATTAACTTCAAAGCCTGTTGGAACTGTGTCAATATGGCATGTTTGCTAACAGCAGTCTCAGAAACACGCCTCGCTGGTGGGAGGGACCAAAGCCCAAACTGTCTGTATTCTCTTCCCACTCCCAGGCTGGGCTCTTTGCTTATTTGTTCTTCAAAGTGGAACTCTCTCCTCTTCTTCTTTTCTTTCTCTTTCTCTGGGTTAGCAGTTGTGATTAGATGAACACACAGCTTTGGTTCTTAATTACAGCATAAGGAGAGAGATGGTCCCCATGTTCAAACCACACTTCATATTACAGTAGCGGCTAGAGGACCCAGCTTGTGCTAAATGCCATACAAACATCTAGACAGTCTCTGCCCCAAAGAGCTTACAGTCTAACTAGACCAGACAGACAAAGGGTAGGAGGGGAAATTGAGGCTAAGGAGGGGGAGTGATTTGACCGAGATCACACTGCAGATCAATGGCAGAACTGGGAATAGAACCTGGCGTTCACCTAAAAATTAAATTGACCTAGCTACATTGCTCAGGGCTGTGAAAATGTTTTTCCCAGTGTGATGTAATTACATTGCTCTAACAGTCAGTGGCAGCTAAGTCAACACAGGAGTTCTTCTAATGACCTAGCT
>ML677344.1:7916591-7963027 GCA_007922305.1 Dermatemys mawii | reverse complement strand
GTCAGTGGCAGCTAAGTCAACACAGGAGTTCTTCTAATGACCTAGCTACCACGTCTTGGAGAGGTTGATTTAGTACATTGATTGGGGAAAAAAACCCCTCTCCGTCCATGTAGGAAACGTCTATGCTACAATGCTATGTCCTGACATAGTGAATTTTATCTTTGTAGACTGGTTCCTATGCAGTGCCATATGGCTACAACACCAACTTGGAAAACATTGTGGTTGTATTTAAAGAACCATATGCAGTGTTTTTTCTTTGCCTAGAACCAATTACTCTATCCAAAAGCAGTCCTCCTCCTTTGGTAACTCTGATTGAAGGCCTCATGGTAAGAACACAGTTGTCCTCATTCTTCAGACAGCCATGTGCTTCTCAGTTAAATAGTGGAGTTTGCATATTGTCACATTTCCAGTGATTGAAACTGTGTCAATCCAGTGTGATAGATGGGCTTGTAGCTTTTTTAGGAGAGCATGCTTTTGAGGGTAAATATAGCCTGCACAGATGTTAAAAACTAAGGATGCTTCTCAGGGGATTTAAACAGCAGGTGAATGTTGCTGGTCTCTGTGCCGTGACCCTTTTTAATTGCAACTGTTTAGATGCAAATTGCTTTCCCCCACTCCTTTTAATGCCATCTGTTATCCCACAGACTTCGACTATACGAGGGTGTACTTTTGAGGGGAAGGAGAAAACGGCTGTCTGGAGCTCCTAGAAAATCATAAAGAATCTGGAATCTGATTTAATTCACCACAAAAAAATTTGAGGTCGTGTTCTTTTGATCACTTTTATTTATATTTTATGCAATTGGTTGTTGCCATTATGAGATGAAAACCCAAGATGTGAATAAACATAATCTCCTCTTGAGGGCCTAATTAAATCTTCCTTCCATGTGCACTATAACATACGATGTGGTGTTGACATGATGACGCACATGTTGCGAATGAATAATTTTGCCAATATCTGTGTTCTTTTGAGGCTTATTTTTGTTAGTCAAGTGCCAAAACATGGATAGCTATTTGATGAATTATGCCCAAACTACACATAACTATCATTTGATTTAACAAGTGAACAAGAGTTTACATTGTATACCATGCATTTTTGAGATAGGTTAGCCAATCAAAGTACTTCTGAGCATATGTGTTCTAACAGCAATAGAAACTTTCATCATCCCTCTGGCAGCGCAAATGAAATTAGAGAGGAGCTAAACAAACCCAGAAAACCTGTAGCTAGTAAGATGCGTACTCAGCTATGCTGATCCATTCCTTTGCTTTTCTGGTGAATCCCATCTATGCTCCCTGGTCTTCTCTATTTAGACCTCAGTAGAGCAAAACACTGAAGTGCATGTGTAATGCTGGTAGACCCTAGTCATTGATGGGTGGGATCAAACCACAGACCTCTGGAGCTTAGTGCATGGGCTCTAGTGCATGAGCTAAACGCTAACACTCTCTCCCTCTTCCTCTCCCAGTGGTCTCGGTGCCATTAGATGGGACAGAACACCACACCCAGGAGGTGTGTGGTTACATATAAAGTACTGAAGTGACAAAGAGTCCTGTGGCACCTTAAAGACTAACTAAAGTATTAGAGCATAAGCTTTCGTGAGCTAATACCCACTTCGTCGGATGCAACCAACGAAGTGGGTATTAGCCCACGAAAGCTTATGCTCTAATACTTTAGTTAGTCTTTAAGGTGCCACAGGACTCTTTGTCACTTCTGCAATTCCAGACTGACACGGCTACCCCTCTGATTCTTGACATAAAGTACTGTTGGAGTCGGACTGACTTACTCCCAGTGGAACTTAAGAACACCCTTAAAATGTTTTGCTGACTCAGGGCCTTAGATTTTAAACATCTTGGAGCAGGGGCAAGCTCTTCATCCTTGTCTGTTTGGAAAAGCACCTAGTGCATGGTTGGCATTTTGTAAATAACACTCCAACTTTTGAGTTGGGGCCAACTATCAATCTTAAGGCTGCACCAAGGCCACAGAAGCATCTTCCCACATTGCTGATCACTGTCTCTGATAGCCTGCTCATAAATGCTGCAGACATTTATGGTTAATTTTGCGTTATATTGCAAAATGGTTTAAGCTCTTTCTATAATGTCTGTGTTTCTTTATTTTGTTGTTGTTGTTTTCCCTTCTGTCATCGTCTACATGTCTAGACTCTCCCTCAATCTTTCTACTTCCTTCTTCCTTATCACCTTAGATAAGGTTCCTTCATTTTTTCTTCTATCTAGAGATCAGTCTTATGCAAATATTGAACCTCCCCAAAACTAGGGGTGCGGGAACAATTTTTATACTGAGGATGACGAGAGCCATAGAACCAAACTGCTGTATATAATGGAATCCACTTCAAGCCAGGGAGCGCGGCTAGGGTTGCTAACCCTCCAGGATTGTCCTGGAGTCTCCAGGAATTAGAGACTATCATGTGATGAAACCTCCAGGAATACATCCAACCGAAACTGGCAACCCTGGGTGTGGCAGCACCTCTAGTTCCAGCACCTATGCCCAAAACTCAATGCTGTTGCGAACTTGGATTTTGAACTTGGTCCTTTCCCTTCCCTAACCCAACATTAAATCCTCCCTTTCTGTCCAGCCCTTCTCCATTGCTTCAGTGCACTGGTAATGTTATGGATTTGTCTGTGTATCATCATATTCTGTTACAGTGATCCCCAAACTTTTTATCTTGCACCCTGCCTTATTCCTGTCTGCCACCCCTTGAGCCAAAGCCCCGCTCAAGGGGTGGGGTGCAGACAGAAGTAAGGGGGCTGAGACTGGGTCCATGGTGCGGATGGGGCTGGGAGTGGAGCCTCAGGCAAGCCCGAGGGGCGGGTCCCCAGGACAGGAGTGGAGCTGCGTGATGCTCTCTTTCTGCTCCCTTGGGGGCTAGCTCGGGTCCCAACCATGCCCTCCTAACGGGGCACGCCCCACAGTTTGGGGATCTCTGCTCTATTAGGTAGCTTGTTTATCCATGGTGGTAACCTACAAAGGGATATGGGGCTAGATCCACAATTGATGGAGCGTAGCTCCGCTGAAATCAATGAGTGTTTGGCACATACCTAATGCTAGTGACAGCTAAAGATGATCTGTGTGTAGTTAAAATCGTAACAGTCTGTGTTTTTTGAGTCTGATCCTGGTTTATTACCATGAACTCTATATAGCCATAGAAAACCTGCACAGTGTGCTTAGCAAAGAGGAACAAAGATTAAAAGAAGGGGGATAAGATGAAGTGGCTGAAATATGGTAAGTGAGTAGTAGGGAAAATAGAAAGTGAGTGGGATGAGGACAGGAATTGTTTAATATTTAAGATCCATGATGGCTCTTTTTCTATGAATAATTCAGCTAATCAATTGGTAACTGAAAGAAACTAAGAAATAATTTTCCTTCCCCTGTAGAATTTTCCTATCCCTCATCCTATTTGAAAGAATAGTGTGCATGAAGGTAGAAAGAATCTGTTTTACAAAAGACAACACAGTTCTCTTCAGTTCACTATAAAAAAGTTGATTTTTTTTTTTTTTGGTTAACCACTAAAAGCTACAAGGAAATTAGCTCACGCGGCATTATTCTTAGCAGGTAATCAACGCTAATTGAATCAGACAAATAATTCTATTATAAAATTAATCTAGCTGTATTTTTTTAATGCTCATTGCCATTTAGGTTCTTGACATTAGTATAATTGTCTTTTACATTAGAAATACCAAGGTTGTAATTTATCCCATTTTCCCTGCAGGACTCTGGCATTAATGATCTGAACTGGAGTAATACCAGGCTTAAATGATGTACAGACCATGCCTAGATTAGAAAAATTGTCTGTTTTAAAAACTATTTAGTTAAAACATTTTTAAACATGACCAGGTTTCCTAGTTTAGACACAGCCTTCCAAATTAAACTAAATTGAAAGGTATATAAATCCCCTTGTTTTATTTCTCTGGCCTGACTGGTCTTTTTAAAGAGTTTAGAAATGTGGCCAGCAAATAGCAAAACTAGATTCTTTAAAAAGAGGCAGCTAACGAACCTGGAGGAGAGTAATCCAGAACATAGATATTTAATGGAAAGGAGAAGACTGCAGAAGCAATGGGCTTGTGAACATTATTTAGATTCAGAGCTAGATTAGTGTATAGGCTGAGGTTTGGAGATTGGATTAGAGGTTGGAACAGACAGATAATTTTAATTGGAATGGCTCTAAAATTTAGCAATAGGTTCTCATGAGACTTCATACCAAAATGGTGGCATTTGGGAGCCAACAATCTTGGGCTGAAATCTCATCATGATTCAGCCTCATTTGAATCCGAGCTAGAAGCAGTTTGGGATCAGACCAGGAACCAAACTCATGAGGGATAGGTTCAGATGTCCAAACCCTACTGAAGGGTGGTTAAGTAGTATAGGGTTTCTGGTTTTGGCCCATCTCTAAAATGCTGGAAGGGACCTAGTGGTGATGATAGACCATAAATTAGCTATGTATTGGAAACATGGGAGAGTGGTAAAAAAGGCCAATACAGTTCTGTCAAGACTGCGTTTTGAATATTGCATTGAGTTCTGGACTCCATGATACCAAAAACATATTGGACATTGGAGGGAGTTCAGGGAAAAGCAACAAAAATTACTAGGGGAGCGGTAAGGATTCTTATAAGAAAATAATTAAAAAAGCCAGATATGCACAGCTTGGTTAATGGGAGGACATGATGACCGCTGCAAATATCTGAAGTATGGAAATACTAGGATAAAGAAGAATTTGCCCTGGAAAAATCTCAGGAGAACATATTGTGGGGAACAATCCTACACTGGCAGCGAAATGGACTAACTAACCTAGTAGGTTATATTCCATATCTGACTGTGGATCACCTCCACTAAGAAAACCCCCATCCCTCCCCACCCCCCATTGCCTGATACGAGGGTTACTTTTAGATTTTTCTGTGGAAAATCTCCCACAAGAGGAAGTAGCGCCTGCTTGAATCTTGCACATTAAATTATATTTATAAGCTCCTTAGGCTATGGAAGGGCCGTTTCAGAAATGGAGTGTCCTATTTGTCTTTGAGGAGCCATTATATGTAGTGTAGCTAGCAATAACTTTCATTTTGACTGGACAGGATATATTAGACATCCTTGAATCTCTGTTTCTGGCCCTTCCCACGAGAGCTCTGCAAGAATACAGATAAACCTTGGGTAGAACGTGCAGAAAGTTCGATGTCCTGGATCTGCCTGCTGGATGGGATGTGTGCTAGTACACATGCCTTTGTCACTCAAAGTAAGAGTAATTGGAGCTTCTCTCCACCTGTTACTGCCTAGATAGGTAATTGTATCCTCACAACGGGCAGCTCACCTGGCATGGTGGGGAGTACTATTGCAAAACAAAATGCTCTTACTTGTAAATTTTGTTAGAACCAACCCATTTCTGTTACGCAATGGGGAAACCAGTTCTGGTCACCACATCTCAGACCAGACATAGATTAGATGCAAGACCTGATTGGGGCCTAATCCAATGGGCACGCTTTCCATAATTTAGTAACAACAACCGCAGCAAAAAATATTTAGCTGTCCTATGGTGAAAGAACATTATTTTCTATAGGATTCAGAAGTGATGGATAGCTAGACCCTATATGGAAGATAAAAACATTCTTACTGGCTGCCTGTCCTTGTAATCCAGAGTGTACTATGCCAGCCCTGTTATAATTCTGTGATGTGGACATTGTCCACTAGGAACTGGATTGAAGCAACCAACTCATTCTGAGTGGACACTGGTGCAGGACGGTGTGTAGAAGTCTGCAGTGCCCCATCCTACATTGTGCTTAGCTGCAGCCAGTTCCCTTGTAATGCCGACAGACTCTGGTGGCTGACGGGCAGGATTAAACCAGGGATCTCTGGAGTTTAGTGCATGAACTTCTACCACATAAACTAAAAGCCAAGGGGCTGTTAGATAAGAGTATAGAGCAGACACATTAATTGCTCTCTTAAGTGGTCCCGGTGCCACTAAATGGAACAGGACAGCACCACACCCAGGAGGTGTGTGGGTTACACCATCACTTCATAAGCATGGAAACAAATATAAATAACAGAGCTGTTGCCCATTACATACATTAAGAAGGAATAAGTTAAACAAGAATATTAGTGTCAAAAGTAACTGTTCATATGAATTATGCTAATACTGTTTTGTCAGAGATATTTTATTTATAAACATCTTTGTGAAGGGAGTGTGGTATAGTGGTTACTTGTATTGCAGTTAGTGCCAAGGAACTTTGGTCACAGAATATAACCCCATTGTGCTAGGTGCTGTACAAAGAACAAATTATTGACTTTGTGTTCTTTAACCACAGATGCACTGAGCACAATATCTATAAAATGGGCATAAAACTGTAATAAACGTGTATGTACTTACCATTACCCTCTGTTGGGTGGAATCTGAAGGGCCCAACTGTGTTTCATGAAGCCTACTATGAATAGCTAATGAAGAGCCTCGTTTTGCTTAAATGGTAGGGGTCTGTGTTTTTTGAAGCAAGAGGTTCAGCTCCAACCCTTCTGTGGGGCTACAGGTTTTATTATATTTAACAACTGCAAAAGAGATTTTTAAGGATGCCTAAATCCAAAGAAAGTGCTTTGATATCCTTGGATGCATGACACCCTCTATACAAAGTGTAAGTTATTGCAGTAGAAGCTCACTAATGACTGAAAGAGCCAGTGCATATGACTAGTACCTTGCTATGTAAACTTCACAAGTCAATCCTACAATGTGGTGTGTTTGGATAGATTCCAGTTTCTAGGTAAACTTCCCATTGACTTTAATAGGGCTCCACCCACCTGCAGAATTGAGGTTTAAGTGAGTAATACAATAAAAGACAAGATAATGCATCACCAAATGTACTTTGATCACTTACTGTGACAATTGTAGTTGTTTTTATTATTTATTTATTATGATTTTTAATGCACTAATAAATGATCTATACAGTACACTTGGTAAAAGTAAAGAAGTTTTAGTGATATGAGACTTCACTGTGGCGTTTGGGTATTATATCTTAGCTTGTTCTCCCCTTCCCAGCAGATATTTTGTTTATGTAGATTATAAATTGGGAATATTGGTGAGGTCCCACTAGAATCAGATAGAATGTCATAGTAAACACATGTAGTTAATGCTGTAGCAGCAAGGAGAGACTCTTAGAAGCTAAATTGGGTGGAAACCATGGCATATTTTAGAGTCACTTTAACTTAGTTTATCATCTTCCATAAAATGCTGTTAAGGTATTAATGCTGTCACCGTTGAAGGAATAATCATTGCAAACTCAAAGAATTTAGATGCACAATTTTAATTGTTTGTCTTCATTTATTCTAAATTGGCTTCTCCTTTTTTCAGTTGGCGGAGCCCTAAATTTGCTGCTCTTCTTGTTGTCTTCTAATCCAGTTGCTGTGAAGTTTTGTAGATTTTGTGCAAAGCTCACTTTATATTGGAATGTTCATGATTCTTTTGTCTAGTTCAAAAGCCATGAGACTTAAGGAAACAATATTAAACTAAAGCGATTGATATGATTTATGTCAGTATAACAATCCTCAGCATGGCATTGATTAGAAACACGCATCCTGAACCTACAAGCATTTGTAACTGTGTGCTGTGCTTGCTCCCTTGAATAGTTCCTTTGCGTTCAATGAGACGACTGCCAGTAGGAAGTCAGTAGGGTAACTCACTGACAAAGATGTCACGTCCCTCTCTGATGGCTGGCCACTAGAGAACAACAGCCTAATATTGTTACCTGCAAGTGGAGGTAGACTTTAGACAAACTGTAATTTGATAATCATTATTTTAGCTATGCGAGTGTAAGATGAACATCTCACCATCAGAGGTAGACTTTCATTTAACTCAAATGACATTGGCTGTATGTGAGGCTACAAGTCCCATTTTCAGAACCTGCTGCAGACCCATTTCCAGGATCAGCCTGTAATCTTCATATGCTCACGCTAGATTCAGTGTAGGGTGAAGCTGGGATGTGTAAATTCTGCCTTCTTGCATCAGCTTTGCCCTGTGCCCTGGAGTAGTGCTGCTGCTCTCTTCTCTTTCATGCTTTTTTAAATCTGCTGTGAATTCCATATAGGGTGATCAGACAGCATATGTGAAAAGTCGGGACAGGGGGTGGGGGATAATAGGAGCCTATATAAGAAAAAGACCTCAAAATCTGGACTATCCCTATAAAATCGGGACATCTGGTCACCCTAATTCCATAGGAGCCCTGCCAGCGGAGGTTGCAGAGGGACCACACTGAATCCAGGCATCCCTCTCAGTGCTGTTTAAGCCAGCTCCCAGACAACACCACCCAGTCTTTGGGCACTGCCGTTCCCCTGTGCACTCCTTTCCCAGTGGGCAGCAAGCCACGTCTGCTTTCCACTGTCACAACATCCCCTTGCCTTGCAGACTTTCCACCTCAACCTCTTCTTGCCCTACTTAGATTTTTTTTCCCCTCAGGGACTCTGTGCTGGGACTGAGAGTAACCCTCAGTGTATAGATTGCAACCCTTTCTGGCTGCACTTAAAATGCCTGTTTATAAGTCTGATATCTTATTAAATAGATTGAAACAGTAGTTATACAAACAATCGTGGCTAACGTGCATTTTAGTAATGAAAACTGAATACCTCTCTGTGAGATTTATATTTTTGGGGATGGAGTTGAATAAGTGCTCATCAAAGATGCCAGCCATGGAAAGTTAGGTCTGCTGTTATCAAAGCAGGTACATTATTGGCAGCAATAATAACTTAGGTTCCATATCCTTTCACCCACCCCTCGCTGTCTGGTTCACCGTGCATTCTGTGATATTGTTAACCTATGTTCCATCTTCATGGTGAGATGTTCATCTTACACTCGCACAGCTAAAATAATGATTATCAAATTACAGTTTGTCTAAAAATAATAAAAGCGAACAGAGTGCTCAGGGTGTATGGCCACTGGTTTGAAACCGGTCTGGGTTGGTAGTAATTGAAAGACTTTTAAACTCTTGTGGTTCATTGATCAGTGTGAAATGTTGGCACAAGCTGAGTTCTAAGTGAACAAGGTCCACTCAGCATTTAATATCAGTGTTGGAAGTCTCAACAAGGATGCTAAATCCTGAAAAAGAATGGAGACTAATAACCTTTTTGTTGTTGCTAAAGGTGGTGTCCCCATTTCAAGACTGAGGCACTTTGGATCACACTCTTTATCTTGGTTACGCCATGGGAATTCAAAGTGACTCAGTTGTAGTCAATGAAGTTACTCCAGGTTTACATCAGTTTGAGATTAGAGGGAAGCTTGAGTCTAGTCTGAATTTTGTGGCCAGACCCATCCTCTAAACAGCTTCCTTTGTAGCAGAAAGCTAATTAATAATGAAGTTGCCTGTGGTGCTATTGCTGCTTATATGCAATTTGAATGATTGCAAAGTATCCCATCAATGTTCTTTTTATTTATTGGACATGTGATTTAATATGTTAAGCGCTCCCACCACTATCATCTTCTACATTCTGGGCCTGGGGGAGTGAGACTTAGATGAGGGATGATGATTTTCTTGGGTGGTGGACGAGAGAGAGTGTGTGTGTGTGTGTTTCGGCTGCCAGTTCTGGCTCTCCTCTCTACTGACTTTTGCAGCTGAAAGTTGAAATTCTACCCTGCCATTCTGTTAGCTCAAGCGGAATGAAAGCGAAGGGAGAGTTTCAAGTGTGGTAGCAAAAGAGGAGCCTGTGCTGACGGCAAGAGCAGCTTGCTTGGTCTGGCATAGAGCTGGCATGGTAACAGCATTTCCCCGTTCACTGAAATGCTGAGGATTATTTGCTGAGTGAGATAATTTAAATTAGAAACACTTGGCTCCAGCTGAGTGTCCTTTTGGGTTATGTCTATAAACGGAACAGATCACTGAGATGAGTTGCTCTTAAAACTCAGAATTTATTGATTAAAAAAGAGCAGAGATTTAAGGGATACTAAGCAAAGATAATAGAAACAGAAAATGATTGCATGTGGCTGCAGATCTGCCATTCAAAAGTTGATGCAAAAAGTTGCTTTCCTTTTTTGTTCCCTCTCTGATGGGTTACCACCATGTTTTTTTCCCCTTTCTTCTGATAGTCCAGTAAACCTTCGAAAAGTAGTCTTACTGTTAGTTCCCCAGAGTGTTGGCACCTTGTCTCCCTTTCTCATCCCCTTGTTAATTTTCTTTTCCTGTTGACTGCAGGTGCAAATATAATTCCCATTGTCTGTGGCTTACCCTGCTTCATTTACACTCAGTACCAAGGCAGACAATCATTCCTTTGTTGGGGGCAAACTTGTTCACCAACGTATCTGCTTTCCTGGTTTGAGTGTATTTTTAGAACATACCTACAACTTTGTAATTGTTGCCTGTACATATATCACAAAATGATTATGGTGGTCAGTATGATTTAAGTTTTCTTTGGATACCTTGCACATTTTATATCAATAAATACTATGACAGCAATGTGCTGGGTGTAGAGAGTTTGTCAGGCTAATAGTTGGCTGGCATGGAGAAGTGAACCACCGAAAGGGCCTCTGTGTCACATGGGGCTATGGCTGGAATGGAATAAGCACTCTGACCAGTCTGTCAATGGCATTTTGGAGAAATAAAGAGTCTCTCTGACATGGAGGATATCTTTGCTATCTTTCCAGCCTTGAAGGACTTTTTAGGTACCCTACTGAGGTCTTGTAGCATGAGCACCTAACATAGTATTCAAATACTTTGGTGATGGGAGCCATATAAATACCTAGGTTAATTCAAAGGAGAGAATTTAATGATGTTGAGAAACCAATGGGTTTTGGTTAGTGTAACAAAGGCTATCTAGGTGCAGACACCATGGTAGTCAGCAGGGATTGAACCTAGGTCTTTGAGAGAGAGAGAGAGAAATGTTATGATAATTAGTAGGATCCTCTACTAAAGAGAGAGGTGATCGTGTGCACTAATGTAGCATATCACGTAAGGGGCACAGACAGCGGTGGTGTCAGCCTCTTCCTGGTGCGGAGTGGCTCAGCTGGGCTAGACATAAAATTGGAGGAGCTGCCCTATACATATTAATCTTAATCCCTCCCTCCCCACTCAGCACAAGGCCTCTTTAACTCTGAGCACTGGGTTCAGAGCTGGGGAGGAGTAGGACTGGGGGTGCCCTGGCTCCTGCTGCTAATCACAACTGGGCGCTGGGGAGGGCTGAGACTTCCTCTTCCCCTGCACAAGCTGCTCCCGGGGCCAGGTCAGACTAGGGTTACCACGTCTGAAATATAAAAACACCAGCACCTCTCCCGCCCTCCACAAGGCAAGTCTGCTGCAATCCCAACCACAAGACAACTCTGCAACGCCCCGCCCCCTTCAGCAGCCACTTATAGTATCTAGAGAGATGACACATGGAGATAAGATTGATAACATCATTTTCTTGTTTAAATGTCAGCAGAGTGAACACTGCAGCATCTTTAGCTGGACACAGAAACTTAACATTAGATATCCCAGTGTATTGTGGTGATAATGCAAATCTTTAGACCCACATTAAAAAAAAAAAAACAATCCTGGCAGATTAACTTATTTTTCTGGCAACTGGCAAATTCTTAAATCTGGCAAGCCTGGTTCAATACCAACCGGGGGTAACCCTAGGTCAGACCCACTGCAGGAAACTCCCTCCCACCCCTGTTTCCTGCTGTTGTTGCTCCCCAGTCACGGGGTCACTATACGGGGAACTCCTACCCCCCCATTCGCCCAGCGTGCCATTTTCCCTAAGGTTGGCTCTGGACATCATCAACATTTGGAGCTGGGTGGCTGGTGAGCAGCGGCTGCTGGTTAAGCACCCAGCTTTGAAGGCAGTGCTGCCCCCCCCCCCCGCCCCAGCAGCAGCGCAGAAGTGAGGGTGGCAATATCATACTATGCATCCTTTCTTTGGTGTAACATCTGACCTTTGCGCAGGGAAGGATGACTATGTGGGGGGGGGGGTAAAGAAAATTTTGGGGTAGCTATAGCCCCTGCAAGCCCCTCCTAGCACTGTGCCTGGGCAGAGATCTTGTTATATAGAGTCTAAGGCTGGAAGGGATCCTTGTGGTGGTAGTCTGACCACCTGCGTAACACAGGTTATAGAACTTCACCCAGTTATTCCTGCATCAAGACCAATAGCTTGAGGTTGAATTAGAGCATGTTTTTAAAAGACATTCTCTCTTGATTTAAAGACTCCAAGTGAAAGAGACTCAATCCTTGCAATAACTTACCAAGGGATTTGGTGAATCACCTTTTAACTCTATATAAATAATAAAACTAGCAGTGGAGCAAAACTGCAACTAATAGCTATAATCTAACGGATGGGCGGGGGGACGTGTGCCCGTGCGCACTCACAAAGTTCATGTAATGTAGAAAGAGTTAACAGTTTTTAGAATGGTGCAAGAGTGAGTTAAGGACAAGTGATGGTGAGACACAACTTCATTGATTTCTACTTTGCTAGAATTTTCATTAAAATGTCTAATCCTCTTGCCCATTCTCAGCTTCTGGCAAACAGAGGCTAGGGACACCATCCCTGCCCATCCTGGCTAATAGCCATTGATGGACCTATCCTCCATGAATGTATCTAGTTCTTTTTTGAACCATGTTATAGTCTTGCCTTCATAACATCCTCTGGCAATGAGTTCCACAGGTTGACTGTGTGTTGTGTGAAAAAATACTTCCTTTTGTTTGTTTTAAATCTGCTGCCTATTAATTTCATTGTGTGACCTTAGTTCTTGTGTTTTGAATCTTCTCTACTTACAGAATCCCAGCACGG
This sequence comes from Dermatemys mawii, assembly GCA_007922305.1. NCBI lineage: Eukaryota > Metazoa > Chordata > Testudines > Dermatemydidae > Dermatemys > Dermatemys mawii. The sequence goes on along the minus strand of ML677344.1, from coordinate 7,950,303 downwards.
TATGTGTCACAGCGGTAAAATGTTTGCTCCTTTCCCTCCCCTTCTTAGCAGTAGGAACAATTGATCTTATAAGGAAGAAGGAGACTTTAATGTGTGTGTACTCGTTCACTAGGATCAGTTGTACTGTTGTGGATCAGAGTATACCAGGAATGTTGACACAGAGGTAAAATGCGTAACCGGGCTGATTGTAATCAGCATAACAGTTAAGATTTCTTTGTTTGGAATCTGGTCAAGACTACCAATAGTCATGGTAACAGTGGAAAAACAGTGCTTCAGAAGCACTTAAAATTTTGTACTTGTTGAGAGAATAACACTGGAGCTAATCTTTCTTTCTTTTTTTCTCTTTTTTTAGTATAGTTTATTTCATCTAGAAGTTATAATGAAACTAATTTTCAGCTATTGTCTTCCCAGACTGCACAGATTATAGACGGCTCTTTTGAGTTTCATGTTGACTCCAGCAATCAGTGTTCACTGGACATAGTTATGTTTATGGCATCTTCTTTAGGGTAGGTTTCAGCTATAATACTGATTTTTCCCTAATTTCTTTCTCTTTAGCAATTAGTTTTGCTAAAGGAAAATACTACAAGAAAGTACAATACAGCTTGGTGTTCAGTGATGGGAACATCAACTTAAAATGACTTGGCTTTCCAAAGGAAAACATTATTTGCATAGCGTAAATGTTTAATGTAGAATTTCTATTAGATGGTCTTATTTTGTTTTTAATTAGGATAAAACTATTACTTTTTATTTATATTAGAGATCAGAGCTACGTTGTGATAGGCCATGTAGACACACATAGTAAGAGATGGACCCTGACCCAAACAGCATAAAAGTTTTAAAACTAGAGGTAAGGTCCAAACCAAACTCCCAGATCCAAACACCTCTCAAAGTTTAGGAAAGTTCCTCTCCAGATGTGAACTTTGTGATTTGGCCCATAGCTGCTTAAAACAATCTGGGAGAAATTTTAAATCTGTCTAGGTAATTTTAGGTGTAGGGTTTTCAGAAACCATTCTTATGCACTTGTTAAGGGTAAAATTCTGCTCTTAGGAAGAACAGCATATCAAATCTGTGTTGGAGAGATGGTCTATGGAATCGCCTCCTCTCCCATTCATAATTATTCATGTGGATAGGACATATACATTCAGTGAGTGCATTTATATTGTGCTACTGGGATGACTTACTTTTCTTGATAACTGATTTGAAAAGGTAAAAAGAGATTTCAGGAGTACAGATACTAACTGTATTCTGGACTCATGGCACATGTTTCTTGCTATCCTTAGTACATACCACAATGTATTTTCAGTACTGCTGTGTGATGAACCACATGGTTTTTCTGAAATGTAATGCTCCAGAGTGACCACAGACACAATAGTTTTAGACAATGGAGATGCCTTTGTAGTGGTGACTGTGGGATTTGGTCTGAGTGCTTGTATTTTAAGCAAATTGTATCTGTATCTAAGGTGAAAAAACACCCATCTGAGCACTGCAACTTTCAGCACTGTAAAGTGCCAGTGTAGACTGTGCACCAGCACTGGGAGATGCGCCCCTAGTGCAGGGAGCTATTCCCCTCATGGAGGTGGCTTTTTTTTATAGCTCAGGGAGAGGGACTACATTACACTACATAGCACTATTCCGGGTCTACGCAAGCCATGTTAACCTTGCAAGTGAAGACATGCTCTAAGATGCATCCCTTATCTAACTTCAGATGAAAGGTTCATTCGCTGGGTAATTACATTTCCATTTGATATATCATATTTGATATAATTCCAATGTGATATATGCCATCATGTGCCAGCAATACCCCTCTGCCATGTATATTGGCCAAACTGGACAGTCTCTACACAAAAGAATAAATGGACACAAATCTGACATCAGGAATCATAACATTCAAAAACCAGTAGGAGAACACTTCAATCTTTCTAGTCACTCAGTAACAGACTTAAAAGTGGCAATTCTTCAACAGAAAAACTTCAGAAACAGACTCCAGTGAGAAACGCTGAACTGGAATTAATTTGCAAACTGGATACCATTAAATTAGGCTTGAATAAAGACTGGGAGTGGCTGTGTCATTACAGAAATTGAATTTATTTCCCCATGTTAAATATCCCCCTACTGTTACTCACCTTCTTGGCAACTGCTTGAAGTGGGCCATCCTGATTATCACATCAAAAAGTTTTTTCTTCTGCTGATAATAGCTCACCCTTAATTAAGCAACTTAAAGTTGGTATGGCAACTTCCACCTTTTCATGTTCTCGGTGTATGTGTGTGTGAATATATATATAATCTATGTTCCTACTATATGTTCCACTCTATGCATCTGATGAAGTGGGTTCTAGCCCACGAAAGCTTATGCCCAAATTAATTGGTTAGTCTCTAAGGTGCCACAAGTACTCCTTGTTTTTTTACATTTCCATTGTTTGTTTTGTTATTGAAATATAAAATCAATTTCTTGTGTGGTGTGTTCTGCCATTGCAAACAGAACAATTCTAGTGTTGTGAAAAGAAAGGGAAATTAGGCTGATTGATGTTACTTTGGCTTTTGCAATCTGGGTTCCTTGGAGCAGAGATTATTCAGTGACTCACTTTGGGGTAATGGAGCTCTGACAACCGTGGTGGTTTGCTGAAAGCAAGTGCTTGCTGGTGCTACTGGAATTCAAGCAAAATGCAAATAAAACAGCTCCTTTATATTTAAAGATAGACAGGGCATGGACGCTGCAGATTGATGGGGAGAATGCCACCTTCTGGTACATTCAGAATAACTCAGGAATGGATCAGCGTTCACATCACACTTCCTGCCAGTACCCAGCTCGGGCCAGGAAAGTTAGTGCTCCAAGCAGCAGACCAAATTTGGTGATGAATCCTGGTCACCTGCCACCTGAGGCACCTTGCGCATATGCTAAGAAGAAGATGCAAATTGGAATACTCCGCTCGAGGCTCCTACCTATCCTACAAACCTGATCTTAGCGGGATGTTGACAATAGTGTACGTTTAGCATCGCTGTCCCCTTGACAGTGGTCTGTATTTTAATCTTTGGATTGCAGAATGTCTGCGTTTTCTTTCTGTTTGAGGCAAGTAAACATCCCAGGCTGGTGTCCCAAAGTTCTGTGAAAACATCACCTCAGGTGCATGTATGTGGAACATGGCGGCTAGTACTGGGCTGCTGGAACCTGCAGGGCTTTTCCAGGAAGTTCCTGGAGAAGCGATGGAAGAGTCTGGGGCCTTCAGTTCTGAAACAAACCCTGTAAACCTGTGGCTTGGAGTGTTCTCCCCCTCCCCCACTCCAAATGTTGTGGGGAGGAAGAAGGCTGACCATACACATTCTGTGTGCTGGCTGGGGGAGTGGGGGAAGTATAGATTTTAATATGATCCTAGATGTTGTGTGGGGCAATCCCAAGGAAGGGTTTGGGTGGCTTGAGTGGGAGGAAGACTCCACTGTGTGTGTTGTCTAGGTGAGAGGTGCAGATCTGAGCTCTCAAATGCGTGTGAAGAACTGGTATTCACTGTTAAGCTGTGGTGCTTTTTGGGGGCGCATGTAAAGTGAGTGAGCATTTTCCGGTCACCCGAGTTTCCTGTCATTTAATAAAATAGCTGTAAAATAGCCCTCCTTTAGCCTCTTCCATTCGAGGATCTTAAAGTGCTTCCATCTTCTGGTGAGGAAAGGCGGGTGAGTATTATCCCCATTTTATAGATGAGGAAACTGAAGCACATGTCGATGAAGTGACCTCTTCAGAGTTTCACAGCAAGTGAGTGGCAGAACTCGAAATAAAGCATAGGAGTTCAGTCTCCCAGTCTGAGGCGTTTGCCACAAGCCCATCCCCTATTTTTATCTAAATTGTTCTCTCCTTCCCTTTCCCTCTCTTCACTGTCTCCCTCCTTCCCACACAATGGTCCTTTCTCCTCACTCTTTCCATCAGCCCTATCCCCTCAATGGTTTGTTCTCTCCCCCTGGCCTAGAGCTCTCCTTAATTTCCTTCCCTATTTCTTTTGGTCACCCCTCTGGTCCTGGTGTCCCTTCCAAGCTGGTAGGAGATGGGTTGAGTAGGGGAGTCAGCTGGTGATCACCGCCTCTTCGTTCTCGCTGTTTCCTGGCAATGTGCTGCAGTAAGGCACAGCAAAGGAGAGGGAGTCAGTGGGGAGGTAGGTTTTTTTTTTCCTGCCTGTCTGGTACTAGGCCAGGTACTAGTTCCTAATAGCCAGGAGGCTGAACTGCCGGGGAAAGCTTGATCATTCCCCCACAACACTTTCTGACCTGGGATGAGTGGGAAAGAGGCTGCAATTACAAAAGTGACTATCCCCAAGGGGTGGCATTGGGCAAGTATGCTGCTTATTGACATTAACTTCCCTCTCTCTCTTTCTGCCGCTATCTTTGTCTAGCAACCTCCTAGTAACTTGCTTCCTCCTGATCGCAGGGGTGTGAATGTAAGGAACACAGGGCTTCTTTAGTGACTCTGCCTGGCAGCCTGCGCTTGTTTCTGTGTCTGTTTCAGTTGGATCCAGGGATGCTGCTGTATGCAAGACAGCTCAGGATAAGCGTGGTCTCGGGTGTTTTCATGTCACAGGATATTTACCCACCAATGGCTGTCAAAGTTACTGGTGCATTTTAGTTTATACCAAAAAAAATCCCCCAGACTTCTTATGCAGATCCTGGTCTCTGCATCTCCAGCTGTCAGCTTTGTTTTTGCTCTTGCTTATTTTCAAACTGGGGAATGGAATGGGGCTGATAGCCAGTGACCTGAATAATGGAGGAAGCAGGAGGTAGATGCCAGAACACGCCCAGACAAGTGGAAAGCTGAAGAGCCCCAATTGGCTGCCAAAAATTACCCCCTGACATTCAAATCTATGTCCCAAATGAGAATCTTGAAATAAATTTCATTTCTAGGAGCACTGACTCCGAACAGGCTTGTGTGGAGTCACCACTTGTAAGTTAAATATGTTAGGTGAGGCATAATAACCTGCCTTTGCTGTAGTTTGGCTTTCTTAGGTTCCAGTTCTGCAGTCAGCACCCTAAAGTCTCATTGAATTCAGTGGCCCCAGGTGTCTCCATTTTAACTATCCAGCAGCAGGTACTCAAAATCAATGGTCACTCTGAAAAGCTTAGGTCTTCTAGGGCCTGATTTGCAGAGGTGCGGAGCATCAGTATCTCTGGAAATTAAGACCTTAGAGACTCTCTTAAACAGCTCTGCTGTGACTGCCAGACTAATCAATGATGTTCTGCTTTGATACTTTAAAGTCCGCTGCTGAAATGTGGCCTTCTGAGGCTACGTGTACACTATAGCTCAGGCATGGGCAAACTTTTTGGCCCGAGGGCCACATCAAGGTTAAAAATTGTATGGAGGGCTGGGTAGGGAAGCCTGGCCCTGCCCCCGTCCCACCCCCCTTCAGAACCCTCAACCCATCCAATTTCCTCTGCTCCCTCTCCCATGACCATCCCTTCCTAAGACACCCCCCCCCCGCCCCAATCAACCCCCAGAATCGCACCCCCATCTAAGCTCCCCTGCTTCTTGTCCCCTGACCGCCCTCTCCTGAGACCTCCCACCCTAACTGCCCCCCCATACTCCACCCCTACCCAATCTCCCTTGACCCCTGCCCCTTATCCAAGGCCCTGGCCTGGTCCCCTCCTACCACACTGCTCAGGCCCACCAGAGTGAGACATGCTGCCCCACTGGAGCTCTCAGGCGCAGCCCCGCCCCCTTATCAAGCTGCTCAGAAGGGCTGGAGCTCAGGACCTGCCGGAGCCAACACTACAGCTACAGTGCTGCCCTGGAGCAGTGGGCCAGAGTGCTGGCGGCATGGCGCACTGAGGCTCCGGGAGAGGCAGGAAAGGGGCTGGAGCAGCCTTCCCAGCCGGGAGCTCAGAGGCCAGTCAGGAAGGGCCTGTGGGCCAAATGTGGCCCACGGCCATAGTTTGCCCACCCCTGCTATAGCTTATGTGGCATGATGTATATTGTTCAGAGATGTGAATAAACCACCCTACAGAGTGATGTAAGTTACGCCTATGCTTCTCCTGCCGCTGATGTACCTACTGCTGCTTGCGGGGGTTGGAGTGACTCAGCCAATGGGAGAGCTCTTTCCCATTGGTTTGGAGCATCTGCACTAACAGTAATACAGCAGCGCCGTTGTAAGCTCTGTAGTGTAGCCATAGCCTCACAGTCTGGGTCTCAATAGCAGTGTTCCTGCATGGATTCTTCATCTGTCGGAACAACTCAGAGATTTGGAAGTTGTAAATTAACTTTGCTCTGATTTTATTTGATCACTTTTTGAAGCTGGGCTTTTCCTAGTGACAGAACTTGCTACCAAATAAAAGGACTCAAATAAGGAGGTGTTTTTTTTATTGTTTGCGAAATTTGGAAAGTTATCTGGTCATTCTGAGGGATAGAATTGGTTTGTTTTACAGCTAGAGTTGGTCAAAAATGGTTTGAATTTTTAATGAGACATTTCTGCATTTTTCAACAAGTTCTATGTGCCATTGGTCTGTATAAAGACTGCATTTGCTTTCACCTGGTGAGAGGAATGAGTTAATTGTACTGCTAATGGGTTATTCTGCAAGTACAGTAGCTTCTTTGTTTAAATCTACACTTTAAGGATGATTTACGTGAAGAGTTACTGTGTGTGTGGAGGATCCAGTTTTATTTTACCAGCTCAATTAAATGAAATACCCCTAAAAAGGCCGTGCATGATGGTCAGTAACTCTGAAAGAACCTTTACACTTTGTCTTTGTGTGAGAACTAATTATGATCAGATTAAGAGTTGTGTTCCGAGAGCCAAATCCTGATTGCTCGTGAATAAATGGGAATTTTGGCATCCACTTTAGTGGGACCATGCATTGGTGCCCAGAAGAAATTTTTTATGCAAGTTTGTTATCTGCAGGTAATTAACATAATCTGAAAGACAGAGCTGATGCACAATTTATTTGAAGGATCAATCTGCAACTGTAATTAAAAAAATGCACAAAAGTGATTATTTCTTTTTCCTGGTCCTAGTAACTGCTTCTTTTGCTGAAGATGTCTAACAATGGTGTTGAAGCCGAAGACAAGCCTCCAGCCCCTCCAATGAGAAATACCAGCACTATGATTGGATCTGGAAGCAAAGACACTGGGACTTTAAACCATGGCTCAAAACCTTTGCCTCCCAACCCTGAAGAAAAGAAAAAGAGAGACCGATTTTACCGATCTATATTGCCAGGAGATAAAAGTACAGTATTTTGATCTTTCCTGTAGTTTCTTTTCTGCATGTTGCTGGGGAATGATGATCATTCTTTAGAATTTAGAAGATGGTTCCCAAGGCCTAATGCTTCACATACATTCTTTTGGCCATACTGCGAATATGGGCTACCTGTGGTGGCTTGCAGGGTATCTGCTTTCCTAATAATTAATGCCATTCCCCTCACAAACTCCCCATTCCTTCTCTTAATCTGTTGATTGTTAAAATATGTGTGTGTGTTTCTGTGATTACAGTGTCTGTCCCTGAAAACTGGGACTGTTCCTGTTCTCAGGGCCTGTCATAGCTGTCTTTTCAAAGATCAGTGAGGTTGGTTTGTTTGGTTTTTCGTGGTTTTTTTTTTTTTTTGCCTTAGTTTTTGCAGCCACTGCGGATGGGCCTCCTGAAGGAGCCCTCCTGGCCTTCTGTGTTGGTGAAACGGAAAGCAGGCTGGAAGAGTGCAAGTATGCCTAAAAGGCCGTTTCTTACTAGTCCTTTCACATGTTGCTATGTTGGCCATAGTCCTAAAGAGCTTAATGTCTAAAATGAGTCTTTGTCATCCTATTCTATTTCAGAATTTTGGATCCGGCATTGTCCACTGCTAAAAATAGTCTATCTGTATAACTTCTTGCACATTAACTTGTTTTGAATGAAGTCTTTAAGCTATAATAAGGAATGTAACAGGCAAGATGGGAATGAGAGACAGAACTGATGTACTGTACATGCAATTTTAATTTCTACCATTAGTATATTTTGAAGGTTGTACATTTATCACATAAATCAGTTGCAAAGAAATTCTCTAGTCCTTAATCTGTGCTGCTTCCTTTTATATCTCTATTTAATCTGTTTGTAAGGAACCCATCAATGTGATATATTTATCTCCCTTTTTCAGCCTCTCTTTAGGGATTCATAGCATCCATCACCATGGTAGTTGGGTGCTAAAGAAATAAGATCTTTCTCTAATTTTCGTATCTACATTTTCAACTGTTTCACTAAGGATTCAGGTTCCTAGGAAAGGACTAATCCTAGTTCTGTAGTCTAAGAGTAACTTAATTGCTATTTATACTGTTTAACCTATTCTGGGAAGCAGACAGATAGTTTCATATCTATTATAGTGCCAGTCTCCAGTAGGAGTGTAGGTATGTTAAGGATGGGTGATGCCATTAAACATGAATGCAAAGCACTTGATTAAAAGTGAGTCAGTTCACAGGCAGTTAGGTGAAAATGAGCCTTGGATGTCATAACACGGCTGTAACTCTTCCCTTTCCCACCTTTACCTGTCATGCTCTCAAACGTTAATAAAATATCTCCTATTTTTTTTTCAAACTGGTCCAGGTTTTTCTCTCCCACTGTGTGTACAATGGTAAGTACAGTGTTTGGTATCTGAGCACCAGATACGTAGTTCTTTTCTATCAACAGGCGATAAGGTAATGGAGTCTTTTGAGGTTATGTAACTTGATCCAAAGGAGCTTTCGAGATCTCAGTCCTCTCTAGTTTTTGTCTCTAGAAGAGGAGAGAGTACCTTGCTATTGGCTGTTGCAGTCTTGTTTGCTGACCACTATCTGAGTACTTTCCATAAAAGGGTTACACTACCAGGTCTGTTTGTACACTGACATGGTTGTTTCCTTCCTCCGCAAAAGTGGGAGCTAAAGAGGAGGTGTGCCGTAATGTGATGCTTCAGCAGCTATGGGCTCTCTTTGCATTGAGGGTGTGATCCAGCTCCAATATGAAGTCACTGAGCAGACCATCATTGGTGTCAGTGGTTGTTGGCTTCTTGTAGACATTCCAACATGGTAGCTACTCAGGCAAAAGAAAATCATTGCCAAGGCCAGAAGAGTCTTCTATTGCAATGCACCTGCCCGAGCCAGAGTGGCAGCCTTCTCCTGCTGCCTCTGTCAGAGGCCTTTTAGCCTGATTGCCACCCTGGCTCCTGGTAGAGCGACCAACAGACCCATATGTGAGTTCATTCAAGTAACCCCCGAGGAGTGGGCCTGACTAATAATATTGGACTTGAGATTGATTTTTATACTATTATAAATTGAGGATTGCAGAAAGCAGCATTGGCAAATACTTCAGTGACAAGTCGTATAAAACAATTATGCAATGAACCTCATTAATTCAATGAGCTGAATGTAAGATTTTGTGATGATTTCTCCTTTGCAGTGCTGTGCCTGCTGTATGGCTACAGTAGTACCACCTACTGAAATGCTAGAAGGGTAGGAAGTGTTTCAGGTGACTTTTCCAAGTGACTCAGGAAGCGGTGGTAAGATGACTTGAGGTTCTACTGGAGCTGTCCCTGATGGTGCTCCAGCTTGGAATGCCTGGGAGCTATGGTGTTTCCTTGCTAGCTTTTCCATTGTGGGAGTCGGGCAGCATTGTGGAATTCTGGCCTCATTTACTAGGTGATACAGCTTCTGACATAATTCTGATGTTTGGATATAGACTTGACGGTGAGGCGGCCTTACGCCCAGACACGCTGATCCACAGCTTCATTGTCTTCAGTGAGAGTTGTGGGAGCTCAGCATCTCTTGGGAGACATTAGTAAGTTGGAAAGATTATTATTGTCTTGGAATTCTCAACCAAGGATTTTGAGCTAGCAAGTCCCCCTTGTACTGAGAGAGAATTATTGGCTTCATCTGAGGAACTCATACCCAGAGTCTGGCATGCTACAGAAAAAACCTGCTAGTTTATGAAAGGTTCACTGTGAGAATGCAATCATGGCCATTCACTGAAATTTTTCAAGCATACATTTCAGTTTACTTTTATTCCTCAGAACCTTACAGTTTAACGGGGCATTAATGGAAATGAAGTAATCAGCAATAGAGAGGTGTTTCTAGAAAGACTGTTTGTCTTCTGAAACTCCTAAAGAGTTTTCTTTTGTCCCATATGTGCCATTACAAGACCCTGGGTAAGATATCCATAAAGACTATAAAGTGGAATTAAAGTGTAGAGCAAGGTTGGCAGTGCCTTTAAATCTAATTCTTTTTAGCCTATTCCTCATTCTGTGATATGCAGTGTTGTCAATGAAAAGCAATTATAATGTTAATATTTTAATGATTTATGCTTTGAGATGTCTTTCTCCGATTTGATTATGCTCATATGTGCTTAGAATCAGAAAGCCTGTTTAAGCATTTGAGTGCCTGTTTATTTAAACCAGGTCTTTAAGTAGTTATTCTTATTTTTACCGCCTCCAAAGCTCTGTTTGGGGCTCTAGTGGACAAACAGAAAAATATGGGGCTGGATTCTAATCTTGTTCACATCAGGTAGGAATAGCACAAATTAAGTGAGGTTAGAATGAGGTCCTTGGCGGTTGTCTGAAAAAGTTGATGATAAATTTTTTGACATGACATGACATGACATGAATGGTGGGGTTGACAAGCAGTAGGAAGCAGGTGCTGTAAGGAAAGACCAATGTTACGGCCATAAGATCACATGGTTACTCACATCAGTTACGTGGGCATCAAAAGAATCATGAGATTCCCAGCAAAGATGACAGTTCTTGTCCTTATGCATACGAAAGCATAATCATTTTACTGTAATGAGCAAATATGGCTTTATCTCCAATTTAATCTCTGCATGAGAGCCGGATATTGAGAGAACTATAAATTTTTAATGCAGTAGATTCAATTAAATTATTTAATTCATTATTGAAAACCTTGTTTACTAGTCAGTGTAACTGAGGCTTATCCAAGCTACAGCCCTGTTTATTGAGGTGGCTTTGTGAATATGCATTTTTGTATTAAATATGAATTTGAAAGCAGTAGCTGCAATCAGTGGAGCAAAGCTTGACTTGCTCATTATGCTGTTTGAAAATGGATGCTGGTGATGTTGGTTAGTGAAAAGTTGTATCCTTACAGATGCAGAAATTAGATGTTTAGCAGGATATCCTGACATTCAGTAGAGCCAAATATAGAAGTCAAAAAGTTCTGTTCCGTGAATTCTGGACAGTAAATGTTCTAACATTCTTTAATGCTCTAGTAGTTCACACATCCATTTCAGTTGTTTTAGAGTTCCCGAGCCTCCTTGATCGATTGGCTTTCTCAGGATCCCTTTGTCTCTCTTTCCTTCTCCCTGTCCGCAGCTTCCTCTGTATTCCTGCCAATTACAGCTGCTAATTCCCTATTTGGTTGGCCTGCATGCTGCAGATGCTCAACATCTGCTAACCAGAAGATGCTTCTGGTTCCTCCTAGCTTCTCTTTGTGGGATTCTCCAGTGTTCTATCTGCCCTTCTCTCATTCCTCTCTCTTTTCCAAGCTGTCACTATTTAACATTCTCTCCACTTACACTGAAAAAACCCAAAGACTTAATGTTGTTTTAGACAAACCTTTAAGGCTATGTACCTTATTCTGCTCTGTTACACAGTACACGATAAATCTGGAGTAACTCTACTAACCTCTGTAATGTTACTCTGGATTTTTATGGATATAATTGAGAGCAGAATCTGGTTTTATAAGCACAGGCTTCAAATAAGACTACCCATTTAAACTTGGAAAACACAATACATGTTTGCAATATAGTGGGTTAAAATGGTAGCTTGTAGGTTAGATGGGTGTCTGTAAAACCTCCAGGTTGGTGATATGAATACTTTGGGGAGCAATGTCTGCCTATATAGCTGAGTTGCATTTGTTTTACAGTTGACAAGACAGCAGCTGGAAAATATAAACTACGTGGGACAGTCTCTCCCATTTGTGTACGAAGTCGTCACCCTCTCTGGGCTCTGTGAGGACTAGAAATGCAAATATCAAGAATATCAGAATATGGGTGCCTCATATTTTTATCAGTGTGCAGTCAGAATCTCTTTCACATTGCCACAGATCATGTGTTTTTGTTGTGGGTTTGGTTGCAGGGGACATACTGTGAACTGCCATGGAAGTATTCTTTGTTCTTGATGTTTTATTTCTCTCTCTCTCTCTCTCTCTCTCTCTCTCTCTCATATGCAGCCAATAAAAAGAAGGAGAAAGAACGGCCAGAAATTTCCCTCCCTTCAGATTTTGAACACACAATTCATGTTGGATTTGATGCTGTCACAGGAGAATTCACGGTAAGTGATTCTGGTGGGAAAGGAGAATTACACAGTTGTTTATCATTCGTAGAGCTGGGACATATTCATCTTTCATAAAGTAATGCCAGAAGGGAGCATTATGATCAACTCATCCAATTGCCAGCATAAGACAGGCCAGAGAATCCCACCCAGTGTAATTCATGTAGAGAGTACTCCTGAGGGAGTTCGGTGCCACTGCGCAGATGCAGAATTCATGTCCCTCTGCAGATTTCTTTGCTTCCCTGCAGAAAATGGCAAGGAGGCAAAGAGAAGTCTCAAGAGTTGTCAGGTGCCCATGTAGTTTCTGGAGCACAGAGCAGCGAGTTTGGGGGAGGCATTGCCCCTATCCTCCAACAGAGGCAAGGCATGTGGGAGTATGCGGGGTCACATGCCAATGCCTAACACAAGGGGCCCCTCCCGTTTCTGCAAGAGCAGACTTGCCTGGCTGAAGGAAGGTTCAGCTGCAGCTGCTCACTGCCTCCTGGGTCCTAGTGCTGGTTGAACTCCCCCTCTGTGTGCTTGGGACCGTTCCTGTTTTCTGTATGAGGGTGAGTGCCCGCAGTGGGGCAGGACAGTGCAGAAGTAGGGGGAGGTGGGATAGGGCAGGGGGAGGGGTTTGTAGAAGTGAGGGGAGGGGGATAGTGGCAGGGGACCCTGGGGAGGGGAAAAGGGTGGGGATGGGGAAGAGGCAGTAGGGAAAGGGGATGGAATGGGGGTGGGAAGTGGAAGCCCCTCCCCCTGCCAAGCCCCAACCACCTACACCTTGACCCCTCTGCAGAGTCCCATTCCCTCTGCACTTGGAACCCCCCAATGAGCCCATATGTACCTACATCCCCTACTGAGCTGGCCACACTCAGGTTGCCCAACACAGAACCCCCCGCAACCCACACTGAGCCTCTCCACATGTGGATCCCGCTGGGTCAAGCCTGCCTGCCCGCACCTGGTGTACCTGGCACAGAGGGGCAGGGCCCCAGAGTGTTTATGGGGAGGCTTGGCCCTTGCGCTCTGTCAGGGTTAAGTGCAGCCTCACCGCTGAGTCCCCGTCCTGAGTGATCTCCCACCTCAGTGCAGCCGGTGGCCTGTGTTCCCCACTGCCATGCTGAAGCCTCCACATTTATTTATTGGACAAATAAAATGTACAGAATTTTAAAATGTTGTGCACAGATTTTTTTTTCGGCACAGAATTCCCTCAGGAGTAATAGAACCTGATTACCGGACGTTTGCCTTGTTGTCCAGTCTGGCACCAATACTCTCCAGCAAGGTGGTCTGTGGGCCAGTTTTTTACTGCCTGTTCTTAGTTGAAGTGGACAGTGAGCCAACTTTTTTTTGCATTGCTGGGCCGGGGCAACAGAAAAGGTTAATCTGTCTCTGACAGCTATGTCCCACTGAGCTCCAAACCTCTCCTTTAGGAAGCAGCTAGCTCCCCACAAACTCTCATGCTAGTGTGTGGCATGTGATCTCCCAAGACTAATGGCATCTAGTTCTCATTATCCTTTTTATTGATGTGCAAAATACTGGGAATGTCTCAAACAGGGTATGCCGGAGCAGTGGGCTCGGTTACTGCAGACCTCCAACATCACCAAATCAGAGCAGAAGAAAAACCCCCAGGCAGTGCTCGATGTGCTAGAATTCTACAATTCCAAAAAGACCTCCAACAGTCAGAAGTACATGAGTTTCACAGGTATGTGGTAAATCACTGCTTCTTCATTACTGAGTGTGACCCCCTGATCAGTCCTTGTGACCTTTCTTTTAAAAATTAAAATAAACAAACAAATGCCAAAACACCTGGGGAGGAGTTTTTACACAGGAAATGTGATTTTCTTCTGCTCTGTCAGCAGCCTTTCTCCTTTGAAATCCATCTTGAATGTCTCCTCTAATCACTTTGCCAAACTGCTGCAGTTGTGAATGAGGAAGTCTGTAAGCTGGGCAGGTCCCAAAACGCATAGTGCTTTATGGGCTAAAACCAACACCTGGAAACTAACAAGCAAATCTGCTTCCAGTCAGAGAATACCTTTAATAAGAGGGCAGCGAAATTCTGCACCAGCTTTAGTTTCAGGATGGATTTAAGAGGGACGCATTGGGTAAACTATGGTGAAGGCATCTTAAATGTAGGGCCCTAGGACATAGCTCCAGGGGACTGCATCTTTTTACCCCAGGGAGAAGGGAATATGTCCCCATTATGGTTGCAGAGTTTTGGATTTCCTGGTTCCTTATCTCACAGGTGGCAACCACCTTGGGAAACTCACTAACCTGTGTCAGAAACTTTTCTTGGCATGTGAGGAACCTGGACAAGTTCTAAGCCATAGATCACTCATAGGTAGCAACCCAAAAACCCACTCTCCAACCCCTTCCCCAAATCCCTAGCCTTACCTCCTCCCCTGGTCATGCTGCATTTCCCCTCCACCCCCCTCCTTTCCAGGCTTGCTGCAAGCCTGGGAGGGAGGAGAGAGAAGCGGAGTGGCAGCGTGCTTGGGGGAGGAGGCGGAGTTGAGGTGTGCTGGGGTGGGGGGGTGCGTGGGGGAGGGCCGCAGCGAATGACAGGGGGTGGGGCGCGGTGCAGAGGAACTGCTCCCTGCCCCAGCTCCCCTCCCCAGCTCCCCTCTGCTCTGCCTCCTTTCCTAAGCGTGCCGTCACCGCCACTCTGCTTCTCCCCCTCTCCCTCCCTCCTAGGCTTGCCATGCCAAACAGCTGATTTGTGGCAAGTGGGCCGGGGGGCGGGGGAGGGAGAAGCAGAGCGGTAGCGGTATGCTCAGGAGAGGAGGCGGAGTGGCGGTGAGCTGGGGTGGGATGGGGAGCTGCCGGTAGGAGCTCTGCACCCACCACTTTTTCGCGGTGGGTGCTCCAGCCTAAGGCTAAGGCACTGGGCTGGGACTCAAGAGATCTGGTTGTCTCCCTGGTTCTGCCACAGACTTGCTGTGTGATGCAGGATGAGTCACTTAAACTCCTTAATCACTCTGTGCCATGATTCACAATCTGTGAAATGGGGATAATACTTCCTTTCTCCTACCCTCTGTTTAGCTTGAAAGCTCTTAGGAGCAGTGACTGTCATTATGAGTGTGTGCAGTGCCTGGCATGGTTGGGCAGGAATTCAAGTAATTTATAATAATTCCAATTGTATCTGTTCTGTTTGGTTTTCAGATAAATCTGCAGAGGAGTACAGTTCATCAAATACATTGGTGAGCTTTTTGTTTTTTATTAACGTTTGTTTGACAGAATCATAAAACCACAGAAGTTTAGAGTTGGAAGGGACCTCAGGAGATCATCTAGTCCAACCCCCTGCTCAAAGCAGGACCAACCCCAACTAAATCATCTCAGCCAGGGCTTTGTCAAGCTGGGCCTTAAAAACCTCTCATATTTCTTATATTTTAAGTTTAAAAATGTGCATAAAATAAAATTATAGCTATAGAGACATTTTTATATTTCATGTCAACATTCTCTTTCACTTCTAGGCGACCCAAAGTGTAGCTAAGCAGCTAAGTTCCCTCTAAGGTGCGAGGCCACAGGGCCGTGCAGCTGCCTATTAAGTGCTGCATGGGTGCACTGGGCTGCAGCAGGGAGAGATGCCACTCCTCCAGCCCTGGACCTGCTGGGGCACCCCCTGCTCAGCCCAGCCTGGGCAGTACTGAGTTTATCATGGTGCCAAGGCACCAGGCCTGTGCTCAGCAGCGGCCCTGTGGCCCAGCCTGGTGCTCCACTTCACTTGTGCTGCAGCCCAGTGGCTGCAGCGGTGGTTCCTCTCCATCCCCTCCCCTTGTGCTCTTCTAGGCCCACTGGCTCAGAGCTTCTATGCCCCCCCTTTCTTTGCTCCTCTCAGCTGGCTGGCAGACGTCTCCTCTCTGTGCCTCTTGTCACCCACCGACAGGCAGCAGCCACTGACTGCCGGCCGGAGGGAAGGGGCAAAAGGAGCCCACAGCCGCTGCTGCTCCTCCAGGCAGCCTGTGATGGGCCTGCTGCGGCCAGGGGAGAGGTGCCTGGCCCCAACCCAACCCAAGCCCGGAGCTGCTGCGGGGAGAGAGAGCTAAGGGGAGTCCTTTCTCCCTGACGTAGTCCCAGAGCCTCATCCTGCACCCCAAACTCCTCATCCCTGTGTTGGTGCACATAACAAAATTCATTCTTCATGCATGGGAAGAATGAAAGGGAAAACTATTATGCAGTATTAATTGTCATCTTAACTTTCAAAAATTGGTATAAATTGGGGTGTCTGTGATTCTGGCCTACAAGTATTTCTTTTCCTTTTCCTGTGAACTCTCTGCTATTGAGTTTACTGCTTTATATTCCAAGTGATTTGTGTTAGCGAATATTGCTGCATTCATAGAAACTGATCTATTTCTGGACTCTATTAGTGAACAGCAGTTTCCTTTATGCAAAATAATCCGGAAAATGAAAGCCAGCCTGCTTTTTATCAGGTATCAATAAATGTCTATGATATGACCAGATTTAATTATTAGCACGCAAGGTCTGATTAGTGAACCACTGTTGATGATTAACTAAATTAATCTTGACAAATAAAATGAAAGGTCTTCTCTCTTCTTGACCTGTACTCCAAACCATTACAGCACACATTCAGCACCTCCTTTTACTGGGAAGATACAATGTAAAAGTTTTGCTGCTTGTTGGACATTGGAGATTGAGTGTGTGTGTGTGAGATATTTTTCAAGTAAGCAAACACAAAAGGATTAAACAAAATAAATTTACAAAAATATAACAGCTCCATCATCATCTTGTATTTTCTCACTACAATCCCTTTATCTGGAGTGAGTTTGCTGTCTCTTCATCCAGAGGCAGTGCATCCCTATCCAACTATGTTTGGGTCTGCCTTAAAAAGGAAAAGTCAAACTGACATTGTAAGCTTTTGTAACTGTTTCCTCTTGTTGTAAAAATGTGTCTGTCATAGTAACTTAAACTGTTTAACTGTGCTAACATCTAGTAAGGAAACAGGAAGCTGTCATCTTACAAGGCTGTTGACCTGTAGCCTGATTCTGTGAGGTGCTTAGCAGCCTTATTTTACTAATTTTTTAGTCAGAACCTTCTCAAGTAACGTCCAATGCCTTGTAGAATTAGGCCCTCAAATTTTGATAAAGCAAGTGCCCCATAGCATTTGAATGCCTGAGGGAGGTTGGAGATTTAAGGTCAGTTAAACTTACTAACTTTTACAAATGTAACTTTGGTTTAATATTGTCATATTATTGTCTCTGTGCCAGCTCTAAGGAACTGGTGGGAAACCGAACAATCAAAACTAAAAACGAACCCAAACCATGAGGACAAGTATAACTCTTGTGGTGGGTCAGGGGAAATATGCACTTTGACATAGTCACTATTTTGTGAAGTAGTACTATGATTTTCAAATCTGGTCTATTCCAAAATAATAAATAAAAGTTTCAGGTTCTACTCTTCTCTCTGAATAGCCCTTGCTAATTTTTGTGGTTTTACAATCATACTTAAAAATAATATTTGTCCTGTTTCTGTCCCATATGAACAGGAGAATGACAATACAGGGAAACTGTGAAATTGACTGCACACACAGTGTGCTCAGATACACAAAGGAAACTGAAAAAATAGAGACCTTTTGCTTTTACCAGTTTGTATTATAGTCAGTTTAGGGTGTCACTTCTATCAATAATAAGTTTAAAAAAAATCAGGCAGAAAATGATTTTGGGTTTTGTTTGTTGAATGTGTCCCTTATGTAGGATGGGATTGTGAAGTATATTATATTTCAGTTATGAATATATAGAAATAAAGACTTTATATCAGATGTGAAAAGGCTTTATAGATCCATATAGATATTGTATCCTGTATGTGTTATTGAAGTAGGACCTATCAGTATTGAGCCTGATCCACAACACTAAATCTGATTTCAGCCTTATCCTTTAACTTTGGGTAAGTGTGTGGATCTAGATCCAAACTTCATGGCTTGGGCCCAACCCTGACCATAATATGGAAAGGAGTGGAATACAGACCTTTCGCAACATCAGTGTAGGGGACTATGTCTGACTGCTGCCGGAGAATGTGGTATCACTGTTAAGGATATAGAGGTGCTGAGGCCACAGTGATCTCAGCCATCCATTTAGGCGAGAACAAGCCAGTCTTGTTTCTCAGCAGGTGAGACAATAATAAACACTGTGCAAAGGAAGTTAATCTGTGCCCAAAGCCGCGTTATTTATTACTCTGGTTATTAAAATCAGTGTGGTGCTTCTGCCAATGCTTGTTTTATTGGCACAGCAACATGCTATAGGTGTGCTAACAATCTGCCCATGATCTATTCCCGTCACAGGGTTGTCCCAGAGAGAGAATCTGCTGGAAAAGCAGGTTTAGGTTTGTTTTTTTTGAGGTGGGGAGGGAGGGGAAAGGCAGTGGTTCCCAAACTTTAACAGCCTGTGAACCCCTTTCACTAAATTGTGATGTCTCGTGAAACCCCTCCTAAAAACAAGTATTTCCAGGGATTTAAGTTTAAATTTCCTCAGTGTGATGGATGTGCTTGCTTTGCTCTACCTAGCTCTTGGAAATCCGGAACCACCGGAGAAAGATAAAGTCTCAGGTCTGGTTCAGCATCAAGTCCGTTTCTGTATTTGATTTTCAGATGTGTATATGAAGAAAATGCTTTCTCGCATAAGTATGTTGAAAATGGTAACGAAATTGCAACAGCTTTTTCTGCCAGAAGGGGTACTCGTTTCTTAAACTCAGCCAAAAGTTGATCAAGGACAGATTTCCCTGAAAGTTGTGCAGAGTCCTTTTAGGCGTGTAGTTATATTGGTTTTAGTGCACTCATCCAACTGAAGTTGATGTTCCACCAGGAAGTCATGAATATTATGAAGCACAGTTTGATTGTTTTCCAAATAGCTTTCTCAGAACTGCAACTTCTTTATCATGGATTGAGCTCGCTCTTGCACATTGAAAACTGTTATATTGAGGCCTTGAAGAGATAAATTTAGGTAATTAATTCTTGAGAAAATATCTGCTAAATAAGCGAGGCTCTGGAGCCAGACATTATTTTCCATACAGCTGGCAAGGTGGAAAGGGTGGCTGTTGAAAAAAACTAGGATTTCCATTCTAAGCTCAAACAGGCACACAAGAATTTTGCTGCGTGAGAGCCATCTAACTTCAGTATGGGTGAACAGACAATTGTGTATACTGCCCATTTCTATACAAAGTACGTGAAATATTCTGAAATCTGTTGGCTGTGATTTTATGAAATTCACCATTTTCACTGCATTGTCCAGCACTTCCTTCAGTCCCTCAGGCATGTGTTTTGTTGCAAGGGCTTGTCTTGCAATGAGTCCAAGAGGCTTTTGATGCAACTCTTTTTGTTTGAGCTACAAATCCAGTATACTTCCCTGTCATTGATGTGGCCCCATCAGTGCAAATGCCTAGGCAACGAGACCAATCTATTTCCTTTTCTTGACTAATGCATACTGAAAATATGCTTTAGTCAGATTGAACATATCTTCTCCAGTTCTACGTTCTTCCAATGGTCACAAAACAAGTCGTCTTCAACCATACCTTCATTCACATAAAGTACAAACAGTAGCAAAATAGCTAGATTAGCTACATCAGTTGATTCATCCAACTGTATAGCATAATATGGACAATGTACAATTGTGGTCTCTACATTAATTGATGTCATTAATTCTTCATGGCAATTATTATTGGACAAAGGTACCATGTCAGTTTTTTTGCAGCCTTTTCTCCGAGCATGCAGTGAACTACGTCTTTTATGCATGGACCAATCAAGCTCTCTGCTATCGTATAGGCTTCCGGTGCCTTTGCTACTCCGTAGCTCACATGGTATGATGCTTCAAGTGCATTTTCATTATCAGTACTTGCTTTGGATATAAAACTGGTAATGTCACTTTTCTCCTCAGCTTATTTTCGCGTTGAAAAAATCAACAGGCTTGTCGAGTTGTGCAGGATGCCTACTTTCTAAATGACACCGACGTAGAGAAGGTTTGAGGCTGCTATTTGCTAGAACATCACCACAAATCTCACACAGTGGTTTTGGATGTTCTTGATCACCAATGCATGTAAAGCCATATTTTATATAATCATCGTCCTATTTTCTTTTCTTTGAAAAGGTCTTTCCAGGACCATCATGATCATTAGACTTAGATTTTCCCCAATGTGGACTTGAGGAAACATTAGCTGATTCTAGCATCTTTACACTTTCCTTTTTCAGCCACTTATCCATTGAACTTGTGTACAAAAGTTCTCATAAAAATAACTCAGAGAGACTGCTAACAACCAGCAAACTAGAAAATGAGAAGATTCACTCAAGTCTCACTGCAGCAGATCAGCATTGCAGAGAGAAGGACAATTACTGAGACACCTTAATACTTCTACACTGGCTTCACGGCTGCTTTGGCTGGCAAACAGCTTTTCTTCTGTCACGAGGTCCGTCCCTACAAGGATGCCCTGCAAGGAACAAATTAGCTTGGACCAGCCTCCACGTTGAGTGTGGCCCCTGCTCACTCTGCTCTGGATGGAAACTTCCCCTATCTGACAAGGACAGGGGTCCGAGCTGCCACCTGCACCCCACATGGAGTGCTGGGGTTTGGGCTGCCGGCTCCCCAGCTGACAGGGGATGGGCTTGGGCTGCCAACCCCCATGGAGTGCTGGGGTTCGGGCTGCCGGCTCAAACTGCCCAGCCCCCGCTCTCCCTGGGGCTTGGGCTGCCGGCTCCCATGCTGACGGGGGCAGGGCTTGGGCTGCTGGCTCAAACTGCCCAGCCTCGCTCACCGTGGGGCTCGGGCTGTCTGTCCTGCAACAGGATCCTCTGGCCACCATTAATGAAACTTTTCTGGTGAACCCCCTGTAATTTTCTGCAAACCCCAGTTTGGGAACCACTGGAGCGGAGGGGGTGGGGATACTAATAGTTTTGGTCACTATTTTTAATAATAATGTTGGGAAGGAAGTGGAGAGCCTGTTTGTTTACTTGCCACACTTGAGGAAAAACTCACATATTCCCTAGATTTGAAGTGGCACAAAACATATCTGAGGACTGGAAACTTCCTTAATCTGTAGCTGGGTGACGTGATGGCTCAGGAGAATGGTAAATTAAGAAGGAGCCCTTTATTCTTTAAGAGCCCTATTCAGATCTGTCCCAGGTCATTACCATCTGATGACTGTTGGTTCACTTCCCAGTGGGACAGGGGGCCTAGTCACAAAAAGTACCATCAGTGCTCCGTTGTTAGTAGCCTTCTCGGAGAAGTCAAAGGTGGAGGTGTCTGGAGACAGAACCACTTTCTGTCCCATCAAGATCCAACTGGTTGAAGGCATGTGACACGTGGTGAGGATAAGGCTCTGCTCGGTGGAGTATCTCTTCTAAGCACTCACCACTCTGTGACCTACTGTGGTTTGTACGCCACCCCTGCTGCTTCTGGAAGAAATGGGTGAGGAGAATCAGCACCCTCCCATTGTAAACTCTCCTATTTGACCATTCTCACTAATTACAAGTGTCTGATAACTCTGCCCACACCCCTACTGTTGTTAAAACCCTCCTACATCCCCTAATGCAGGTATCTCTGGTTTGCCTAGCTGTCAGACCTTCCCCTCCACTACCCCAGACAGGCTGTGCTAGTTACGGATGTCTGCCATGCTTTACTTTGCATAGGACTTCCAAGATCCTAAGGGAGAGCTGGGATATAGTTAAAAAATGGCTGACACTCACAACTGACCCTTTCGAGCCCCATGTGTGTGTGAGAAGCTTAGACTGCCACCACCTGTATCGGAGAACCCATCCTGACATTTAACTAGAGAAATTCCATCTCCAGAGCTGTCAGGCAGGTACTTTTCCTGAACGCCAACTATTTGCTGGAGAGAGAAACAGCTAGTCCTACAGAACGCTCTTCTGCACATAAAGTTAGTGGGATTTTTCTGGATGGGGCACTTTTCAGATCCAGCAGTTTGAGTATTTTTGTTTAATAATTTTTTTTACATAGTTTCTCAAGTAAAAGGAGTAAGGCCACTGTTTACAACGCAGGACAAAAATGCTAATGGTCAGAGAGGGAACTGAGGCACAGATCTCTTTAAAGTGGAAACAAGCTTTCCCTGCTTCTAAAGATCAGTCTCTTCCTGCAGCTATGTGTAACTGCAGTCCTTTTTATCTGGCTTTGTGGTTTCATGTAATGAAAAAATAATGTAGTATAATTTTGACCTGGCCTCATTCTGCAATCTGACCGTGTGTAGAGCTTCATTGCTTACAATGACATGTCATACCCCTGCTGATCTGAACAGCTAGTCAAAGTTTGAGGCCCTGTTCCAGTTGGGAATAGAAGTCAGTGATGGAGTCTGGTATTTTGCAACGTTGTTTATTTACAAGGAATGTAGAAAATCCTGTTTCTCTGAGAATGAATGAAATGGGGGACAGTGTTCTAGCTCTGAGCAGCCAGTACCCCAGATCTCTTTAGGTTATTTTCAGGATTAAGTTGCCAGTTGCTTACTCAGCGTCTCTCCCATGCTTCTTTCTTACACACCTTTGGTCAAACCATACCCAGTAGAACTCTCCACCCACATGATATTGATTTCTGGGCAGGCCTCTCTCTTAAGTGAGCGCTCATGATAAACTTATTTGAAATGGAATGTGTTGGTTAAACTTGTAACAGGTTCTCTGCTGGGACATTTCAGGACTGGTGCCTTAGCTAGTAATTTATGATGCAATACTATTTCTATAAGCAACCAGAAATATCTGATATTGAGGCAGTGCTGCATAATGCATCTCAAATTACCCCGATTCCCACACCTCCAGCATGTGTCACTATCCAACAGGGCATGTCTGAGCAAGCCTTCAGGAGTCCAAGAAACCTGATTCATGCATTTTTTTAGGGCCTGATCCTGCAAACATCCATGTGCTCATGTGAATAGTTCCTTAAATTTCCTAGTATTTTTAAGTGTTTGTACGTGTAGGCCATCAAATTGTCACTTTATGGCATAATCCAAGAGATCTGACCACAGTTTCTTGTCAAACCTGTTTGATGATAATTCCCACTGTGATTTGAATATGGGCTTAAATGTTAGAAGTGTGATTCCATTTCTGTGAGGAGTGATTAAAAAAATATTTGTGGACTCCAAAGGGTATGTTTTGTCTTTTAACCAAAATGCAGAACGTGAAGACTGTATCTGAGACCCCTGCAGTACCACCAGTTTCAGAAGATGAAGATGACGAGGATGATGCTGCTCCACCCCCCGTGATAGCTCCACGACCTGAACACACAAAATCTGTGAGCAAGCTAGAAATCTTTGTTCCCTTCCTACAGATTTCGCCATTTGGGGCTAGACTGCAACTTTAGTCTGGCCAAGGTAAGGGGTGGTACAAAGCTGTGCTGCCCCAGGAACGTACTTGAGAACAAATTGTGACCCAGAGTCACAGACTGTGTCTCCACTTTGAGTGGGGGGAGGGGAAGGGGTGATTCCTCGCTCAAGGAGACAAACTCACACTAGCTCTGATTGAGTTAGCATGCTAAAAATAGCAGTATGGCCGGGGTGTCAGGAGGTGTGGGGGCTAGCTTCCCCAAATACGTGTCTGTAGCCTGAGATGGGTACATACTTGGAGCGCCTACCCCTCCTGTTGCATGTCACTCTAGCCAAACTGCTATTTTTAGCATGCTAGGCAATCATAGCTAGCATGAGTATGTCTCCTTGAGTCGGGAATCACACTCCCAGCTCAAAGTGGAGACATACCCATAATTACTTCCCCCTTGCCTCTGGGGAAAGAGTAAATTTACTTCATGCCTTTTTATAGAGCAGCTTAATGGAGCAGCCTCCGTGCACCCAACCATGGAGCTCTTAATGTAGTCTTGCTACTTACTGTAGTAATATTTCTTTCCTTGCTTGGAACATGCTACTGCTAAGGGCATATGTCTAGTGCAGGGGTGGGTGAACTATGGCCTGCGTAGTCTGGCCCCTGAGCTCCCCCAGACCCCTCTGCCCATGCCAGCAACAAGGGGATGGGATGGTCAGGGGACAAGGAGCGGGGGGGGGGGGTGGATGGGGAGGGAGGCAGGGGGCAAAGGGAGGGGGGGGGTTGGGTTGGGGGTGGGGTCCTGGGGAGGCAGTTAGGATGTGGAGGAGGGTCTCGGAAGGGGGCAGTCAGGGGACAAGGAGCAAGGGTGCTTAGACAGGGTGTGGGATCTCGGGGGTGGTGGTAGTTAGAGGCAGGGGGTCTCTGGATGGGGGAATCAGGGGACAAGGAGCAGGGGGGTTGGATGGGTCAGAGGTTCTGAGGGAGGCAGTCAGGGGCGGAAAGTGGGAGGGGGTCAGATGGGGCAGGGCCAAGCTGTTCAGAGAGGCACAGCCTTCCCTACCCGGCCCTCTGTAAAATTTGCGACCCCTGTGTGGCCCTCAGGCCAAAAGGTTTGCCCTCCACCTCTGGTCTAATGTATAAAGATCTTTTATTTTTAATCTTCCTTTAATAAAGCATATTTCCCCCCCAACATAAAGGTGTACACACGTTCTGTGATAGAGCCCCTTCCACCACCTCCTACCAGAGATGTGGCTACCTCGCCTATCTCTTCACCTTCTGAAAACAACACAACATCCCCTGACACAATGACCAGGAATACAGAGAAACAGAAGAAAAAGCCGAAGATGTCAGATGAAGAAATCTTGGAAAAATTAAGTATGTCATCTTTTAAAATCCATATTCTGATTTATTTGGTGGCTGAGAGGCAAATTCGTTCCCAAATCCTTACTAAGCAGAGATCTTGTGATAGTTACATTCTGAGATCTCTCACTTCAGGCTTCACTTTATGACTCAGTGTATTTGTTATTCAGTGACCAATTCAAGTGCAAATTTAAGCACCGAGAGCCTTATTTTCAGTCATGCTGAGTACGATGATTGCAAGTGAAGCCCAGTGGGAGCTGCAGATGCTCAAACCCTGTGGCAATTAGGCCCTGAATATATACATATATTTTTTTTTCAGTGTAAAAGCTGACGTGAACCTAGATGTTGCTTTTTCTCAACTCTAGGATAATTATATTTAACTTTGTTAGGCTGAAGGTGAGCAAAGCTTGTTACTGTGACTACAAACCCCCCCCCCCCAATCTCCAGTAAAAACCCCACAACCAAAAAACCCTAAATAAAATCAGCAGAAGAATATGTCCAGAAAACTTCCACCTTGCTCTCCTCGCATAGATACCACGGCCCATGGCCTAAAGTGACTGGTGCCCAAGATGAGGTAGGCACCTTTCTGAAGGGGACTGATGCTCAGAGGGTCAGTTGCTCACTCACCACTTTCTGTAAATCATGCCCTGGTGAGGGGTCTCAAAAATTGAGATGCCCCAAATCACTAGTTGCTTTGGAAAGGCCCAGGTTTCCATCAAGTCTCTAAATAGTTTTGAGAATTGCTTTCTATTTGTAACATTTTAGAAGCATTCTGGTACAGCGGAGACCAGCAGCAACCCTCATAAAATCCCCCCACCCTTCCCAACAAAACCAAATAAAAGGGACTTTCCTCACTAAAACTCCCACTTCCTTAAACAGAAGCCTTTACCAGGCCCTGCTCCCTTCAAAAGCCTGGGTAAAATTGCTATCCTGAAGGTCCCTCACCTCTGACTTTTAAGTAGTCAATTGGTACAAGCAAATTTTAAAAATGTAAGACAATAAACCACGACTTGCAGATCAACTGTAATACAAATATGAATCATAATGAAACCCATGACCAGCTCCTTAGCTGGTATAAATTAGGGAAGCACCACTGAAGTCAATTAGGAAAAACATTCTAACTATAAGGGTATTTGAGCTCTGGAATAGGCTTCCAATGGAGTTTGTGAAATCCATATCATTGGAGGTTTTTAAGAACAGGTTGGGTAAACACCCGTCAGGGCTGGTCTAGATTTACTTGGTCCTGTTTCAGCGCGATGGGCTGGATTAGATGACCTCTTGAGGTCCCTTCGAGCCCTACATTTGTGTGATTTACTGTTGTTTGTATTACCATGGTCCCCAATCATGGACCTGGACCCCATTGTGCTCGGTGCTGCACAAACACAGGCCCAAAAGACCGTCCCTGGCCCCAAAGAGCAAAAGAATGACTATTATGTTACAAAAGGCTACTAAATAGAATCATTTGAGTAATTTAAGGCAATGTGAATGCAACACCTGCAAAGTCACTACAGCTATGTTGTATTAAATGTGTCAACCTTGCTGGATCTGCTTTAAAGGGCCGTGTGTTCTGCATTGTGTAATTCTTTCACTTTGGTGTCTTTAGCAACACCCTGTAGCAGCTGCAAGATTTTTTTTTGCTGGAAGCTTTGCCATCCATTGTCCCCCCCAGGGTAATTCTACTGAACTTGCTCGTAATGGGGTTCACATTTGGCCCATAGATGAGTCTTCTGACAACAACTTAGAATTCCCGCAAACATAATTAAGAACGTAAGAATGGCCATACTGGATCAGACCAATGGTCCATCTAGCCCAGTATCCTGTCTTCCAACAGTGGTCAATGCCAGGTGCCCCAGAGGAAGAGAATAAAACAGGTAATCATCAAGTGGTCCATCCCCTATCACCCATTCCTAGCTTCTGGCAAAGTTTAACAGCTTTTTCTAGCAACTACAAATATAGAAAGATTTTAAAGAACTTTTAGTGCATATGCAGCACTTTGCAAACCTTACTAATCTTGCCAACCTCCTGTGAGGCAGGGAAGATTACCTCATTTTACAGATGGGGACACTGAAGCAGAGATTAAAGCCAACATTTAATAAAATCACAACTTCTCCTAAATCCCGTCATTACCCCTCTATAGCAGTTATCAAATTTATAGTCTGAACCCAAGGCCCAGGGCTTACACTGGAAGAGAGGTGTCTTGAGCCTTTGCCCAAGAGTTCATCCTCAAGGAGCAAAGGTCATTTTTATAATTATGGTGTCAATTCTCGATTTGTGTAGTTGGCCTGCCCCCTTATTCCTTTCTATTACTTCTGTCTGTCCCAGATCCTGTGGTTTGGCTGTGCCCCAGTGGGATCTGAAAATATCCTGTTTTTATATCACTCACCACTGAGTTTCCAGGCCTCATTTCTAAATGCAAAGTGGTCTACAAAGGCTACTATCCATCTAATTGGTGTTTCTTGCTCAGCTGTGGGCACTTGTGAAAATCCCACCATATGCTGACTGCTCAGGTAACTTGCAAACACTAACTTTGAAAAACTCTTATGTTCCCGATTCCCGTATTAACCCCTAGAATGACACCTCTTTTTGGCTCTTTCCATCTGCCTGTGCTTTCGGGAACGTTGGCTTTAATTTCCCCTCTGATTCCCAACCTACCCAGGGGGATGATACTTCCTTACCCCTCAAGGGTGTGGTGAAGATCAAAGCTCTTTGCAAACAACATTAAATTGAAACACTCCACTAATTTTTGACAAAGGTCCTCTAGAAACCAGGAAGGTTTCTCTTAGAACCCTGCCAGGTTGCAAGCCCAGCAGACTGCCTGGGAACCAGGCATCCCAGGGCTTCCAGGATCTGTGGCTTTGGGGCAGCACACCAATAATATGCCCTGCAGCTGCGGACCCCATGGCTTCCAAGGTGTGGCTCTGGAGCAGCCCCTTAAGCAGTGAGGGGATCTGTTCATGGAGAACTTCAACATTTGGGGTTTTTGTTCCAAACTGGAATGAAACCAGATCTCCAGCTATCAAAATCCTCTGTGAAATGGAATACTTTCCTCTGCCCAGCTCTACTAAATACAAATCCCTGTCCTCTACACTCAGCCCTCTCCCTGCAAGGGAGCCGAGCAGCCATGCTGGTGGGAAAGTATGTGCATCCGCTGCATGTTAACTATGGTGACAATGAAACTAATGGCCTTCCAGCAAACTAATTCTCTTTTGAGCCCTAATCCTGCAGAGAACTCCATGTGAGCAGCTCCTTCATCTGCCCAGTGCAGCCGTAGGCCTTTACCCATGCAGAGCTCATTGTGAGCTTGGGGCCTTGATGCATAAGAGATTGCTCTTGCATTGGTGTATAATAAGAATTTTAAATCATGCCCCCCCTCCCCCTTTTTTTAAAGGAAGTATCGTGAGCGTGGGTGATCCCAAAAAGAAATACACACGGTTTGAGAAGATTGGACAAGGGTTAGTATATGTTGCTTTCCCCTACTCAGTATACACACAGCAGAAAACCCGAGCTGGGTTTGTTTGCTGGAAACAGTATCATAACATTTTCCTTCCTTCCTCTTCCCTACATACTCTTGAGTCATAGTGATTGTGTGGTTTTGTGTGATTGTTTAATATTAAAATATATGTCATTAGATGACCGTGTTGCTAAATATATCTGTGTGCAGGGAAAGAACTGCTTATTTCCAGTGCACAAAACATCTTCACATTATAGATTTGCTTTCAGAATTAACCCTCTCTGCTCAGCATTGGTTTTGTGTCCCCTCACAGTGGGATGTAGGAGAAGGCGTATCAGATGTACTACCTCTTTTTTTTACTGAAAGTTGACTCAGTTTTTTAAGGCTGTTGATCTGTCGTACAATGTTTTTTCTCCCAGTAGTGAGTGTACAGATGATTAACTTTTGTTCCATTTAAAACTGTACAGGCTTCTCTCTCTCTCTCTCTCTCTCTCTTTGGGCCATTAAAGACAGTGAAAGATTTGCTACTGAATCCAGTGGGTGCAGGATCAAGCTATCTGTCCCTCACTACAAATACCATGTCTGTCTTGCCTTGCTGACTCAGTCTACCCTTTTATCTCTGCCATGTTGGGAGCCTTGGTGCTGTTTTGTCAGTTTAAATGGGATCAAATCATGTTCCGAATTAGTGATTTTCCAGAACATGGTTCAGTCCAAGACCCTAACGATGTCAAGAGATTGTTGTGTTATCGCCAGTTCCTCACTATATTCTGTGTCACTCTTTTTAGCCATTGAGGTTTGCTCATAAATATTTCAGATTGCTATTTACTCTTGGAAATGTTGTGTGGAAACAGTTGAAATGAAATGTTCATTTAAGAAAATTTTTTAGTGAATTGGAAAATTCTTCTTTTATTTAAAGATATCACTCTTGCTGTTTAGCACTAATAATGTGTTTTCTCTCCTCTTTGGTTAGAGCTTCAGGCACGGTATATACAGCAATGGATATAGCTACAGGACAGGAGGTGAGTGCTGCTAGATTGTTTCTTCATTGGGCTTTGGAACAGGCCTTACAAGTTCTAATTGACACTAAAAAACATAGAGCTTCTTTCAAAGATTTATGACATTTAGCTTGGTTTAATTTAATGAGGCCTGGGCTAGTGGTCTGAGCATAGGACTGGGAAAAACCAGGAGCTCCTAAATTCTACACCTTGCATAACTTCACATTTTGAAGGATTTTTTTTTTGCAACCTTGAGGATGGGTGTGTGTGTGTAAAAACATACTTGTTATATGTGATAGTAACATACCTACTGTATATTTACCTATATAGTTCAATTTCCCGGAGCTCTTCCTTAGAGAGGCCCATCTACTCTATCCTCATTTAAGTCCTCCTTAAAGACCCACTTTCTATCCACTGCCTACAGTGAATCTAATTGACCGGCACAGAAAATCATTGTTTCCCTTTCACAATACAATCTCTGTCTACTTGCTTGTCTGCCCTAAGGCTTGTAGATCACTGAGGCAGGTATCATCCCATTTTGAATGTTTAGAAAGCACCCAGCACATCATGAGCAGCACCATAAACTAATGATGATGGGTTCACAGCACATCAGAAAATAAGGTCCTATATATTACATGTCTATTAGACAAATAAGAATTTGGCAATGATGGAATAATGTGCATTCTAATAATACTAACACAAGTATTGAGATAATACTACAAACTTTCCTCTTTATTGGTACTTGAAATATGGGTTCATTTTTCAGTTATACAAAGCCAACAATTAAGTACCAGTAGTCTTGCAACTATGTGCTTTTTGCTAACACTGTATTAGGGATTGAAGGGGTGAGATGACAAAGCACTAATAAAAGTTTGACTTCACGTTTTTGAAAAGGGGAATCATGTTGGCTGCTGCTTGTTTCTTACAATTCCTTTGGAAAAGTAGTCTGAAAGTTTACTGGCCCTGTATGTTGCCTCTTAGGATCCCTTAGCTGAGTCCCATACTGATACTCAAACCTATTATATACAACTGGGTAACCCATGGACTTAAATGACTTCCAGTAACTCCTGGTTCTCAATATGATGAGAACATGATCAGGCCCTAGACTTTACATTTCTGAACTCCTTAACCCTTGCATTCTGTTAACCCATTCCTTGCTATGCCAAGTTCAAGTCATTTTTGTCTACCGGTATCAATCTTTCATATTATTCCAAAGTTCATTGAGTTTGAATGGCAGCACATTTAAAAACAATAAAATGAAATATTTTATTATACAGTGCATGTAACCTGAGCAACTGCTCGTCACAATACATAACAGACTAAGAACTTAGCAGGATTATAAAAAGACTCTATAGCTATATGGATAATGAACATCCAGAGTTACTATTGTACAAATTAAAAATAAAAGATGAAACCAGAATTTTGGAAGGGTTGCATGCTTCAGTGGATAAGCCACACTCTGACTAATGGATTAGAAACTTTCCCAGAAGAGTGTGGGGGCAGGCTATCCAATAACTATGTACTAGAGGCCTTCTTTGCTCTGAAGCGTCTGATACCGGTTACTGTCAGACAAAATAGTGGAGTTAGTTGGACTGCTGTTCTGATCCAGTCTGGCAATTCGTGTGCTCCTAGGTTCTCACCAGTTCTTCTTTAGACCAGGATGGCTTTCCCTCTGGCTGTATTCAATATTCCACGTGTCATAAAACTGTCCTGTTTATAAAAAAAGAATCTCTTTTGACTGTTAGGTTGTGTGTTATCTAACAGATATATGGGTGATTAAAATCCCCCTGGTGTAGGGATTTCTTGTCTTCCAACTCTCTGAGGTCTGGAGCACATACCCTCTGTTTTTCATTCCTCCTGTCCTAAGGGAATGAATGTCACCATTGCATATTTTACTGTCAAACTGCAGTTGACAGCTTTGTAAACACTGTTGACAAGCAGCACATTCTTTCTATTCTCACCTGTGTCAGGGTTTCCTGTTGCATCTATCACCATAATATCTAAGCGCTGATTGTACCTATCTATACTGGCATTTTCCTTGCTGGCTCCCATACTTTAGAAGTTCTGCCTTTTCTGCGAATAGCTCTGCGCCATAAAGGCGTAACTACATTCCCTTCACTTTGCCTAAATATTGTACAAAAAACCAACAGGATGTTAACACTATCACACTGATTCTGCCAGCTTATTCATACTGAGCAGTCCCATTGATTTAACAATTAAAAGACAATATTATGAGTAAGAGTGCCTGAACTGGCCTTTATATATTGTTGTTGTGACTATTTTGGATATAATGGCAAAGAGCACTTTGCATGAGACCTCTGTCTACTTTGTCTCTTTATACACACACAGAGATCTGTGTATGTGCAGTGATACACTGCAGGACTATAATAAGAGTCCACCCCAACCCCAAAGTTTTGGCTAGAGATGGGCCTGAACCAGATTCTCAGGTCTAAACACCACCAAACTTTGGAGCCGAATGCTGCTGCTCACTATTGTTGCTCTAGTTATAACAGAGTGAAATTAGTACCTTGGAAAACTGCACTTAAGCTAAATAAATTTGTCCCACAAATTTCTTGGAGCCTGACTTGCATTTGAAAGAAGATGCTGATCCAAAATAAAGAGAGCTGGATTCCTTAAAGAATGAGCTTTTTAGAGAAATCAATCCATATTGTAGTAAGGAGCTATTTGTTATTTTGCCAAGATCACTGCAAGGAGCAAGCCTATCCAGCTATGATGCAGGCTTCTAGTAGGAAAATACTTGCCTCTCCATGTTTTTTTTCGCTTGCGACGCTGAATGCTTCTGGAAGTGAACTGGATGAAAGTACTTGCACTGTTACAAAACAGCTGAGTACCTGAGATAATAAAGTGGTGTTAAACTTTATTTGAAAATTGGACTTAAATAGCAGAGACTAGCAACTGGCAGATTTCTAGGGTTGTTGAGATATTAATGCTTTACATATTTTTTCTCTCCTGCTTTTAGGTTGCAATCAAACAGATGAATTTGCAACAGCAGCCCAAGAAAGAACTTATAATTAATGAAATCCTTGTAATGAGGGAAAACAAAAACCCCAACATTGTCAACTATTTGGACAGGTATGTTCTGATTTAAAAGATAGGCAGTATATAGCCACTGCTCTTTGCCTTCCTCGGTGATCCTGTTCGAATCCAATCCAGGGTGACAGTAATGCTGTATAGTAATTATGTGCCACGAGTTTGGTGCTCTCGGTCCAGTTCTTAGTGGGCAGGTGTCTGCATCAAACAGCCTTCACTGGCACTCGATTCACTGTAAAAATGCTGGCATGGAAGGCTTTAGAGCTATGCAGTCAGGATTCCAAGTTGTATCCCTCTTCTTTGCTGCATTTTAGACACTGAAAGTCATTTCCTTCCTGACACCTGAGGAGAAATGGAAACTAAGCCATGAGATGTACATTTTCTTTCCTCTTCCATTGGAGCCTTGAAGTAAATGGTGCTGACATCCAGCTTGCAGAGAAACAAGTTTGCCAGGATCCCAGGGAACACTCAGCTTTAGCAGTTTCTTAAGCTGACTGTTGTTCCTCCCTGAGTCAGGATATAATAGTTTAGCTACTGAATAGAAAATCTACCCAGGACTGGGTACTATCTGGTACGAATAATGGAGTGCAAGGAGCCTTTCTCCCCATCCTACGCACCCCCTCTCTGGGGCAGGATACAATCAAAGCCCTTCTGCTCAGGGAGCCCCAGGGCTGAGCAGAGCTATTGCCCAGGGTGGCAGTAATCTCCCCAAAGGGAGCAGCACTCTTCCTTTCACAGAGCTGGCCCTCTTGGGGTTGGGAGCATATGCTGTGCCCTTTGGAAGAGTACATCAGCTGCTGCTTTCCGGTTAACCCCTGGAGGCACTGGCCTGCTTCAGACATGCCATCTCCTGGAGTTCGCACTGGGCTGTAGTGCCTCAGCACCGCCTCTCGTGCAGGGCTGTGCCTTGCAGCTTGTCCATGGGTGCTTTTTGTACTGATTTAGCTGTATGTATTTCTAAGCCAATATTGTTAAATCCATATAAAACGGTGTGTAGACAAGCCCTGAGCCACAACGTTCTGGCTGTGCTGTGCGTTCTGATGCTACAGCCCCAAAATCCACCTTTCCACGCACAAGAACTAGGCTTTTTTTTTTTTTTTAAATTGCTTCTAGTTCTCCTGACTGTGAAAATCGCCATGTAAATGTGCCCAGTGTGTAAATCGATGCTGCGATGTTTCCCTGTCCCAGAACTCCAGTGGTCTCCAACCTTTTTACACCCAAGATCACTTTTTGAATTTAAGGGCAACCCAGGATCTACCCTGCCCCTTCCCTGAGGCGCCACCCCTTCCCCAAAGGGGTAGTGAATTGCTCACTCCATCCCCCACTCTCTCCTTCGCTGCCCTCCCCCACCCTTCTCACTTGCACCAGGCTGGGGCAGCGGGGTTG
>ML677344.1:7647011-7916581 GCA_007922305.1 Dermatemys mawii | reverse complement strand
CCAGCCCCACTCAGGCACACCGGCACCTCCCCCGCATCATGAGCCGGGTCACCTCCCCCACCCTCCCCAACAGTAATGCACCAGGTCGTGGCCATGCTGATCCTGGAAGGGGCCAACGTGCTTCTGTGGCTCCTTGAGGGGGCATGTAGCTCTGCATGCTGCTCCTTTCTGCAGACACCACCCCCTCAGCTCTCGTTGGCTACAGCTCCCTGTTCCTGGCCAATGGGAGCTGCAGGGGCGGTGCTTGCAGGCAAGAGCAGTGCGCTGAGCCCTCTCCCCACCATGCTGGCTGCTTCCGGGAGCGGCCTCTGAGAGCAGCTTGGGGCCGCTATGGCTGGAGATTGCGATCAACTGGGAGAGTGTCTAGGATTGACCAGTTGATCGTGATATACGGGTCGGTGACCACTGCTGTAGACAGTGTGAAACACAGCACTGAGAGCTTTCAACCCAACAAGGTGTTCACACTGAAACCTAACAATAGACAGTAGAAACATAGAATCTCAGAGCTGGAAGGGACCTTAGGAGATCATCTAGTCCAATCCCCAGCTCAAAGCAGGACCAATCCCTATTTTTGCCCCATATCCCTAAATGGCCCCCTCAAGAATTGAAATCATAACCCTGGGTTTAGCAGGCCAATGCTCAAACCACTGAGCTATCCCTCCCCCTTATAAGTATTGTCAATTGTTTTATTGTTGACCGTTTTAGAAGGAACATCCAGTTAAAAGGCTTTTACGCTAATCCGAAACTACCTTCCCGAGTGCCAAAAACCTCACATCTCTCCTTCCCAGCTGCCAGAACCTGTAACCTCCCCCAATAACTATTAGGATGCAATTATGAGCTGTCAGAGCTCAAATCTGTGGCATATCCAAAACTGTGGGGACTGCGTAGAGTGACTTGAATTTAATATCAAAGTAAGTAATCTAGAGCACAGTGTATTGATTGTATTAGCCATTTTCATACTTCATGAAAGTTCTCCATATTTAATGTCAGTGGAACTGCCACAGAATTACGTTCCAGGTTGCTGCAGAGCATTCAGGGCCCTGAATACAGCCCCTGGGCTCTGGACCACACACTTAAATCGTGACTTACTCCAGCCCTTCAAAAGCACTGTAGGTAAATAGCCTTGAAGTTTATCTGTGGATCTTTCAGATTAGACTGTGTAATAGAATACGGATCTGCTTAGCACAGATATTAAAGCCCCCAAGATCTTTTCTTAAGAGGTCTGCCCATCTTTATCCAAAAATGGTGTTCCTCACACTTTTGCATCAGTGAGCTGCAGTTCAGTAGTGTTGTATGTACTGCAAACTTGCAAAGCATTTTAGTGCCTTTAGGGATAATGGGTGCAGCTATATACATGTAAATTGTTATGAATAAAACCCAGAGTGTGCTGAGATGGAGAAGTGACATTGCAAAGGCACTGGAGGGTTATTTTAGCTTCAGCTTTTCCACAGTGTATATCTGAGACAGACACTCGTCTGTTATTGATTAGGCTAGCTATTTTTGTGCCTACAGGAGAACCTCAGCGTTACAAACACCTCGGGAATGGAGGTTGTTCATAACTCTGAAATGTTCGCAACTGTAAACAAAATGTTATGGGGGTTCTTTCAGAAGTTTACAGTTGAACATTGACTTAATTCAGCTTTGAAACTTACTATGCAGAAGAAAAATGCTGCTTTTAACCATCTTAATTTAAATGAAACAAGCCCAGAAATAGTTTTCTTACCTTGTCAAATCTTTTTTTAAACTTTCCCTTTATTTTTTTAGTAGTTTAACACTGTACTGTACTGCATTGGCTTTTTTTGTCTCTGCTGCTGCCTGATTACATACTTCCAGTTCCAAATGCGGTGTATGGTTGATCTATTTGTTTGTAACTCTGAGGTTCCGCTGTATCTGCTTCTCTCAGCACATCACATACAAAAATCCTCTAAATCACACCCTAAGTACATTCAAATAAGTACTGAGACTCCTTCTCAACCACACAATCACCAGAACCTTTAGTCACACCACCCACCATACCCTGTTTGTACAGTTCTCCCCATGAGTTCAGGAAAACTTGAGAGAGGAGTGAGCCTTATAGCACATCCTGATGGGATTCTGAATCCACGTGAACCAAGGCAGGAGAGGGGCTCCAGACCCCTCCACCCTGCCACCAGCTCCCTCACAATTAAAACAGAGCTGTTAATTCAAGCACTGCAGAGGACCGAACTGTCCCACTCTTGAATGGAGAACGGTTATAAATATTTGGCCATCAGTGACTTGTAATGTGACTTCTGGGAGTTAGTTCTTGGCTGTTCTCTTTTTTGGTTTGTCTTTTAAATGTCTCTTCCCATCTGTGTAGAGTGTTACAAAGAACACAGGTTTAAATGCTGTGAATTTAACTTGGTTGATGGAGAGCAGTGTGACAACTTCCTTTGACAAGGTTGCTTGAAGGAGGCATTTATTATCTAATTAGAGAAGCTGTTCAACACTACATTTATTGCACTTGCCTTCTCCATTAAGAAAATCTGGCTACAGGGTAATTACATGCCCTGTCCTCTTGTTTAAATGCCTCCAGTACATAAGCTGCTGCTTTTGTCATCGCCCTTCTTTCAAAAGAAGTTCAAGACATCTTGAATAGAACTGATCATTCTACTGCTATAGGAAATGGGCAAAGCAGCTCCCAGATAGTTCTGTAATAGTTACAAGATGGGGGAATGCTATGTAGCAATTAGGTCTACTGTGGTACATCAGTTTGGCACCAGTGGGAACCTGGGGTTCTGCTGGTGAGTAAAAAGGGAGTAATGTAGTGGTGAAACAGGCCTGTCCTGGCCTGCCCTATTCCCTGTGCTTTCTTGGACACTGAATGCATTTCCGATTGGAACCCAAATTTGCTTTAGCAAGTCTATTATTACAAAAGGCAGCCTGGGGAAGGATACCCTTGCAGTTAGGTGACTGGTCTGGGGAGAGAGGGATCTAAACCCCTTATGGGCCTATAGACTTTCAACAGCTGTATGAAAATCAGATAATAGGCCAGAGGCAGGCAACTTATGGCACGCGTGCCAAAGGCGGCACGTGAGCTGATTTTCAGTGGCACCCACGCTGCCCGGGTCCTGGCCACCGGTCCTGGGGGGCTCTGCATTTTAATTTAATTTTAAATGAAGCTTCTTAAACATTTTAAAAACCTTATTTACTTTATATCCAACAGTAGTTTAGTTCTATATTATAGACTTATAGAAAGAGACCTTCTAAAAACGTTAAAATGTATTACTGGCACGCGAAACCTTAAATGAGAGTGAATAAATGAAGATTCGGCACAGCACTTCTGAAAGGTTGCCGACCCCTGTAAAACTAGGCCCTTCTATTGCCCCAATTCCTCTGACTGTAAAATGGGGCTAATCATGCTTTATCCACTTTTGTATACCAACAGAAACTGCATCTGAAATGTATTTTATTGCAGAAGTGCCTAGAGCAGCGGTTCTCAAACTGGGGGTCGGGTCCCCTCAGGGTTATTACATGGGGGTTGTGAACTGTCAGCCCCCCCAACCCGCTTTACTTTCAGCATGTATAATGGTGTTAAATATACAAAAAAAGTGTTTTTAATTTATAAGGGGGGATCACACTCAGAGGCTTGCTATATGAAAGAGGTCACCAGTACAAAAGTTTGAGAACCACTGCCCTAGAGGTTCCAATCAGATTATACAGTGCTAGGCACTGTATAAAAACAGACTCATAGACTTTAAGGTCAGAAGGGACCATTACGATCATCTAGTCTGACCTTCTGCACAACGCAGGCCACAATCTCACCCGCCAACTCCTGCAATAAACTTCTCACCTATGTCTGAGCTATTGAAGTCCACCAATCATGGTTTAAAGACTTAAATAGTATGCAAGTGCGATATATTTTTTCCTTTTAATCCCAGTCCTCCCCTGCACCTATGCAGAGTCCCAGTGAGGTAAACAGAAGCCTTTTGTTTCTGAACTTTTGAGAGAAATCTCCTTTAAAATCAAACAACCAACAAAACCAACCAAGCAGCCCCACAGAAATAAAAACCTTCAGTTGTAGCCCCCCACCCCCATGGAAAAGCCCCATGCAACTGAAAGGGGTAGAATCATAGAGCTACCCAGGAAGGTAATACTGTACTGTGCACCTCTAAAATTTAATAGCTAATGCTAATTTCTCTATAAGATTTTAAAAAAATGTATAGTGCTCTATAGTAGGAATATAAATCTGTATCAAATACTATGTGATTGTCCAAAAACCATGTAGAAGAGCTGTCATTTTCTACTGAATTCTATAGGCGCTTTCACAAGAGCAGGTTTATCGTGATGGTTGGTGTTTATATGTTGTCTTCTATAGAAAAATCTCAAAGTACCTTGTAAACTTGTTAGCCTGAGAAACCCATATCACTATTCTACAGCTGGGGAGACAAAGGTAGAGAGAGGTTCTGGGCCTGATTCTCCCACCATGACTCACACTGAGTAACATCTCATTATATAAGGAGCCCCATTTCAATAGGACTACATAGCATGAGTCAGGGTAGCAGAATTTGACCTCAAGTGATGTGCCCAAGGTCATACAGCAGGTCGGTGGGAGGGAACAGAACTTGGTCCTGTATCTGTAATCACAGTCCCCTTTCCTGTCTCAGAAACTGCCACACAAAAAAAAGACATTTGAAATATATCTGCAATAAACAATTCAGTGACTAATACTGGCCTCTGCTGTAGTTAAAGATCAAATGAGCTTGGAGGTGGCAACGGTCTGCTTCCTCAAATCACATTTACTCAGCTGGAGCTGGCAGGAAGCTTGATTTAATTCTGCATCCTTGCAGGTTGTGTAAGATCTCTCAGTTGTGTAGGTGCCCAGGCTTCGGCAGGCACATAAGGCTGCTGATGGCATAGCTTCAGATTCCTAGCGTGCTTCTTGGCTTGCACTGTCCGCTGCTCAGGATTACTTTTCAGCTTCCAGCTGGTGCTCGCTGGGCTGCGCTGTGTATGGGCATGCGGGATGTGATCTCCCAGTCTCTTGCCCATTTGGCAAACTGAGTTATGCTGCAGAAGACACTAGTGGCGGGGAAGGAAAGTGCCACTGAACAATTAAAGGTACTGATGGTAGCCATGTCTAATTATACGTGGCTGGAAAGATGATGATGATGGGTAAGACACAAAACCTTAAAAGTGATGGTGGTGGGGGATCGGGGATACAATAGCTTTGGGATCCATTAGGACAAGGATAACCCAGTTTCATAGGGTCAGAAGGAGTATTCGTGAAGAAAATTGTACTGTTCCAGCCCTGTAGTCTCCTTCAAGAGGGAATTATTGCACAGGCAGCAGGCCCAGTTCCGATGGAATCTGAACTGCTGGGGAAGAGACTCCAAACAGAGCAGCAAAGGGGGCATTCCACCACCACTTCCTTTCCCTAGGGATGTCTGGTATTCATAGGCTTTGCTCTGCACGTGCGAGGAAACATAGGCCGGTCGGTGAATGTTCCTGGGCCCTGTGTGTACACCTGCGGGATTCGCAAGGGATTTGGCCAGTACTATGCAGAGAGTCATTGTTGAGCTGGAATTCTGATCTCCTTGGATCCTAGTCACACGCTCAGACCGCTTGACCATACCTGTCCTCATTTAACTAAAGAGTCTTCTTAAGTGCAAGT
The DNA here is from genome assembly GCA_007922305.1 of Dermatemys mawii. NCBI lineage: Eukaryota > Metazoa > Chordata > Testudines > Dermatemydidae > Dermatemys > Dermatemys mawii. The sequence continues at coordinate 7,910,949 of ML677344.1, read as the reverse complement.
GTAAATGGTCTGTGTTACTTTGAAGCAAAAGCCCACCCCCCAAAGCAGTCCTGTGTGGCCTCAGAATCATTACTGTCTATTTAAAGCCAGAATATGCGTTAAAACTTCTCGAGTCTCCTATCTGAAAGATTTTAGCTAATCATTGAACCACACACTCACCTTGCTTTCTACCTTTGACAACTTGGAGAATTATTCATTACTTTGGGACTATTATATTTTGGCCTTCAAGATGCAGTAGGACTGATCATCTGATCAGACTGAAGCGTTCTTTAATCGATGCTAGTGCACAATGGCAGCACCAGCACAGAAGCTCTTAATCTGATCGGAGTTCTTGTTTTTCTGTCTGCTGACCCTGTCTGCTTTATAGACCAACAGGCTGCAAAATGTCCTGGAAATAAAATGTGTAAAGCTGACCTCAAAATTAACTTTAAAAACAGAGGAGGGTAGCAGTAATAACAGATGCTATAATGACATTTACTGTGAGGATAACAAATAAATTAAGCTTCCCACTATGGGCCCTCTAAAGGAAGGTAGTTTCTCACGTTACAGATGGGTAAACTGAGGCAAAGAGATGAGAGAACTTACTCAAGGTCACACGAGTAAATGCCAGAGATAACAGTTCTTTGTCCCTGTGTCTTGTTTATAACCTCAAGAGCACACATACTCCTTAAAGAGACTAGGCCAACAGAACCAGGTCATATACAGCCATCTTCCCAGCCCCTGTCCCATCCTGTTGTGGACATACCAGGAAAGGTTCAGGACTGAGCCCTGCTGTACTAGATTCACAGCTGGCATATGGACCTTTAATGCCTGGGCCAGGGCAATTTGTACAGGTGGTGAATGAGGGGAGTGTGTTGTGGTTAAGCAGAGTGTGTGTGCACATGCGCATTTTGGGGCTTATTGTACGTGCTGGTTGTGGTGATGTATGGGTGGTTGTGTTGTGCTGGGAGAGTTAAGTGGGTTTATGTGGTGACAGGTGTGGCGATTTGGCCAGGTAATCCATCATCTGTGCAATTTCCCTCAGACAGCCAATGAAAGTGTTGCATGTTAATTAGCTGCAGAGTAAGGGTGTTGATTGGTTGAGTTGCCTCCCATATAACAACAGTCTGGGACTCTTGGCATGTCATAGATACATGCATTACTATTGCTGTACACCACACAGGTGTGATGCATAAAGTAAAAATGGCCAAGATCTTAAAGTTGGACGCTAACCGACTGCGAATCTCAGTGATGATTCAACCTGGTGATATTCTGAAGGAAAAAGAGCTCTCAGCCAGGAGTGTAAGCTGTTTCCATCACTCCACGCTGACTCTCCAGGCATTTTGGGCTTTAGAATGAAGCACAGATGCCTAGTGGCCCACTACATTTTAAAAATAGCTTTACTCAGAGCTTTTTGGCTAAAGAAATACAACTACCATCTGTTGTGTTGTTGTTTTTTTGGCCCTTTATAGTTACCTTGTAGGAGATGAACTGTGGGTAGTTATGGAGTATTTGGCAGGCGGCTCCCTGACGGATGTTGTAACAGAGACCTGCATGGATGAAGGACAAATAGCAGCTGTGTGTCGAGAGGTAAGATTATGCTCTGCTCGTCAGAACGAGTGCTTAGCATGAAATGTATACATAAAAGTAAGGTTTCCATGAAGTGTCATGGTTTTACAGTATAAATTGGAACTTGCTTTGATTTGGAACTAGATATTTAATAGTTCCCTAGGACATAGCTTAACTGTGACAGAAGCATGTAAAAGAAATATCACCAATGAGCTGAACACAGAGGTAGCATGCCACAGTGCTGTACAAACATTAGCTAGTGGATGCAGTCCTGTTAACAGAGTAAATCTTTAACAATTTGAATCGATGCTACCTAAAGTTCCTTGTTTGAAGTAAGGCCTGCCTGCCAATGTCTGCCTAGGGACATGGTGGATTCTCCATCACTTGCAGTCATGAGGCCAATACTGGATACCTTTTGAAAAGCTGTAACTGAAACAAATTATGGGCTTGATGGAAAAAAATACTAGGTCAGGTTCAGTGTTAAGTAGGAAGGCAAACTAGGTGATCACAAATAGTCCAATCTGGCCTGAAAATCTTAATGCCTTTAATTCTTTGCACTGATTCAGTGTCCTCGTTACATCAGGATAAAATGACTTTACATTGTTTTGATTTGCCCCAGAAACCAGGCTGTGAGGGGCAAGCAAATGCTGAATGAAGGGGGAGATTTTCAAAGGTAGAGTTGAGGGTTAGGTGCCTGACTTTCCATTGACCCGGCTGCCCTCTGTACCTTTGAAAAAGCTGCTCCAATATTTTTGTACTGTCCCAGAGCCTTTACTTTCCTTCTGCCCTGGAAGGTGAATTCCGTTGGATAACAGAAGCAGGCGGAAGAAAGATGCTTCTTTCTGGAGGGGCAGGTGGAATTTAAAGGCTTTGTTAGGGTAGGCCCCACAGAGTGCTCTGGATGGTCCCAGGCTTCCTGTGGATGTTCCTAAAAGAGCTTGTTCTGGCACACTGTACATGTGGAAGGGAGTGGCGTTCCTCTTGAATGTAAAGCTGCTCTTTGTCCACTTGTGGTGCAGTTCTCAAACCTCTCTCCTTTTCAAATGTTGTTTAGAATTCAATAATTATACTAATGTACCAATTTACTTTTCAGCAAGATGGCTGACTTCCCCTCTGGTCGGGTTCTTCCACAAAGTCAGGAAGATTGGTTTTTTTAGATGGATGATAACTTGGGAATTTTTTTGTCTCTCTCTTTTATAGTCCAGTGAACCTTTGCAATGGATTTTTCTGAAGGTTAATATCCCCAAAGTAAAGTTCATTCAAGCTGTGAGGAAGGTGACATAGAGTCTCCTGGTGAAGGAAATTTCATGCTGGTTTCTTCCCCTGCTGGTGTTTGTTAAAATGCAAATTGATCTGTTTCTTGCAGTCCTTCCTCCATACCCCCCATGCTGTGATGATCAGTGGTTATCTCTTCCCCTTGTTTGCTTGATGATCCTATTAACTTTCTATGTAAATTGCATTCCCATTGTCACTTACTCAACCTTGGAAGTACCTTCAGGGTAACAGAACCACATTCCTTTGTCTAGGGTTGGGTAACTTCAGCTCTCCCTGGCAGATGCATTTTAAGAACATTAATTGCCCATATTTGTAAATTTGAATTTGTCCCCTGTACACACATAATCAGTAATATTAAGTATCTGTATGGCGTTAGCTTTCTATTGATATTGTAACCTGTATCTAAAAGGTGTCATGTATGTCATTAATGAGTTGGGGTACACACAATTGATCAGGGCAGCTGAAATTCACTGCCAATAGCTGTGAACCTCTAGCTCTCTTCACAGTTTCCCACATCCGATGTGGCTGCTCTCACTAGTGGACAAAGGCTTATAAGGAAGACTGAACCCAACCTCCTCCTCCCTGTTCAAGAATCCTTTCCTTTGCTTTTGTCAGAACACCTGAAAACTGAAACAAAACATTTGGGGTAGAAGCGAAACCTTTTGTTTTGACATTGAGACATTTTGATTAGTTTTGACTTAAAATTTTTTTGATTTGCTAAAAAGTTTTTAAAATGCCTTTTTTGGTTTGACCCCCCAAAAAACCTTATTTATGCATTTGTTTATTTTGAGGGAATTGCTAGTGAACAGAACAATTCATTTTTGCTCAGTTCATAATGATTCATTCCAAGTTGGATCTGGTGTTTGTACCCAGATCGATCTCCATTCCACACAGATTTGAGATACTCTGACATATCACTCGTGTCACATCAGAAATGCAGTCATTAAACTGTGGAGATAGTTTTTTTACTGTAGGTAACATATTCTAAGCCCGTGTTGTTTAAAAGTGCATATCTTCAGATTCGACTAGTTGGTCAGTTGCCCCTTTTCTAATGCAATTTCCTAGGTTGTTGAATGGCTTTATTAAAAATATACGGTGTTGTTTTCTCATAGTGTCTTCAGGCTCTGGAATTTCTGCATTCAAGCCAAGTCATTCACAGAGACATCAAGAGCGACAACATTCTACTGGGAATGGACGGCTCTGTCAAACTAAGTATGCAGAAGGCAGCTTTGATGATGACTCGAATTATGAACTTGCAAATTAAAGGGCAAGTTGTCCTTCCAAGGCACAGTTGTGTTGTGAGGATAGCCAATAGACAGTGGCACTTATTTGCCTGAATGGCTGCAGGGATAAATTGCTGTGCACTGAGACCAAAGCGTTAAATATGGTTGGGCTAGATTAAAAAGGATGACTTGGGGTGGGTGGAAGAGATCTCGTTACTTGCAGACTGAGTACAATTAGTATGAAAGACAATGAACTAGCATAGTGGGATTCCATGTTTTCCATCTTTACAAACTGTCAGCCGTGCCCACTCAGCATGGACTCTGAGAACCACGCTGAGTTCTTTCCTTTTTGCACATTATCGCCTGCAATAAAGATTCTGCATGCCACATTGTCCTTAATGTCACCTGTGCAATCATATTGCCTTCCATGGGCTGGCACAGGGGTAATTGATTGGAACCTAGTATAGAACTCTGTTGATGGTGTACTGGATGGAAAAGAATCCTGCTCCAGGGTTAACAGGAGACATAAATAAACCTCTCCTTTAGGCAGTAACATAAGCAAATATAACTCCAAATTCACTCCAGGAGAGATTTGCTGAGTAAGAAGGTATCATTTATATTTTTACATAATCCCTTTTCAGAGTAGAACTGCGCTTCAATATCCCACTGTTTTGACTTTGCATCAAGCTATGAATAGCAACCAGAGGCAAAGATGCCGTATGCATTAAAGAATTTTTTTTGAACTGCATTCTGATAGCTGCCTAGTGCGGGTTGTTAGAGAAGTCTCTCTGTGAAAATGGTGCAGTATGCTTTCACATTGATTCTCTCGATGGCTCCAATACAAATTTACTCAGTTGTAACCCATAGAAGATTTTTCTAGCTGTTATCCTGAGCGCAAGGCTTAACCTTGGATCCAAGTGCCCATTTTGCCTCCTTGGTCCAGAGCACTGTTCCAGTCATTGCTCCTCTCCTGATCTCTCCCCTTTGGGGACAGGCTGGCCTGCTTTCACAATGTTGGGGGCTCGATCACCACCCACAGCTGGGTCCTAAGCCCCATCAGATTGGGTTATGCCATCCAGTTCCTCTCCACAACTCCTTCCCACCCTCCCTCCCCTATCCCCCTTCAGGGGCCCCCCTCATGAGATACTGCTCTTTGAGCAGGTCCGTTCTCTGCTGTCTTTGGAGGCGCATGGTTGTGGCACAGCTGAATGAGCAGCATTTGGTGGCTGTCCAACAAATCCTCCTGAACAGGAGAGGCTCCTGCACCAGGCCCCTCCATTCAGTGATTTTTGATGTGTCCATTAGTCTGCAGAATCCAACCATCGCTGATCTCTATCCAAGGCATTTTGGAGAACCTGCCGCACCTTCTGTCATCGGGGCTTTAGTTCATTGAAAGCATATCTGGCAGCAATGTCAGCATTTCATCCCTCCCCCACCCCTGCCCCCATTCAGGGAAGATCAGTTGTCTTCAATGCCATGGTAGCAAGATTCTTAAAAAGGATCCTTCATCTACATCCTCCGTTCCTAGAGCCAGTTCCTCTTTGGGATCTTACCTCATCCTGGCAGCCTTAATAGGATCTCCAGTCGAGTCCCAGGCATCTTGTCCCTTCCTGCTGATGTGTCAGAAAACTGTGTTCCTGGTAGTGATCACATCCCCAAGGAGTGTGTGAAGGTTACAGGCTCAGATGGCAGAGCCTCCTTATACACAATTCTCCAGACAAAGTTACCTTGTGGCCTGCGTCCAAAATTTTTGTCTCAAGTGGTTTCTCATTTTCATTTGAACCAGCAGATGTATATATCTTGTTCTTTCCTAAGCCACATTCGTCTCCGAAGGAGCAGCATCTCCATATCTTAGATGTCAGGCTAGCCTGACATCGGGAAGGGCCTAAACCATTTCATGCTTTGCCTCATTTGTGTAGTATGCAGATTGCAGGGTCAAACGGTCTCTGCAGAAACCATCTCCAAATGGATAGCATCCTGTGTCAAGACTGTAGGAAGTAGCTCTGGCTACCCCCTCTCAGCGGGTGCGAACTCATTCTATGATGGCGCAAGCAACATCCATAGCATTCCTCATTGACATTTCCATATTGGACGTTTTCACGGCTGCTACGTAGTTGGCAATACATAAGTTCACGGACCATGATGACATAACCGCGTATTCCAGGGTGGATGCAGGCTTTGGTAGAACAGTCTTTCAGTCATTGTTTAGGTAGACACTGAATCCCACCTCCTGGTGGGGAACTGCTTGTGAGTCACTCAAGTGGAATACCCAGCAGTGGCTACTGGAAGAAGAAACGGTTACTTACTGTAACTGTGGTTCTTCGAGATGTAATGCAGACGTATTCCATGACCCACGCTCCATCCTCCCTGCACTGGAGTTTCATTTCCAGGCGGTTGGTGCTAAGGAACTCAGGGGAGAGTTGGGACAGTGCTGTCCCATGTAGCCTGGGGATGGGCTATGGCCACAAGGCACAAGTGCTGACTCTCCATTGGTACTGCTAGGCAAATTTCTCCAGCTCTGATGCGCTGGGCGCACCTGCACTCATGTGGACTATACACATCTGTATCACATCTCGAAGAATCACAGTTCCAGTAAGTAACCATTTCTTATTGTGCACGAGGCATGAGAGAAATGAGCTTGCTGTATTGGCTTTGCAAGCCTGACAGGAGTAAATACTTGTTTTAATCAGTAAAATAAGCAGATGAGTTGAAAAGACACAGGGATCAGATATCTTCACTTAAAGATTCCTATTTTTGACCATAACTGAATTTAAATGTCTAAAAGTAAATTAATCTTAGTATGCACATAAGTGTTCAGACTGTAAAGCAAATCCAGCTAGATAGGATGACATATCTACTGTGGAAATAACATGACTGTGACACATCTGATGAGAAAAAACAGGCTATCCTAATCCCAGATCAGACTTAGCATTGGTTAACTTTTCTGGCGGTGTCAACTTAGAATAATGGCATTTAGAATGTACACCATATATAGCACTTCCAAGGTGCTATAAGGATATTACTTTTTCAGGGAGGTTGAGACAAGAAATACTGTCCCCATTTTATATATGGCTGTGGAAGTGTTCACTTGTCCAATTGTATTACTGTGAGTCAGTTACAGAATCCAGATGCCTTATGTCTTAACCATATAACTATCCTTCCTTTCATAACTGCTGCCATAATTTACGTCAGCTGATGCATAGAATGAAACTCATTTTCAGCCTTGTTTTCAGTCAATTCTCTGGCATTAATGGCATTCTCATAACACAAGAACTAGGGAGTCGCCAAATGAAATAAATAGGCAGCAGGTTTAAAACAAACAAAAGGAAATATTTCTTCACACAGCGCACAGTCAACCTGTGGAACTCCTTGCCAGATGATGTTGTGAAGGCCAAGACTATAACAGGGTTCAAAAAGGAACTAGGCAAGTTTGTGGAGGATAGGCCCATCAATGGCTATTAGCCAGGATGGGCAGTGATATGGTGTCCCTAGCCTCTGTTTGCCAGAAACTGGGAATGGGTGACAGGGAATGGATCACTTGATGATGACCTGTTCTGTTCATTCCTTCTGAAGCACCTCACACTGACCACTGTCAGAAGACAGGATACTGGGCTAGATGGACCTTTTGGTCTGACCCAGTATGGCTGTTCTTATACTTCTTTGTGAACAAACTAACTTATCTTTAAAATGTCTCCTTGCTCCCCCACCCCTTTCTCTTCCAGCTGACTTTGGTTTCTGTGCCCAGATAACACCAGAGCAGAGCAAACGCAGCACAATGGTGGGGACACCTTACTGGATGGCTCCTGAAGTGGTGACGCGGAAAGCTTATGGGCCGAAAGTGGACATCTGGTCTCTGGGAATCATGGCTATCGAAATGATTGAGGGAGAACCTCCTTACCTCAATGAGAACCCCCTGAGAGTAAGCTAAGGCTGTGTCACCGCACTGGTGTGCTGTGAGAGTCAGCCAGATGGGTCAAAGCTGGCTTTGCTTTTATAATAGCTACTGTATATTCATACGTTAATAAGGAAACCTCAGAAGTTTCTGCATTAGGGTGAAGGGATGCACCCTGGATGCTGCTTTGAACTTCTCTGCTATATTAGGCCAGAAGCAATGCAAGAATAGCCTTTCATGCCATGTCTCTCCGTCCAGTCCCTATCCTGGCTAGAAACTAGAAATGAGGAAAATTCTGACCATTATGGTGGTCAAAATTCATTCTGACCATTTCAGAGCTGTAAAAGTCTGAGTTTGGTTCTAGGTAGTGGTGGCCCGTGGTCTCGGTTTTGTGAAGCTGTCTTTCCAGGAATACCTTTCCAGTTGCCCACTTCAAAGCATGGCAAGCACTTTCCTAGACTCACCTGTAAAACGTTGAGGGCCAGATGGTGGCTAGGTACTTGCTATCCCAAGTTAGGGGTGTGGGGCAGCAGAAGCACTGCTAGGCAGAGTGTTCTGTAATTGTGGCTAGCTTCTCAAATCCTCAAACTCAGCCCCTCCTGTGCAATCCCACTCCATTTCACTGCCTGGTTCTCATACTGTGGCCATGATGGATGAGTTGCAAGGCAATGGATGAGCCATGAGCATTGCAGGAGACGTTTCAATTCCAAGAATGTTCATCAACTATTTAAAAAAGAGAGAAAGAAAGAAAATGTTTCTGTTAATAGTTTTGTAAAACTTTGGGGGTTTTTTACGTAATCTAAAAATATTGAGTCTAACCTGCCTGACAATGTCCCTTTCCATATATGATGTATACCAGACCTTCCCTCATTCATTTGGGATGCAGATGACCTCCAAGGCTAATCAGTGGATCAAATAATCTCTCTGTTAGTCAGATGTGACTCCTGAGAGGATGTGAAGAGTCTAGCCCAGTTTGTTTAATGTTCATTTCCAGTGCAAGAGACTAAGGCCATGTCTATACGTACTGATACAGCTGTGTCGCTGCAGCGTGTCTGGTGAGGATGCTCTATGCCGATGGGAGAGAGCTCTCCCATGGGACTAAAAAACCCACCTCTGCCGTCAGCAGAAGCTCTGTTGGTGGGAGAAGCTCTCCCGCCGACATAGAGCTGTGCACGCAAGCACTTATCTTGGTGTAATCCACATTGCTGGGAGGTCGAATATTCACACCCCTGAGCAACCCAAGTTTTGCTGACACAGGCTGTACTGTAGACATAGCCTAAGAAAAAGCCCAAAGGGAGGGAGGCAGTGGGAAGGAAAGGAAGTGAATGTTATTTAACTGGCCTCATTAACTTAACATTGTACCTCATTTAACTTGAGGTGCTCCAGTTCCCAGGCTGTTGAATTGCTCCCCTTAGGAACACCAGGTTCAGAGTGTCCGAAAAGCCTTCAGACTGCCTGGGAGCATCAAACTGATTCTTGCCTTCTTTCAGTTCAGGTGGAGACATTCTCCTCCAGAAGGATGGTTCTCATTTACATCAAATTCTCTAAGCCCATTGGTTCTTCATTCCCTCTGTTTGGAGCAGTCTGACTTTCCTCTAGCTAAGTGGGAAAGCTGGTGGTTCTTGCAAGGTGCTGAGTGCCTGAGCTCTGGCACAGAGGAACTCCGAGCCTTACAAAATTGGGCTCTTTGGGGGTATGTCTTGGCTACCAGCGCTTTAATGTAGCTATGTAGTCCCGGCACTCGCACTGGGAGAGTGCTCTCCCAGCGCTGTGAGAAAACCATCCCCCACGAGGGAGTAGCTACCAGTGCTGGGAGCATGGTTCCCAGTGCTGGGAGCATGGTTCCCAGTGCTGGGAGCATGGTTCCCAGTGCTGGGAGCATGGTTCCCAGCGCTGATGCACTGTCTACACTGCTATGTGACAGCGCTGAAACTTATATCACTCAGGGTTGTGTTTTTTCACGCCCCTAAGCAAGAAGGTTTCAGCGCTGTAAAGTGGCAGTGTAGACAAGGCCTGGATTTGTGTAGGCAGAGACATTTACAGGCATAACTATGCCAGTAGAGTTACACTGCTGTAATGATAGTGTCCACTCAAGGAGTTATACCAGTATAAGCCACAGTGGTATAATTGTACTGATATAGTTATGCTAGTAAACTCCCCTGTATATAAAAGCCCTTAGACAAGGCATGAAATGTGTTTTTTTTCCTTGCAAATTCCTCCAGATGACTACAGGATCCAAACGTGGATTAATAGGGTAAAATACTAGAGGGCTGGATCCTGTCCATTTAAAAATAGGGCACACAGCAGTTCTGTTTATTAATAATAAACATGGATGGACATAAGCGTGTATGAGTTATGGAACAATTTGTTCCTAACCGAATGTGCAGGAGAAATAGTAGCCTGTGTAACAGGGGTGGGCAAACTTTTTTGGCTTGAGGGCCACATCAGGATTCCAAAATTGTATGGAGGGCAGGGTAGGGAAGGCTGTGCCTCCCCAAACAGCCTGGCGCTACCCCATATCTGACCCCCACCCACTTTCCACCCCCTGACTGGCCCCCTTAGAACTCCCGACCCATCCAGTCCCCCCTCTCCTTGTCCCCTGACCGCCCCTTCCTGAGACCCCTCACCTTAACTGCCCCCTAGAACTCCCTGCTCCCTGTCCCTCCTGCTTCCTGTCCCCTGACTGCCCTGACTCCTATCCATGCCCCCCCCGCCCCCTAAGAGACCTCCGGGACTCCCACACCCTATGCAACCCTGTTCCCCATCCCCTGACTTCCCCCCCGCCAGAACCTCCACCCCATCCAACCACTCCCTGTCCCTGCTGAGTGCCCCCAGGACCCCCTGCCCTTTATCCTACCCCCCGGATCCCTCACCACGCTGCGCAGCGTGTCTGGCTCCACATGTCCTGCGGGAGCTAGACAGTTGTCCTGCAGGAGCATGGAGCACGCAGCACTGCCGAAGCTGCCGGCAGGAACGGCAGGTCAGAGTGCTGCCTGCACATGCACTGAGGCTGCGGAGGAGGGGCCGTTGGGAGCCTCCCCAGCAGGGAGCTCAGGGGCCGGGAAGGAGGGGCCCGTGGGCCAGATGTGGCCCATGGGCCATAGTTTGGTCACCTCTACTGTATAATCTGTAGAAGGAGGGATCTCGCTCAAACAAGAGGTGAATCTGAATTGCCCCTTTTTTCCTTTTGTTTCCTTGGTGCTCATTTCCTTCAGGCCCTGTATCTCATTGCTACCAATGGTACTCCAGAGCTGCAGAACCCTGAGAAGCTTTCACCCATATTTAGAGACTTCCTTAACTGCTGTCTCGAGATGGATGTAGAGAAAAGAGGCTCTGCCAAAGAACTGCTGCAGGTAACCACTGGGAGAGGGGTGGAGGAGCGAGCTCCAGTCAAGCCAGCACTCTGGCCTCTCCTAAGGCTTTCTTTCATGTTTAACATGGCATGGCTGAAGGCGCACACATGTCCGAGGTGACTTGCCCAAAGGGGCACAGGGAGTGAATTGATGAGGATTTTTTTACCTCAGGACTCTTTTCCCAGTTCCCAGCCCTTTTTGTTTTAGCCCCTGTCTAATGGCCATAGCCGGGTGGAATATTCTGTAACCAAATTCAAAATGCTCACTCTGGGCCTGGCCTTCCAAGATGCTGATCCCCTGACTCCCATGGTTTCTCCACAGCTGGTGCCCAGCTCTGTGTGTGTCAGCACTCTTCCCTCATTGCTTAGACTTCCCTCCCGGCTCTTCTCGGCCTTGTCAACTGCATGATTCCCCATGACAGCCCTTCTGCTACAAGTGTCTTTTTATACCATGTCTCAGACCCTGCAGTCTCTTTCCTTTATTCACCTCAGCTTGGCTAGAAAGGGGACTTCCTCCCTGTCCGTGCTCTGCTAGTCTGACTGACTTTGTGTCTTCTTCCCCTGAGATGCCTCTACTCACGCCGTAATTGCTAACCATTTGTTGGGTTCCATTCTCTCATTGATGCTCTTCCTAAATCCCTGCTGTCTTTGTTTCAGGAGCCTGGGTGCTGTAGCCAAAATGCTTCCAGGGAGCAGAACAGTACTGGCCTCTCACCCATCTCCCCTCTGTTTTCATGGATGTCCAATTTCAGGACTGTTTATGTGTGTTCCACCCCATCAGTTTGCGTGTGTTCCACTCCCACAGAAGTCCAGTGGGAGTTGTGCATGTGTGACTGACGGAATGGTCATGCCCCTCAAGTGCTCAGTGGTTGGGCTGTACCTGACTTCCCTCTCTTGAGAGCCACTTTGAATCTGTCTTCTGCTCTCCCCTCTTGAGACACTATGGTAGGATTGGGCATTAGGCGATAACAAGTAACACTTCTATACATGGAATTATTTCCCCACTGCTGCAGGTGTTGCCACTTCTTGAAATTTAGCTCAAAACTCACCACCTTCAGCTCAGGATGAACTCTTGGCACAGTGCTTTGTGGCACCATGTACAGTGTGATGGACACACAGCAATATCCATGTTGCATTGTAGTAAGTAGAAGGTGTCCAGCAAATGGACGCCTGGATAGCTAGTAAATGACTTAGATTGTCAGATTGACTATAGCTGTGCCAAACTCTAATTCTGCTTTTGCAGATATTCGTAGACTGAAAGGCCAGAAGGCACTATTATGATAATCGAATCTGACCTCTTGCATAACAAGGGCTGTATAAAATCACCCAGTGACTCCCCCATTCAGCTAAATAACTTGTGGATGAACTAGAGCAGATCTGTGTCTTCATTCCATCCAAGACTAAGATCCTCTAACTTTCAATTTGTGTTTGAATTAACTCCGAGTCCATGAAGAATTTCCTGAGTTTCACCTAGTTTTGTGTAACAAGCCCATAAAGCTGGGAATTTAGCCTGATTTTGGTGCAAAGCTGAACTCAGTTCAGGCTTGCTTGAAAGGTTTGTGACTTCAGCAAATCTTTTAGTTTAACCTTGTTTGAGTTTTGAGCTTGTAAGTAAACTAAACTGCAAACCACTTGAGCTCTGCATGATTTCGGTGCAAACGTCTCACTCTGTGGTGAGACTTGACCTCAAAGGTGTCATCAATAACTTAGTTTTCTCCTTCTCTTCTAGCACCAGTTCCTGAAAATTGCGAAGCCCCTTTCTAGTCTCACTCCTCTGATTATTGCTGCAAAAGAGGCAGCGAAGAACAACCACTAACATGGAATCATCGTAGTCATCATGCCAAGTCTTTTCAATGTTCATTTCAGAGACTGAATACCTGCCTTCCTGCTCTTTTCGGGTGCCCAAGACTTTGATCCCCTGAGAGTGGGCCACAGAAGTAGTATTTGATGAATGTTAAAGGAGGCATTGCTGATCTAAAGCTGTGAACAGCTTTCTCACTCTCTTCATGGGAGAAGACTATTTTGTATGGTTAACAAGGTCTTTGTGAGAACCTCTGAGCCTGATGTAGCAAAGCCAGTTTGATTTCATATCTCTTAATGTGTTTATTTTTTAACATAAGTGTGGAGTCTTTAGATCATGTTTATCTTAATAAATTAAATCTCTCGCTGGCCGCATTTTCCCTGCATCTGCCCAGCTCATTTGTTACACTACTGAAACGTCTGCATGCTTCAGATTACTTGAATAATGGAGCAGCCAGCAGAAATCTGAACAGCTTTAATAACTGAAAAGGGGGATGCAGGACTATACAGCACCCAAACACTTCCTCAGTGCTGCCAGATGCCTCGACAGAGAGAGCTGAAATATTCTGAATGAACTTTCTGCAATCATTGGAGGATTTAATTCATGGATCGCTTTTGTGCTACGTCTTGTGAATCAGCCTCTGATTAAAAAATCCTCTTTCTGTTTTCATCTCAGATTTGTAGGCCTCACTTTTCAATTCTGCTAATTATTAGATCACTTCCAAAAATAGTAATTCTGGTGCGTTAGAAGGTAAATCGCAGAAGAAGGTGGCAGCCCTATCTTTCAAACTGTTTCATTTGTAAAGCACAGCTTGTGTTGAAGGAATCACTGCTCTGTATCATAAAACACTGATACAGTGGTCATCATTACAGTTTCGCCATTTGCCCACAATGGTATTTGAGAATGTATTATTTCCTATTCCAAGTTCAAGGAAAAACTGTCTTGTCTCAGATGCTGTTGGGTATGGTAGTTGTATGTGTGTGTGTGTGTGTGTGGGGCGGGAGGCGGGCTAAATAATCTGTTTTCTTTATCCTGTTACTTCTCTGGAGGACCAAGAGGGTTGTTAATTCCTCTGGTTGCCACAGTTTTTAAAGTATCAGGAAACTTGGAACTGCATCTGAGTGGAGAAATCTGTCCCCTAAACACTGAGCTATAACCAGCTGTATGTTGATTTTAATAAAACTGCTGCATTTCTGATCTGAGGGTGGAGGAGGGAGAACATAACGTAAGAGTGACCATATTGGGTCAGACCAAAGGTCCGTCTAGCCCAGTATCACAGTGGCCAATGCCAGGTGCCCCAAGGGAGTGAACCTAACAGGTAATGATGAAGTGATCTCTCTCCTGCCATCCATCACCCCCCTCTGACAAATAGAGGTTAGGGACACCATTCCTTTCCCATCCTGGCTAATAACTATTAAAGTACTTAACCACATGAATTAATTCAGTTCTCTTTTAAACCCTGTTATATTCCTAGCGTTCACAACCTCCTCAGGCAAGGAGTTCCTCAGGTTGACTGTGGAGGATTTAGAGGATTAACTTCATAGTCATAAATACAATTCTCTCAAATTGGACTACTGTTCATGCTATTCTTTGTTTGCCACTGGATGTCCAGAGGTGAGGACTAAAGTGGTACATGCAAACTAGATTATTTTACACTCAGAGTTCCCTAGACCTGGTTATCTCCTATTATGAACATGATATGGAGTCTAAGCTGCTGTAATTTCCATACTGAGGAACCAGAAGATAGTGTAAAAAGGCATGCATTAAAGTCAGGTGGGAGCTGCTTTCTCACACTCTGCTGCTGCTTTTCTTGCTATGGCCTCCTCTTCTGGCCCCTGATGGTGTAAATTAAACCAATGTATGAGGGCTTAAATGATGGAGGATGCACCAGGCTTCCAGCAAATGGTAATAATCCATTGTAGCTCAGTCCAACTCCTAGGTGAAACCTGTAATTGACCCTCTCTGCTTGGATATCGATGGAATTCCCTTCGTCTTCCCCATTCTGGTCTCTGCCTGTTCCCTCATTGCATAACAAGTTACTGCGTTTAGCCATAATATCTGCCAGATGTACGGTATTTGGGAGATGGACAGAATGGTCTAATAGGTCTTTCCCATCTGTTTTACCTATAATTTTCCAAGTGAACTTTAATTTCTGATGCCTCATCTTTTGAAAAATTGGTTTGTGTAGTTCAATCACCATTAGGTACATACACACATCTCCTGGTGCAGAGCTTTTCAACATCTTATGTAAATTCCCTGTCATATGAAAATAAAAGAAGTTCCTTTGCTGGTATGAGTGTATCTACAATAGAGGCTTTTGCTGGCATAAAATCACACCTTACGCACCCTTGTCTGAAATAGCTATGCCTGAAAAAGTCTGTAGTTAAAATCTCACCTAAAATAACCTGGATTAAACTGCTTTCAGGGCCTTGCAGCTCGACACAAGTTAAAACTAAAAGGATGGTCTGAGTCACTATTTTCCCTACCCCACTAGCTGAATGTTCACAGCTCGCAATAAGATCATAATTTTAAACTTCAGTCATTAAAAATCCCATTTGTTCACCTTTCTGTGATTAAGGATTTCCCTGGACATCTGTTTCTGACTAGCCTTGGATTTCTGGGTGAACACCTCGGACAAAATGGGGTGATAATACAAGACCTCAGCCTTGGATGATCAGCTAGACACTCCCTGGAGAATTTGGACAGAGATTGAAGGGAAGTGGCATTGCCTTGAGTAATTTTTGGATAAACGAGGGGTTTATATTTTCCCTGGCACTGTCTTATTGGCCCATGTAATAGGAAATGGACTACAAGCCACAGCCTCAGCTGGTGGATATCCGTGTAGCTCCACTGATTTCAGTGGAAATACATTGCTTCCCCCCAGCTGCCTGACATCTCTAGCAGAAAGCCCTTGTAAATAACTGGGATTAGAACCTGATCCGTAAAGGCGCTGTGGGTTCTTGCCTCCCAATGAGAGCCTGGGGGTTGAGGAGTTCTTTAGCACCTCACATGATCAGACTCTATCCATGCTGGCTGCTACCATAATTGAGCATTGGTGCTGGTAGCAGGATTTGCAGCATAATGTCTCCTGACCAAGGATTGCTTTTTATAAATAACCATGTTTCAGGCTATCCAATAGGCTGGCTACAGTCAGAAGGAACCATTTATTCTTTGGCTTCTGTCCCTCAGCTGATTTCTAATCCATGGTGGTGATTTGCCTGTGATTCCATCATCACAACTTAGTTTTCTTAATAGCTTTGTGTGAGAGATTTTGCCAAAGGCTTTTCGAGGCCCAATGATAAATTGTAGGATTGTGACATCAGAACTATGTCATCTTCTAACATACTATGTTCTAACAGTCTGGCTTCCTTGCCCTGTTCTGTTGACATGAAAGTCAGTGGTGCAGAGTACAATGTCTGGCTATTTGGGCCTGATTTAAATTGACTGCCTCAGGTGAGTCAGGTGAATTTTTCTGTTTGAGTTCTTGTGGAGTTTAAAACTCTGGTACCTGCCTTACTTTTAGCACTTGGCTGGATTCCTGTATCAACATGTTGCTTTTCCCATTCAGTCATTGCTTCCCATGTCCTGGACTCTGCTGCTTCAGTTCATGCATATATGATTGGCTAATGCTAGCATACAGTGGAACCTCATAGTTACGAATACCTGGGGAACGGAGGTTGTTCGTAACTCTGAAACATTTGTAACTGAACAAAACGTTATGGTGGTTCTTTCAAAAGCTTACACCGGAACATTGACTTAATACAGCTTTGAAACTTTACTGCGCAGAAGAAAAATGCTGCTTTCAACCATCTTAATTGAAATGAAAGAAGCACAGAAACAGTTTCCTTCCCTTGTCAAATCTTTTCAAACTTTCCTTTATTAATAGTGTATGTTTAACATAGTACTGTACTGTATTTGCTTTTTTCGGGGGGGAGGTGTCTCTGCTGCTGCCTGATTGCGTACTTCTGTTTCCAAATGAGATGTGTGGTTGATGTACCTGTTCATAACTCTGAGGTTCTATTGTACTAGAGTAATACAGTAAATCTGTATTTACTGATTTACAGATTTTCTGGCCATCACCCTCTGTCTTGGGAGCAATGCTCTCAGAACTTCAAGTTAAAACTTCTTTAGTTCACTTTGAGAACATTTTCATTCCACACGTGTTTAAAAATTAAAAATCCCAGGAAAGCTCTTTCCACGAAAGATAAAGCTGCATCGTTTTGATGATCGCTTCTTTGGTTTTTATATACTGTGATCTTTTCAAGGTAAATGCTAGTCCTTCAAATGTATTGTCTTGTCAACGATCCTCTTGCCTGTTTGTGAGCCAAATTTCTCAATTATGCCACTTAATTAGTTCCCTATATATATATATATATATTTAAATGGCTCCTTTATATTAGCTGCTTGGAACATAACTTAATAGGTTCTTTGTTTGTCTACTACCCACCTTCTGAAAGTCGGTCTGCTTCAAGGTGTCTTAATCGTGTCAAGTACATCAAGGAATGCTCACCACTGCAAATCAGCAACTAGCAAAAGCTTAACAGGAAATTAGGCTGACATCAGTCTAGGCCAGCGGTGTCCAACAGAAGTTCGATGCTAGCCACTCTGCTAGCCACACTTGTGGTTTTGCATTTTTCTTATTATCCATATTATAAAAAAGCCACATGCATTAGCTATAATTCAATAGCCTACTAGCCACATATGGCTAGTTGTGAACATATTGGACACTACTGATCTAGGTAATCTAAGCCCGATCCAGAGTCCACTGGAAGTGATGGCAAGACTCCCGTTGCCCTTAGTGGATTTTGAAACATGCCCTTGAAGAATAACAAACACAAAGGTTTATACCTCTTCCTAAAACATGAGGCAGATGGGAACTTACACAATATGCTTCCTGTGTTAAACTATTGTAGTTAAAATGTCTTATTCACTTAACTCAATGTTTATAGAAATAATTTATTTTAATGAGCTTCTAGGATTTGTAGAGAAGACTTGTAGCTGAGGAGGAGCATGGGAACGAGTGAATAGCAGCCCATTGTTATGGCTTTGATAGCACAGCCTCACTCTTGGACTGCCTTAATTAAAGGGACATATCTGTATCATTTCAGAACAGAAATCTGCTTTATTATTTGCTACTGCCTCTTCTTGAGAGGAGTTTTTTTTATGTCCTTGGCAGGCTGAAATATTCCTTTAAACAAAGGTGGTGGGAGTTCTTCTTGAGAACACTCAGGTTTCCATAGAGACACTTCTGCTCTTTTATTCACCTTTTTAATAGATCTTGGTATGATCAAGGCCAAGTTTAAGTAGAGCCGTGGAGAAAACCCTTAACATCCACGCAAAGGACAAGATTTTACAAAGGGACGAGTAATTTGGGGTGCTGTAGTTTGGCAGGTGCCCAACTTGAGACCCTGGTTTTCAAAAAGCTCTGAAACATTTGGGCAACCCAACACTGAGGCACTCGAAATCAGTAGTCACTTTTGTAAATCTTGGCCAAGGACACACTAGGTGTGATAATACACATATCTGTCAAAACACCATAGGCCATATTTACAGCAAGGTATTTATGATGTGTGAGAACAGACTGATTTCGTGACCTGTCAGTTTGCTAGATGCAAGTTTTAAAGAATGTTTTGCCTGTTAACTTGTTGACATAAAGCAGGTCTGGACAAAGATCCCAGAAAAATGCTCCACTTTGAATTTGTTATATGAAATCAAATGTTTTACAGCAAAGCAGGTGAGCTAACATAACTCACAAACAATGTGTAACGCCATATTTGATTATGTACATCTCCTAAAATTTAGTAAAGGTGAAGTCAGGCTTACAAATGACCTGGCTAACATTGTTTTTTGGCATGGTTTTTGATTTGTTTCATTTCTGCAAAGCCCACAATTTTATCTGTGTGTCAGATGCCATCAGACCGAACACATGGATAATTCCCTGATTCAGGATCTGACTGTCGTCAATGAAAGTGTACAGAATCAAATATGGGATCTTAGAGAAACAGCTCCGAACCTTGATACTGAAAAGCAGAAGCTAATAAAATAAAACAATTGTATGAAAGAAACTTGCAAGCCAAAACGGACTGTTTCAGAACAATGGCGGAAGACTGGCAAAGAACTGGAGAATGTTAAGGAGATTCTGGGACTAAGAGAAGTAAAGATTAAACATTTGGAATTCCAAAATAGGAACTTGGAAAGAGCCAATAACCAGCTGACTGATGAAATAAAGGGGATGTGTCTCCAGATTTCTGCATTTCGGGATTACAAATCTTTTCAAGAAGGAGAGCGATCAGGGATGGGAAAAACAATGTCTGAAATCCAGACGTGCTTGAAACACCTGTTGCAAGCTGGAGATTGCAGAGTAGCAGCATGAAGAGGAAAAATGCCAAGCATCCAAGTTAAGGCATGTGCTGGAAGGAGTTGAGCAAATCTGGGAGGTTTAGAAAAATGCCATAATCCATCTGAATGGGGCAACTGAAAAATTCAGTGCAGTAGACTGGAAAATGAAGACAGAGCCCAGGTGTGTTGGTTGATGCATAAAATTGTGGAAGCAAAGCTGGTGCAGGATTCATCGGACAAGAGAAACTTTCTCAATTGCGTTTCAAAAGGTGTCTGGTTTGTATTCACATTGGTCCTATGCTTTGGATTTATGACCACATCGGTCATGCTATATATATTTATATTCAACAAAGATTTTAAGTCTGTCAGTCGTTGTCTGCTGTTTTCTGACCACAATCTTGAGTTTGCTCAGAAACCTCCTGTCTCCCTATGTTACCTGGAAATATGATGCCCTGTGGCCATTTTAAAGTCAGCTGTGAAGCCTCTCTTCCATCTCTTCATATCCGCTAAATTAACCCTCCTTCAGTTCCTGGATTGTTTCTTCCTGACGTATCAGCTCAATCATTTTTTAAAAAAATGCTTTTTAAAAATAAAATAAAATCCCAGTAGATTGTCCGCTGGCTCTCCTTTGTGCACTATTTGGATGACTGATTTCAATGAATTCCAATAGATGAGAGAGGTATAATTTTCCTTTGAGCATGCCACACTCATTATTTTTCCTATGACTATATCATGCTTGTCTAAGTATTTTTATAACTCTCTTATTAAAGCTAATATACCTGCTATTGAAGAAAGGCTCACTGGCCTGGGATTCCCAGGGTTGCACCTACCACCTTTGTTAGTTGAAAACTTTTTGAGAGAAAATATTGCTATGTTGATCATGATCCTAAATGCCAGTATCTAATACAGAGGCACCAGAAAAGAGAGAGGAAGGATGGGCTTTTGGTTGAGAACTGGGACCAGGGAGATCTGGGGGCAGGTCCTAGCAAAATTTTGCATGACCCTGAGCAAGTCACTTTCTGTGCCTCAGTTCCCCCATGTAAGATTCTTCCATTGTCCCTCCCCTGTGTGTGTCCTTTCTAGTTAGATTGTAAACTCTTTAAGGCGGAGATTGGATCCTCATTGTATGAGACCTGCAGGTGCTCCGGCTGCACAAATAATTAGTGCTAACAAAGATGTAATACTTGTACAATGGAATAGGGAAGCAGTTTCTCATGTAAGGGAAGCCAGCTGCAGCCTGGCCTGACCAAAGCAATGCAGTTAATGTTGTGCATGTCTCACCATGGCATGCCTGAATGCTTTATCCTCCTGAAGTTAAATGAACCAAATGAAATTCCTTGCGGGATATCACAGGCTTGACTCCTGTAGCAGCAGGTGAGGAAGGAAAACTCTCATAGTGATGCCCTTATTGGCAAGGTAGACAGTTCACAAAGCACAGGATGGGAACAGCTGAGAGTCCCACTCGGGGGCTAATCACCTCTACAAGGTGTGGCCATTGTTCTTTCTCCACCTTTCCAGCTGAACCTCCCAACTTCCCTTTCTCTGAGGACTTGTCTACATTACCTGTTGGATCAATGGACAGCGATCGATTTCAGCGGGGATCGCTTTTGTGTGTCTAGTCTAGACACGATAAATCAACCACCTGTTGACTCCAGTACTTCACCAGGGCGAGAGGCGCAGGCAAAGTCGATGGGGGAATGTCAGGAGTCGACATATCACCGTGAAGATGCCGCAGTGAGTAGATCTAAGTACGTCGACTTCAGCCACATCATTCACACACCTGAAGTTGTGTAACCTAGATCAGTTCCCACCCCCAAGAATAAAACAGCTCGGAGAAGATAGAGGTCTTACAAGGCAGAGGACCATTCATGTGTTACAGAGAGTGCTGTATCTCCTGCAATTGTCTTGTGCCTGTGGGTTCCTGGCATAGCTAGTCCTGTATTATTTATATTACCATAGCACTCAGGACCGGCCCCAGTGGTACTAGCTGCTGTGCAAATTTATGGGATAATGTACAGTACATTTGCAACTGGAAAATATTTAACATTTATATTGTGCTAGTGCCCAGAGGCCAAACAGGACAGGGTCCTGCTCTGCTAGGTACTGTACAAACAGATAGCTCTGATTGTAATAGTAATGGGATGAAAGTACAAATCACCTCCCTGCAGCAAATACCTGTGGGTGAGGGGCAAGAAACTGCAAGGATCCCTCATTCTTCCATTAATGTATTGTGACAAGGCAAGGCCAGATGGCTATAGGAAAGTGATAAGGAATAGATATGTTAGTCCCAGGCTAAACAAATCCCTGGTAACATTGGAACCAAATGGCAGTTGTTCAGGTTAATCAAGACACCTGGGGCCAATTAAGAACCTTCTAGAAAGAAGTAGAAACAGCTAGCCTGATTGGGACACCGGAAGCCAATCGGGCTGGCTGAAACCAGTTAAAAACCTCCCAGTCAGGTGCGGGTGGATGTCAGGAGCTGTGGGAGGAAGTTGTGCTGTTGATGAGACTGAGTGGTAGATAACATATCATACGCAAGGAAGGAGGCCCTGAGGTAAGGGTGAAGTGGAGTTTGAAGAAGCGCGGACTGCTGTGGGGAAGTAGCCCAGGGAATTGTATTGTGTTTTGTGGCTAAAAGGTCAGCCATCTTAGCTGATACTATTAGGGTCCCTGGGCTGGACCCCGGAGTAGAGGGTGGGCCTGGGCTCTCCTCTTTCTGTCTCCCCTAATTAATCACTGAGATTAGGAGACAACCGAGACTGTGCCAGGAAGGATAGCTTCTCTTCACTGGCTTATGATGAAAATGGCTCAGTAGGCTGTGACCTGGTCTCTAGAGAGAGAAGGGCCACATGGAGGATCACAGTGAGCCTGTGAGGCTAGTGAAAAATCTGCCAGGAAACACAGGATCCATGAAGATAAGGACAGAGCTTTGTCACAGTATGTATGTGGGAGGGTGTTCCCCCTGTGGAAGAAGCACAAACCCTGCTGATCCTGTGAACCCCACAAAACCCTGTGCCTTCGTAACCCTCTCATATACACGTACTTCCTCCTTCACCTCCTATCCAAGCACACCCTAGCCTGATTGTGCTTGTCTTAGAAGAGACACTGGTGCAGGACCCCAGCAGGAGGCAGTGTAGATTTTGAATATAAGGCCTGGTTACGTCCTCTGCTGACAACATGAGTCTAAAATGAAAGAAACTGTCTTTTTCATAGGAGAGCAGCAAGTATCTTGCAGATTATTGCTCGTCACATTCTCTGTGGCAGAAAGCCTGTGAGGGGCGGAAGGGTGGTGGGGTAGTGCTCAGCAAATGTTCCCTGACTGCAGTGAAATTGTGATAAGCTGCTGTTGGTGGAGCTTGTTCCTTTAGGTTCATGCACTGAAAGGAAAGGGTACCAGAGTCAACAGGTGGTCGATTTATCGTGTCTGGACTAGACACACTAAATAGATTCTTGCTGGATCCATCGCTGCCCATCGATCCCGCAGGTAATGTAGACTTGTGAAGCGGAGCTTACTGACAGTTCAGAGCGGTTTCTGTTTCAGAGTGAATTCTAACGGTGTCCAGTCTTTTCAGAAGCTCAAACACCTTCCACTGACTGTTAATCACTAGAACATTGAGCCAAAATTTTCAGAAGTGACTTGTGAATTTTGGGTGGCAGTGACTCATACGAGTGACTTGTGGCTGCTGAAGTTTGTGGGAATCCAGCATGAGCCACCTTTAAAAGAGTATGATTTCAAGACAGAGCTGAAACTCATCAGAACAGCCCAACTGGGTCAGACTAAAGGTCCATCTAGCCCAGTATCCTGTCTTCCAACAGTGGCCAATATCAGGTGCCCCAGAGGGAATGAACAGGACAGATAATCATCAAGTGACCCATCCCCTGTCATCCATTCCCAGCTTCTGGCAGACAGAGGCTATAGACACCATTCGTGCCCATCCTGGCTAATAGCAATTGATGGACCTATCTTCCATGAATCTATCTAGTTCTTTTTTGAACCTTGTTATAGTTTTGGCCTTCACAACATCCTCTAGCAAAGAATTCTACAGGTTGTGTGTTGCGTGAAAAAATACATCCTTTTGTTTGTTTTGTTGCTGTTTCTTATTTTCATTTGGTGACCCCCTAGTTCTTATATTATGGGAAGGAGTAAATAACACTTCCTTATTTACTTTAAAATCATGATTGGTGTGGATATAGATCTCTATCCTATCCCTCCATAGTTGTCTCTTTTCCAAGCTGAAAAGTCTCAATCTTATTAATCTCTCCTCATATGGAAGCTGTTCCAGACTCCTAACTCACTCTCTGAAAATCAGTCCCCCTTAAGGGGTTTGACGTGGGGCACCCAAAGTTGCTAGTCAGTGCTCCTTATATTCCTAGACAGATTGTTTTATGAGTTAAAACAGCAGCTCCTTAATGTGTTCACTCTTTTAAATTATTAGATTGAATAGGGCAGGTTTTTGATGGAATATTAAATAGGATATAAAAATGTATCTCATGGACATTTTCCATGGAAAGATAATCTTGCAGTAAAGGCATGACCCAGAAGTCAGAAGATCCAGTCTCTAATCCTAGTTCTGCCACAAAGTTCTTTGGTCTTCATTTAGGGACAAGTTTTCAGAACTATTAACTCCTGTTCAGGCAGCCACATGAAGAGACCCATCTTTCTAATGTTCTAAGCACCCAGCAGCCCTGGCAGAGCATTTAATGTGGCCGTTAATCTCTGTTGCCTCATTTTCCTCCGATCTGTGGAAAACAATTACCTGCTTCAGAAGAGTGTTGTGAGGGTAACTCAGTGCATGTTTGTAAAGCGTGTAGAGACCCTCTGAGTGATGATGCTGGAGAACAACTAAGTATCACAGGCTGGGTTTCCTTTTTTGAAATCCTTTATAATACTCTCTGTGCCCCAGGTTTAATCACCGACTCCTGTTCAGTGTCCATGGGAGTTCTGTGCAGAGTGAGCAGAGAATGTCTCCTGAGTTCAAGGCAGTGTTTCAATTCTTCAGTCTGTAGTGCCCCCTAGTGGTCATATTAAGTTTCCCCTCACTTACTAGAGGCTTTGACCCTTGCCATTACGGCTTCCTCTTTCATTCTACCTTTTACTGCAGCTCCTGTTAACTCTTCCTTTGAACTCTGGTGATTATTCACCTAATCAAGGGTGGGGTTGATGGGAAAGCACCCTGCTCTAGATAAAGTAATAGAATAGGAGTCAGCTAGACCGAGTTTGATGCCTGTCTGTGCAACCCAAATGGGGATTAAGGTTTCATGGGGCCCTGGGCCAGAGCAAGTGTGGGGGAGGGGAGCCTTCACCTTGCAGTTCTGCCTCCATTCCACCCCTTCCCCTGTGGCCCCACCCGTGGCCCCACCCTGTTCTGCCACGTCCCCTGCGGCCCTGCTCCTATTCGACCCCGTGTCCCACCCCATTCCACCCCCCACTGTGACCCACAACCCCTTTGCTCTTTTCTGCTCCCCCCAAGATGGGAGAAGTTCTGTCCCCTACATCTCCCCAGCCACAGCCCGGGGCCAGAGCAGGGAGGAGTGAGAGCTCCCCCAGCCCTGAGGCAGTGTCAGGGAGCAAGAGTGCCTCCAGTCCCAGGCCGTGGCAGGGGTCCAGGCGCTGGGGCTTCTGCCACCACACCGCACTTCTGCCAGGGGGCAGCGGGGTTGGAGTATGGGGGGGGGGGGTTCCTCCACCCCACCCGTTCACTGGTGATACTGAGGTTGGGGCATGAGGGCTTGCCCCGCCCAGTGCTTCTGCCAGGGCTCTGGCTTTAACCGCCCGGTGGCGGGTTTTTTCTGGGATGGATTAGCCCATCTGCCCAGTGGCTAATCCGCCACTGGTGTGACCTTTGATAAAGTCACTTTACCGCTCTGTTTCCCTGCCTCTATAAAATGAGGATAATGCTTTGGAAAGCGCTTGGACACACAGTAGAGCTGGCACTGATGTCCCCATGTCCAGTCCCTGCAGGTAGGTCCAGCACTGGAAACCTGGAGAATGATCTATGCTCTCTCCTCCTGGAAATGACCTCTTGAGACTGAGATATCTTGACAGGGGCTTGTGTGGGGAGGCCAAGATTTTTCAGAATTAGGTGCTTAAAGACAGTTTTCCAAGTCAATATTTAGGCACTTCGTTGTGACCAGATTTTCAGAAGGGCTGAGCATCCAGCAGCTTTCACTGACTTCAGTGAGACTTGCTGGCTGAATGTAAGAATGGCCCTACTGGGTCAGACCAAAGGTCCATCTAGCCCAGTATCCTGTCTTCCGACAGCGGCCGGTGCCAGGTGCCCCAGAGGGAATGAACAGAACAGGTAATCATCAAGTGATCCATCCCGTCACCCATTCTCAACTTCTGGTAAACAGAGGACTCAAACTGCTTTATTTAGGTGCTTAAATGTGGATGTAGGTGCCTATCTTTAGGCATCCAGATGATTTACCCACCTGTCCTATGACTGCGCAGTATTGTTCTTGGTCTCTGCTGAGAGTCCCAGTTGTGATGGTAGCTTGGTGACAGTCTCCTATAGGAAGCAGGCTCAGGCCATAACTCACGGCAGATAAGCCAGAAAGCACTCGGTCAGGGCAGGGAAAGGATGGCTCAGTGGGTAAGGCACTGAACTGTGACCCAGGAGAAGTAGGTTCAATTACTCTCTCTCTGGATTCCCTCTGTGATCTTGGGCAAGAAGACACTTCATCCCTGTGCCTCCGTTTCCCTATCTGTAAAATAGAGAAGGTGATATTTGCTTTTTACCCACATCTTGTCTTCTCACTTTGGCTTGTGAGCTCTTTGGGGCAGGGACTGGGTCTTGTGGATAAGTACTGTAGTGAGCATAATAGGGCTCTGATCTCAGTTGAAGCCTCTAACCATGACTATAAAACATATCATAACAAGGTGGTTATTACCAACCTACAGGGGCCATTCTAGACTCTTTCCATTGCTAAAGCCAGTGCGCAAGCAGACTAGAAAGTCAAACTTTCAATAATGTTTTTTTGTCTGAGTTGCACTGCAATCTTCAAACAAATCTTCTCGTGTTCACAGAAATCTAGACGTTTTCCAAACTCCCTCTTATTGCTCTATGGACACAGTTTGTGGGTGATACCAGAAATTCTTGGCATTATTCAACAGTTGAGTCTTTTCAGTATTGGGGTTTGCTGTGTATATTGCAGTATTCCTCTCTTGGTTAACCTAGGGGCAAGTCCTTTACCATAAACTTTTTACAGACAGGAACACATGAAGGCCCTGATCCTGCAAACACATGCCCTTTGCTCCTCACCTACTTGGATTTCTCTCCAGCCCCACAGGTTTCCAACATGGAAACACCCACTTTTCTGATAAGGACTCCAATCCAAAAGGGTTTTTTTTTGCAGCAGGATGTGCTATTATTAAAACTGCCTCTACTGGAAGCTCAGAACATGAGGGTCAAGTGTGAGATCATGCCGCTAGGGGCGGGGTCATACAGGCAGGAGCGGCTCATGCCATACCGAGCGGTACTGGAATGTCCAAGATTCTGGGGATGCCATCTTACTGCATTGCTCCTCGCTAATAATGGAAAGACACGGCTGTTCCGCTGCTGCAGTCGAGTCACAGGGTGGGTCGGGGGATTGAAATTTGGATCTGCTTTTTATTACTGTTTCTAGAAATCCAGTGTGTGAGAACTGGTGACACTTTGGAGTTAAACCCCTGGGGATGTGGGTACCTGTCGAGGGTCTGAGTCACCCATTGTTACGGCTTTGAATAAATGTGTTTGGAACTGTGCGTCAGCACGAGATGTAAATATGGCACCTGTGTCAGATTCTCCATGGTCTGTCAAGTCTGGTATCCTGCCACTGGCAGCACCCAATGCCTGACTGCCCGCGATAATACATAACCCTGCGTCTCACACTGTGCTGATTGCAGGGGGTCACTGTCTCCTGGTCAGACACACACCTGGACTAAAATCCTTAGAGCTGAAGGCTGAATTGCTGCGGTAAGTGTAGCACTAGACGATGTTCCATGTTTAGAGCATAGGGCTTCTGTAGACACCCAGTTCATGGCCTCATATAGTCGAGGGCCAGATCCTCAGCTGGTGAAGATCAGCATAGTTCCATTGGCACCAGTGGAGCTCTGCTGATTTACACGAGCCAGCGTCTGGACCTGGCCCATAAAGTGAATCAGGAAGGAAGCTGGTCGTAGTATTTGGTTTGTCTCCCTTTGGAAATGGTTTATGGGAGTATCTAGGTCATCAGGTGCTTCTCTCTCCAATATCAAATGAATCAGCTGATCTGCGCTCAGCAGCTACTGACAGCCCAGTGTAGCCTGTGCCCACAGTATGGAGTGGTGTTAGTTGTGTTTAAGTAAGTCTACTCCAGGGTACCAGTCACTTCGCAGGGCCCTGCTGGAACCAGCGAAAAGGCCACGGTAGAGGATGCCTGGTGACAAAGATACCATGGGAAGAGAACAGGGTGGTTTTGGTTTGTTTGGTCACTCTCCCATTTAAACTAATTTCCTTCCCTCCTCATTTTCAGACTCTTGGCCTGGCTGTCACGGCAGGAAACGTCTTGTGCTAAAGGTGCCCATGCTGGTGATGCTCCATGCTGCACCCCCTCTGAAGCTGCATGTGCCATCGTAGGGATGTTCCAGCAACTGGACAAAGAGCAGCAGGCTCATGCTGAACCTGGGAAAGGCAGCAGGGTTGAAGCTAAAATGATGGAAACGCTTGGAAGTTCTTGCTGGAAGTGCTGGTCTTGCCTGGGTCTGGGCATGACCGACCACTCACCAAAGGCAGCGGGAAGCTCACGGGCTTGCTGGATTTCCTGCTGCTCCTGGGTGACTCTGCTGCATCCCTGGCAAGAAATGCTTCTGACTTGCTGTGGCTGGCTGGAACCCGCTCTTTTCCACTTCTGAAGGCCTTGGCCGCTAAGAGCTCCGTGTTCATCCCAACCTGATCAGATGGCTGCAGCCAGCTGCTCTTTCGGATGAGCGTGACCGCCACTAGCTGAGATTAGTGTGGCATGCCCCGGAGCCTTCCTAGTGCCTCACAAGGCAGCTGGTGACACATCATCCCAATACTCTCCAAGCTCTGCTGGCCATCTGTTCCTTTTCAGAATATGGTCCTAGTCCTGATCTACAAGGCACTTCCTGGGCTAGGAGAAAGCTCCCTCAAAGACCATCTGTCCACCCAGGGCTCTCCAAGGCAGCAGCATTCAACAGGAATGTTTTGACTAAACTGGCCCAGGAGAAGACCCCTGGGGACAGGAAGCAGAGCATTTTCTGCACCCTGGCTCCCTTCGTGGGACACCTTGTCAGAGGACACAGGGAGTCCATCCCTCATCATGCCTGGGTCTAAATGCTAGACAATTTCCCCCTGCACTCCCCGACTTGACAAGATGCTCTGATACTACTTGCATCCGACGAAGTGGGTATTAACCCACAAAAGCTTATGCTCTAAAATTTTAGTTAGTCTTTAAGGTGCCACAGGACTCTTTGTCACTTTTGCAATTCCAGACTAACATGGCTACCCCTCTGATTCTGATACTACTGTGATGGGCACGGTATGGTGTCTTCCAGGACCAGCCAGCAACTGGCGAGTCTGGAGATGAAGTTAAAAAGCAAAAGGAAAGGAATATGGAAAGGTAAAAAGCATCTTCCCCTTAAACCATTTACCTTGGGAACCAGGAAGCTATCAGAGAACTTCACCTGCGGCGCTTTCAGTGCCATTGTTAATTGTTGTGTGGTGCTTAGTTATGTCACAGTGCATAGCACATTAGATTTTTTAAAATGACATTTTAGTTCACGGAAAAGAGCTTGGTACATCCAGGAGCATTGTCAGAACCACCACTATTGGGCCAGTCTCATCCCTGGTGTGTCTCCCTTGACTTCAGGGGTGCAATACCTGGGATGAATGTGGCTTAGTGATTTCTTGCCAACTGCCTCTTCGATGGCTGGTCTTTTCTGATGCACAATCCGGTGTGTGGCTTTGCTTTTGTTTGCTGCTTTGGTCCTGTATCAGCATCAGTACAGATGTTAGCACAGACCAGTTGATTATCGTTATACGATAAAAACAAAGAATCAAGTTATTTTGTCTATTTTTGGCCTCTTTGATGTATAAAGTGTGCCTGAGATGTGGCTTAATTTTTTTTCTTATTTCTTTGAACTCTAGAAATATCAGGAATGGCAGGAGTGTTACAGAATCTGACTAAAGATCACGGCTCATCTAAGACCAGAAGGGGCCATTAGATCATCTAGTTTGATCTACTGTGTAACACCACCCAGAGCGCTTCATCTAGTGACTCCTCAGGTACAGTAATTCTGTTCAACGAAAGTGTATCTTCCAGAAAGGCCTCAAGTCTGGGCTTCAGGATTCGCTTTCTTGTTCCTTATTCTGACACCCTACTAACACAGTTGCTAACTTTCATGTGGTAAATAACACCCCCATTTTCACAGTAAGCCAAAAATCAAGCTAATCCTATTTCAAAAAAAAGCCAAAACAAGCCATTTCCTAAGAACCCCAACGCTCTGAGTCTCTGTGACTAGATCCCTCCGGCATGCAGTCTGGGACTGTGGTGGGCCTGCTGTTTACACCTGACTCTCTCCCCTCTTGCCCCTGCATGCCTGGAGCCTGTCAAAAAAAGAAGCTACAAGCCAAACAAGCTACAAGCCAAAAACTCGCCAACAAGCAACTCACAAGCCAATTAAGCCAAAAATATGCCCAATTTCTGCGTTTTTTTTTCGTGGGGTTGACATGTCTACCTACTAGTTCTCTACGTGTCCAGAGAGCCTTCCAGGGTAGATAAGACCTCATTATCTTATTCATTTATTGGCCTTGTGCTTGCTACCTTTAAAAATTGAAGTTTACTAAACACACCTTAGCAACAGAGCAGTGGGATTTTTGTAACGTATCCATGATAAGAATCCTGGGGTCATTTCATACTGTACTGTAACCAGGGCCGGATGAACCTTTTGTGGGCCTAGCACCAAACAATTGTAGGTCCCCATTGGGATAATGGGGCAGGGGGTGGGTAGGTGTCAGTCCCTAGAGCGAGGGGCTGGTTAAGGACCCATCTCAGCACAAGGGCTCTGATTACAAACTGGCAGCCACCTGCCCTTTTGGGGCAGTCCTGCACTGTGTCACACTGCCCTCCCACCCAGCACCCCCCAGAGCTCTGTGCCCAGTGCCCCCCAGACCTGATGTGCCCAGCGCTTCCCACCAAGATGCCCCCCAACACAACTGCACAGTGCCCTGCTTACTACCACCCCACCCAGTGCTCACCTGCCCACAGATCCCTACACCTAGCGCACTCCTGCTGAAACCCCCCACAGACCATATACTCAGCACCCTCCTGTCCAGAGACCTCCCCCCAGAACCTCCTATGTCCAACACACAATCCTCCACCACTGCCTCTGACCTCTCACTGCCTATTGGCCCCCCAGATCCCTTAGAGATCCACTCCTCGATGCCCAGCCCCCTGGCTGCACTAACCAGCCCCTCTGGGAGGTGACTGTGTCTGCTGGGCTGTGGGGTGGTGAGCAGTACCAGCTGACTGGGAGCCACGCACACAGCAAGGCCTGGGCGCTGGACTGCCCCAGGCAAGGGGCCAGACCCAGCTGTGCAGATGGGTTACATGGCTCTGTAATGGGCCCACCCCAGTGTGGCTCAGCACCATTGTAAACCCGGGACTGACTGTAACCGTTTGCAAAGACAGTAGGTTGAATCTGGTCAGTTAATGATTTGTCACAACCTTAGACTACTTGAAATAGTGACTGCACTATTGTTCTTTCAACTTCATAGTCTCTCTCTGAGTTCACATTTTCCGGCCATGTTTATCTCTGTTTCCAGCGGTGAGGCTTTAAAACAAATGATGCTAGTCAGATTCCATATGCAATTCCGAGCAATGACCATCGTCCCAAAATAGCTGGGTGTTCCAGCGAATCATTTGCAATAAAAATACAGTTGCCAACCTGTGCAACAGACACCATAAGAATTCCCACAGTTATGTGCTATTCTAAGACTAAAGGGAAATTCTGGAATCTTAGCAACCATTGCTGTGCTGTGAACAAATGCTACCTTTTTAATAGTACTATAGTTAACATTGTCATCACTAGGTTTCAGAGTGAATGCATAACTGAGATGAATGATGGCCATTCAGCCCTCTCAGAATTACCATTTTAGTCTGGAGAGTACATTAGGTTGCATTTAGAAGATCTCCTTTGCTATCAGAAAGGGATAGCTTAACAATTTTATTTTTTAAAAAACAGTTGAAGCTTAATTTCTGCAGGTGCTGCTGGGTCCACAGGAAAGATGCATGCTCCCAGATTCTAGTCCCCCACCTCCCCCATTGTGTGGCTTGCTTTAGAGAGACTCTGCTCCAGCCCTGTAAATGGAGAGGAGTAACCAATGTGTGTGACAACAAGGACAAATACTGCACAATTAGTATTTCTGAAACAAAGCTCCCAGGCCAGCAGGGTCAGATTGCCTTAGACTCTTGATCAGTGGCAGGCTGGCAGAGACTGCATAGCTTTCTAGTCTGAGAACCTTTACAAGGGCCTGTCTCACAGGCCATGGCAAATTCAAGCTCAAAAACTCATTGAGGGATACAAAATGCCAACACATAAACGGCTTTGTTTCTCTGACCCGTCCCTTGCCTCTTTCCAGACAAGGCCATTTGCTAATAGGATTTAGATATTAAAGCTGAAAACAATAAAAGCAATGCAAAATTCATGTTAAATTCTTAAAATCCGGTACAATATATTCCTTCTTGAAGATTACGAAGAGGGGTACGGTTTGCCAGGAAATATTATTTGTTGTTGTTGCGAGTTTTTAAGATCAGCAATGACGTCTCTTTCCCAAATCTTCTTTGGAATATTTCCTTTAGATCAAGGGCTTTCGATGACTCCTCCTGTTAGCACAGAATTTTAATACCAATCTTTTTATGTGTTGCGTGGGTGTGTGGGGGGAGAGGGAAGACTCAAATGCGGCTGCTATTTCCACTCCCTCTTCCCCCAGAGCCATATGGTTAACAGCTGCCCAGGTTGGATGATCTAGTATGATTACATTTTAATTTTCAGCCTTTGGATTGAATGTATTTAAGTCACTGATGGCAGAAGGCTCCTCCCATTGTGGGCCGGGCTCTCCATCAGCCTTTCTTTAATACTTTCAGAAGTACTGTGTTGTCACTATTCAGTTACAGGAGTATGGCATGCAAAGGGACTCTGCAGAAGAAGATAACTCATGGGTCTGAAGAAGAGGTACGTTGGCTTGTTCCTTGTGGCTGTAAAGATGTCGTCTTGCTCAATTAAATGCATAGATCAATGCTCTTTCCTGGCTGCTTTATACTCAGAAGGAGGGAAATTTCCTTCTGATTTTTCCTTTACACTTTGAGTGCATTGGATGTGATCCGACAGCTAATGAGCGACCTGCCCCCTGCATGAATTGCATGGAGTAACAATGCCCAGCAGAGCCAGAGAATGGAGGGAACCAGTGACAAAGCTTTAGCTAGAGGTTGAATGGATTGTTTGAAAGCAGGGAGTTCCGTTAGGTCTTAAAGTAGTCCCAAACTGCCTCATTGAAGTGAAAAGGACCCTGTGCTTCATACGGCCCCAGTCAGCTCCCTGGGTATGAGGCAGCCAAATTCTTCCTAATCTGTTGAGTACACAAAGGGGCATGGGAAGAAACTTAAGTGATGGGTGGATTGTATGATTCAGTTTGAGGGAGGAGTGATTGAGGGGAGGCAGTTGGTGGTGGAGCATTTATAATGCATTGGATAAAAGACTGTTTCCATAGTAAAAAAGAAGTGGGCGGTGGGGGTAAGGGAAAAAAAGGAAGGAGTCTTTCTATCAGTTTGCCCAGTGTGTGAGCAGAGAGGTTGATGCAGGAATAAATAATCCATGAAATATTCACATTCAGGAATAGGTGGTAAATCCTCAGTACTGTACTTATTTCTGAAACTGACCTGTGAAATGGAATAGCCCAGTGTAACTTTCCCTGCAGTGAATCTGTCTGCTCGGTGAGGTTTGATATACAACTATTTCTCTTAAATGGATGTCTCAGCATTGCATAAATTCAATCCACTGGGCCAAATTCTGCTCTGCTGCACAGGGTGTAACTTTGTAGTAAGAAAATTTTCAGTGGAGCTGCATCAGGTTTACACCTACTATCGCTGAGAACAGGGATTCAGCCCCAGTTTTTGTTTGCTTCTTGTCTTAGGCAGACTTTATTTGAGGGCATACATCAAATACATATACTGAAACAAGTGAATTTCACTCCTGGCTAAGTGTGGGGCCAGATCCTTTCTTCTATAGATCGCTGATGCCGAACTCAAAGAAGCCATGCAGACTTCCATCAGCTAAGGATCCAGTATATATCTGTATTCTTTGGCTGTTCCTATTCTGTAGACTGAAAATTCACAATGTCATTTCTCCTGAATACAGTCCTATACACAAGTGTAGGACATGCCAGGTGGGAAGGAAAAAGTAGAAGTGGAAGAAGGAGAAATGAATTTCCTACAGTGGCCCAAAAATTTCTCAACCTGATTTTTCTTCACTAAAAGATGCAGTTACATCCAAATCGAAATAATTCATGGAAACAGCTTGATTTTGACTAAACCTTTAACAAAAATGAAACAAACTCACTTTTTCAAAAATTTTCATCAAAAATTGAAATTGTATGTTGAGAAAATTAAAATGGCTTCATTTGAGATTTGTTGTGGCAACATGATTGGATTTTTTTGAATATACTCTACAGTTTCTTTATGCCTAGTCAGATGTAAGTGCTGATTTACCTGGGAAGCCTGGTTTCTAAATACATAGACAATAGAAGAAGCTCTCAGCCTCCCGCTATTTAAACTTCCCACATCTCCCCAGCCAAGGTATAAAGTTCGAAGGTAAGACTGGCTCTCGTTGTCCTGTGTGGAGCGAGTCTGAAGAGCTTGTGCAAGCAATATCACACTTTACACGTGTCCCTGGGAGCTCGGTGCTGCTTGTGTGACTGAAATTTCATACAGGCACCAGCCTGGCTGGATCTCTCTGAGCTGTCAACTCTCCTGCTCCTTTCAAATTGCATCTTAAAATGGATTTTTTTCTGCTTTACCTCAGCCTCTGAATGTCTGTCCCGGGGTTACTGCTGCTGTGACTGAGGGTTGGATCTCTGTTCTGTGCAAAGTCACAGGCTTTCTATATGTACATGCCATAGCCCCGAGCCTCCTCCCACGCTCCAAACCCCTCATCCCTGGCCCTACCCCTACCCCAGAGCCTGCACCCCCAGCCAGAGCCCCCCCATCCCAACTACTTGCCCCAGCCCTGAGTCCCCTCCCAAACTCCTCAGCCCCACACCCCAACCCTCTGCCATAGCCCTGTGCCCCCTCCTACACTCCAAACTTCTCATCTCTGGCCCCACCCCAGAGCCCTCACCCCACAGTCTCCCCCTACGTTAAATGCTTACTGTTCCCAGTCCATTTTTACATTATTTAAAAGATATATATTGGCTTACAAGGCAGGGGGAGGAGGGGCAGGATCTGGCCACCACAAAAAATTATACAAACCTGGCGCCGAAAGTAGCACCTGGTCCTGTAACACCCTTCGAGCTGGGGAAAGACTGACATGCACCCTCATTGTGCTAGGCTCTGTCCCAGGGGCTCAGGAACAGGTTTCTAGGGGGTGTGACCCTCCCCCCAAGCTTGATGGCGAGATGATCAGGGGGGTCCCAAAGCTTTTTTGGTTGTGGCCTAAGATCACAATATGGAAAAGCCTGAGAGTTTCTGACCTGTACAGACCTACGTGAGGACACGGCTGATGCATTTCGTGACACCCTGTTTGCTGAGCCTTCTCCTTGGCAGCCCTTGCCAGCTAGAGTGGGATGCTGGAACTTCCAGCCCTCACTGATTCTCCTTCCCCATGCTCATTTTTTTGTGGTAGATATTGCAAAATGCTTGTGCTGACTCCTCTCAGAGAGTCTTTGGCCATGACACCAAGGCATACTAAATAATGAGGTCCACAGCTATAGATCGGCTCACCTGTAGTCCCAGTAAGGGGTGTATAGCCAACTAACCTCCTCTTAGGAAATGATCAAGCTGTTTCTTTGGGCAGATCATCTGGCTGCCTCTCAATGACATCATCGTGACATAAATGAATGAACTCAACCCTGGGATTCCACTGGGTAGAAGAATGGTCTCTGGGTGGGTCCTGGCTGGGGAATTAGAAATTCAGTTCCCAGCTCTGACTCTGTGTGATCTTGAGCAAGTCATTCAGACTCTCCGTACCTGAGTTCCCCATCGCAGTAATGGGGTAATTCTTGCTTTCCCCCGTCCTTTGTCTTGCCTAAGCCTCTTGGTGTCTTCAATCTCTCACTGTGTGCTTGTCCAATACCTAGCACAGTGGAGCTCTGAGTACAGTTGTGGCTTCCAGGTGCTCCTGTCATCCAATAATAATAGGTGCAATAGTTATGGGCTTTTCAGCTTCCCTCAGAAGTGTGAGTGCTGGAGCGTTATTCACTTACGTAATCAAGCAGTAACTTGAATCAATACATTTCTCTTGCAAACTCTCCAGCATTTCAGAAATAACAGCCACTTTTATGAAAGGGGGAAAAAATTGGCAGGAGCAATTTTTAGTTAAACACCATTTATTTCTTACAATGCACTCCATCCCGATTAACCTTTGCTCAATATTTCTTTTAATTGCGTCACATCTTAAACTGGAAACTAAGCACTTTGACAAATGGCTGGAAGGGTTAGATAGGGTCACTGTGGTGTTCACGTGAGTGCCTCTGGCTGCTCTGCTGAGAAGTTTCTTTCAAACCTTTTGAATGGGCAAGCCCCATGACGTACAGGGGACTCATGTTGGTAGGACCAGCTCCTTCCCACCCACCTCCAGTACCAACCCCTCCACAAACTTTCACCCTCTCACCGCACCCTATGCCCAGCCTACAAATCCACTCCCTTTTTTTCATCTGACCATATGCTGACCTAAATCTTAAAATCCTTCGCAGCTCTGTGGGATGTGGTAGGTTGTTGGGACAGCTTTTTGGCCATCCTGTGGCTTGTGGATTGAAAAAGTGAGAACCGCAGGTCTAACTCATCAGTAGGTTTCTTGATCTGAATTTTATAATTCCTATGATCCCTTCATTCAACACTCCACAGTGAATTCCAGCAGGCACCCTTACCTCCTACACTGCTGCAGGATGCTGTGGTCCTGCTGTTCTTTTCTTCAGTGTTGGAAGCACACTGCTGACACA
The DNA here is from genome assembly GCA_007922305.1 of Dermatemys mawii. Taxonomy (NCBI): domain Eukaryota; kingdom Metazoa; phylum Chordata; order Testudines; family Dermatemydidae; genus Dermatemys; species Dermatemys mawii. The sequence continues at coordinate 7,874,327 of ML677344.1, read as the reverse complement.
AAGTCTGCACTAAATCAAGACCCTTGTTGTTTCCTGGGGCAGCCCCAAGGTGGAGGCTGGGGCCACAGACAGCTACAAGTAGGTTGTATTAACTTTCCTGGGGAATGTCCACCATGGACATTGGTGAGGCCTCATCTGGAGTACTGTGTCCAGTTTTGGGGCCCACACTACAAGAAGGATGTGGAAAAATTGGAAAGAGTCCAGCAGAGGACAACAAAAATGATTAGGGGGCTGGAGCACATGACTTATGAGGAGAGGCTGAGAGAGCTGGGATTGTTTAGTCTACAGAAGAGAAGACTGAGCAGAGATTTGATAGCTGCTTTCAACTACCTGAAAGGGGGTTTCGAAGAGGATGGATCTAGACTGTTCTCAGTGGTACCGGACGACAGAACAAGGAACAATGGTCTCAAGTTGCAGTGGGGAAGGTTTAGGTTGGATATTAGGAAAAACTTTTTCACTAGGAGGGTGGTAAAGCACTGGAATGGGTTACCTAGGGTGGTGGTGGAATTTCCATCCTTAGAAGTTTTTAAGGCCCAGCTTGACAAAGCCCTGGCTGGGATGATTTAGTTGGGGATTGGTCCTGCTTTGAGCAGGGGGTTGGACTAGATGATCTCCCGAGGTCCCTTCCAACCCTGATATTCTATGATTCTATGCTGGTGGCAGGACAGTGCTCAGCCCTTCTCCTCCCACACTCTGCCACTTCACTTAGGTAGCCTCCTTCTGTGGGGTCTGAGGTTAGGGGCAGCTAGTATTGCAGAGGTGGGTGAAGGGAGGGATCTGTGTGTCGAAGGATGTCTGTGCATGGATCGTTGGTGCAGGATCACGCCTTGTATTATCTCGATGTGTGTATAAATCCTATGGGGGGAAAGAGATGTTACTGATGACTTGTAATGAAGCGAATATTATGCCTACAGTTAGAACAGATGCAGGGAGTCTCATCCCGGATCAGGATTAAGAGAGAGGTAGTTTCATTTTCTCAGCAAAGAGCTTAGCGGCTGACTGCATGGGGTGGTGCTGAAATCCACTGATTCCAGACTCAAGAGTTGCACAACATTTTAGAAAGACTTTGATGGACTAGGATCCTGGGTTTGTCAGCCAGAGGCTTGCACAGTGTAATAGATGGTAAGAAATCTACATGGTTACAGTCTACACATTAAACATGGTTCAAAACAAGGAAGAAATCATAGGATATCAGGGTTGGGAGAGATCTCAGGAGATCATCTAGTCCAACCCCCTGCTCAAAGCAAGACCAATCCCCAATTAAGACATCCAGTAGTTTTTTGCTCCATATCCCTAAATGGCCCCCTCAAGGGCTGAACTCACAAGGACTCACATTGGCCCTGGGTTTAGCAGGCCAATGCTCAAATCACTGAGAGATCCCTCCCCTGATCCAGCTACTTAAACACCCCCTCCCCCTTGAACTGCACACATTTTCTAGAACTTTAATTATTTTTGTTGCTCTCCTTTGCACTTTCCCCAATTTGTCCCCATCTTTCCTGAAATGTGGTGAATTGCTTACAACACTCCTGCTAATCCATCATACCCATACAAATGGGTTTGGAAGATAGACATTCCCATTCTGGAGTTGATCTGCACCCAAACATGCATTGAAATAATGCAAATCATAATTGTGTTTGTTATTGCAACACCTAGGAGCCCTAGTCATGGACCAGGACCCCTCTGCGCTCAGTGCTGTACGTAACAGAACAAAAAGACAGTCCTAGCCCCCCAGAGCTACCAGCTAGTTGTTTCAGGGTCAGACTGTGTGTGGGCCTTCCCTTAATTCAGAATCAAAGTGACTAAATTCAATTTAGCACTAAAGTCAGGAATAAATCAACTTGAGCCACTTTGTCTGACAGAAGAGCGTCCACACGCAGACTGGCATTGAAATACTCCATCTGGTTTAAGAAACAGATTCAGATAGATTTGTGCAAGTTTATGTATAGACCAGTCCTGGATCAGACTGATCTAGTCCAGTGTTCTGCCACCAAGCACAACCAGTACTGGCTGCTTAAAAGGATGATGCTGGAAATCTTGCAGTGACCATTATGCAATAACCTACCCCCAAAGAAATCCACATCCTAGTCCCAGCAGGAGAAGGCGGAGGGAGCTCTAAAACCAGCTTGTAATGTGAAAACAGTCACAAATGATGGGTGTTCTGAAATAGACAGTGTCACCTCTTAGCACTCCAATATTCACCGTTGTTATGTAATTTGGATATGTTTTCTACAAAGTATGCCTTGTGAGGTATCATTCTAAACGTCTTGATCTGCTAGATATTAATATCTCATTGGATTGTATGTGCTATCATTGTATGTGAAACTATGAAATTTGGCTATATGTGTGTTACTGCAACATGTTGTGATGTTGAAAACCTTTCAGATATAACAGTATAAAGGCCAAACAATGTTAATCGCTTATTGCGAAAATGCACATAAACACAAGGATTACCCCAGGTACAATAGAAATCTCTCAGAGATAGCATTACACACTGGGAACGGTTTGACCCAGGTCACAGCAAAAGAGCTTTCCAGCAAGTGGGAAGAAGATATAAACATGGGAAAATAACATAACGTGGGGAACCTCATTCTCCCTACAATAATATACCTGGCAACACCTGAGGAATGAAGACTGAACGGGGTGGGGGAAGTGGTGGTCCCAAGCTAGAGAGATTTCTAGTCTGTATATGAAAACTTGGGAAACCCAAGCTGAAAAGCCCAGCCATGTCTTAAGAATCCGCCAGCCTGTTTATCACTCAGGGTGAGAATTTTCTAATTCACATCCGACCTATCTGGCGTGTTAAGCTCAGTTTGCGGTTTTGCTCATTTGTGAGGTAATCTGCTATGATCTGTTTGCTAGCACTTCTAATCACTTAAAATCTCTCTCTTGTAGTTGTTAAACTTGCTTTTATTTTGTCTAAAACCAGTGCAAGATGGTATAATTCTGAATTTACTCTCTGAAGGGGGGGTACCTTAGGAACGGGGGCGGTGCCTTAGCTGAGCCTTCCCAGGCAGAGCTGATTTTAGCCTGTGTGTGTGTAGCTGCAGCTGGGTGTGTCACTATCTGTATGTGTGCTGATGGGGGCTTGAGGGCCTGTCAGAGCAATACAGTGTAAAGGGAGCCCAGGCTGGTGGGCCAGGTGGGCTCAGTGGTACCCCAGTTCAAGGTGGTACCCTGGGGGAAACCCGCCACAGACATATAATTAATACAGTCTTCACAAAGGAGGGTAAGTATCAGCCTCATTTTACCAATGGGGAAACTGAGACACAGAGAGGCAGTGACTTGTCTAATGTCACCCATCAAGTAGGTGACAGAGCAGAGATTGTAACCTAGGTCTTCTGTCTTCTAGATTGATGTCCTAATCACTGCCTCTCCCCCTCTTTTATCTAGCACTACTGTAAGGCAACTGTATGCGCTCTGTGTGAAAGAATGCTGGCATTTGATTTGGTCTAGTAGACATTAAATATGAGTTAATTAGGTTTCAGATTCTGAAAAATGTATACCCAGGTTTAGTGATGTGAAATGGGGCCAGCCTTGTGTACATATTGATACTGTAGAGAACTTTGGGTAGGCAGAGTGTCTTTGATGAATGACATACACATGGAAAATTTGCCTTCCTCCGCGGATGCTAATACTGGCCCCATACTTCATTTTGCAGTGCTGTGCACAACCATTAATGGTGCCAATTAGAAGGATGCAGATTAAGGGTAGAGCAGTGACTGTTCAGCGGCCTGCGCTCTCCTCTCCGGGGTGTGAATGTGGCTCTGCACAGATGCAGAGCTGTGAGCTGAGAACCTTTCAGCTAATGGACAAAACCCTTCCTTGAAATGTGTGCTCATTACAGCTGTCACTCCGGTGCACTGCCATGAATGGGAGACCAACCCTTCTCCCCTATGCCGCTGTTCAGCCTTGTCTGGCTGATGTTAGCAGCCGGGGACAAGGCACAGCCTAGCAAGTCACAGGAGTGGGAAGAGAGCAGAGCTGGTATGTGCTGAATTGTACAAAGCAGGATTTATTCTGAAGGCATTTTTCCTTAGGAGGATGACTTGAACTCTCCCTGCCAAGGCTCTATTCCACTCCCACAGCACCCTGCAAAATGTGAACACTAGAGGGGCCGTTTGCCTCACCCCTGGCATCTTTTACAATGGCAACGCTGAGCAATCACTGCTCCTAGAAACCAGAGGGCAACCTGGCGAAAAACCTCCTGTAGCAGTAGGTGGGATTTAGAAACCTATTTTAAACACAGCTTGCCTGGTTCTGGTCTCAGCCACACCAGTGCACAGCAGGAGTAACTCCACTGAAATCAGGATATTGGTGTAGGAGTGAGATGAGAATCAGGCCCACTCCATTCTAAATAGAAGGCCCAGTTCACACCTAGTGTAAGCAGGGGGTAAAGTTTGCAGATGATACAAAATTACTCAAGATCATAAAGTCCAAAGCTGACTGGGAAGAGTTACAAGGAAAATCACAAAACTGGGTGACTGTGCAACATAATGGCAGATGAAATTCAATTTTGATAAATGCAAAGTAATGCACTTTGGAAAACATAATCCCAACTAGACATATAAAATGATGGGGTCTAAATTAGCTGTTACCACTCAAGAAAGAGATCTTGGAATCTTCATGTATAGTTCTCTGAAAACATCCACTCAATGTGCAGCGGCAGTCAAAAAAGCAAACCATGTTAGGAACCATTAGGAAAGGGGCTCCTAGTATATATAACGTAAGACAGAAAATATAATGCCACCTTAGAAATCCATGATATGCCTGTAGTTGCAAAACTGGGTGCAATTCTGCTCCCCGCATTTCAACAAAGATATTTTAAAATTGGAAAAGTACAGAGAAGGGCAACAAAAATGATTAAGGGTATGGAACAGGAGAGATTAAAAAGACTGGGACTGTTCAGTTTAGAAAAGAGACTGATGAGGAGGGATACAATAGTGTCTATAAAATCATGAATGATGTGGAGAAACTGAATAGGGAAATATTATTTACCCCTTCACATAACACCAGAACCAGGGGTCACCCAGTGAAATTAAGGGGCAGCAAGTTTAAAATAACCATAAGGAAGTACTTCTTCACACAACACACAGGCAACCTGTGGAACTTGTTGCCAGGGGATGTTGCAAAGGCCTAAACCAAAAATTGGGTTCAAAAAAGAATTGTATAACTTTCTGGAAGCTAGGTCCATCAACGGCTATTAGCCACGATAGTCAGGGACACAACCCCATGCTCTGGGTGTCCCTAAAACTCTGACTGCCAGAAGCTAGGACTGGACATCAGGGAATGGATCACTCGGTAACTGTCCTGGTCTGTTCCTTCCCTTTGAAGCATCTGACACCAGCTGCTGCCGGACAATAGGATACTGAGCTAGATGGACCATTGGGCTGACACACTATGGCCATTATGTTCTGATGTAATTGCACTGTAGTCTGTGGTCCTGATTCTGATTTCAGTTATACCTGTCATTCTTTGATCAAGTGGACCCACTCAGATTTTACCCCAGTGTACCTGAGAACAGAATCAAGCCCACAGAATTCAGTGGGGCCACACCAAGAATGGATGTGGCCCATTGCCTGTATCTGGCTGCTCTGCAGCTGGCAATAGGGTTAGCATCCCTAAAGCTCTCCTCCCAAGTGCAGCTATATCTGTCCTTGTTATGGTTTGACCGAGAGAGTCTAACATAAACACAGAGCAGCATGTAAATTTATAAACCAAACCAAACCAAACCCACAACCCTACCAAACAAAACATTCCACCGCACAGGCAATTTTCCCCTGACCAGAGGATGAGCAAAAGAATGACTACACATGACAGATATTAGTCACTTAAGGCACGACTGGAAGGTGCTCAGAGCCTATAGTGTTAAGGGTGATGTAAGAACTGTATAGATAGGAAACAAAGAGTAGGTATAAATGGTCAGTTTTCAGAATGGAGAGAGGTAAATACTGGTGTTCCTCAGGGGTCTGTTGTGGGACCAGTCCTACTCAACATATTCCTAAACGATCTCAAAGATGGGGTAAACAGGGAGGTGGCAAAATTTGCAGGTGATACAAAAGATAAAGATAGTTAAAACCCAGGCAGACTGCGAAGAGCTACAAAAGGATCTCTCAAAACTGGGGGACTGGGCAACAAAATGGCAGATGAAATTTAATGTTGATAAATGCAAAGTAATGCACATTGGAAAGCATAATCTCAACTATACATATAAAATGATGGGGTCTAAGTTAGCTGTTATCTCTCAAGAAAGAGATGTTGGAGTCATTGTGGATAGTTCTCTGAAAACATCCACTCAATGTGCAGTGACAGTCAAAAAAGCCAACAGAATGCTGGGAATCATTAAGGAAGGGAGAGATAATAGGACAGAAAACATCATGTTGACACTATATAAATGCATGGTACGCCCACATCTTGAATGCTGCGTCCAAGTGTGGTCGCTCCATCTCAAAAAAGATGCATTGGAATTGGAAAAGGCTCATAAAAGGGCAACAATGATTAGGGGTATGGAATAACTTCCATATGAAGAGAGATTAATAAGACTGGGACTTCTCAACTTGGAAAAGAGACGACTAAGGGGAGATATGATTGAGGCCTATAAAATCAAGAGTGATATAAAGAAAGTAGATAATGAAGTGTTTACCACTTCCCATAACACAAGAACTAGGGGTCATGAAATGAAATTAATAGGCAGCAGGTTTAAAACAAACAAAAGGAAGTTTTTCATCACAATATGCACAGTCAACCTGTGGAACTCCTTGCCAGAGGATGTTGTGAAGGCCAAGATGTAACAGGGTTCAAAAATGAACTGGATAAATTTACGGAGGATAGGTCCATCAATGGCTATTAGCCAGGATGGGCAAGGATGGTATCTCTAGCCTCTGTTTGCCAGAATTTGGGGAGGGATCACTTGATGATTACCTGTTCTGTTTATTCCCTCTGGGGCACCTGGCACTAGCCACTGTCAGAAGACAGGATACTGGGCTAGATGGACCCTTGGTCTGATCCAGTAGGGTCATGCTTATGTTCTTAATAGAATAGAAAAGTTACACACTCCCATTTCAATGGTTTGTGCACACAAAGGACTGGAATGGAATTGAGTCAAACGGATTCCCTAGCACTTGTGAAAGTCTTAAAGCTAGTATTCATCCAACTGCATTCAAAACAGTAATTTCCCCCTTAGCATGCAGTGGGGGAAATGTATTCTAGCCACTTGACACTCTTTTATAAACTGGATCATTTGTGCTTGCTTGTTGCCACACACAAGCTAAAAGCATTTACATACAATCTGCCTCAAATGCTTAGTGCATTGACCACAAATTATCCCCAACGAGCGTTCATTACTACCAGCTACAGAGTGCTTTGGAGGAGAAAGTGGTCTATAAGTTCTAATGATTATTATTAAATTAGGTTCCTGTAACCAATCTTGCACTATGAGTCACTCTCATCAACAAGATTCAGGGAACATAAATAAGCCCTAAACATGAGTTCCCATTCAAAGAATTGCCTTACAGGAATGCAGAGCAGTTGTGAGCCGAATTACAGTAAATCATGAAGGTTTGGTTCTTTTGGAGGAATTATTTGTGGTTTGGCACAGTTTTGAACAGTTAGATCAGGAATATGGTCTGAGACTAAAACACCTTTGGTGCTGTGTATTCTTAAGGTTCAATTATGACTTCATTTTAATGTCCAGATCTCTTATATGGCTTTGAAAACATTTCCTATCTTTGATGCTAAATACTACAGTTAGTCAGGAAAAGATTTATTTTCTTCAGATCCAAAGTAATGTTTTTCATTTTTGTTGACCTTTTTGATTTCATCCATGTATTTGTACAATGTTTTCTTCTTACCCTTTATGTCTCTAGCTAATTTGTTCTTGTTTTGTGCCTTGGCCTTTCTAATTTTGTCCCTACTTACTTGTGTTATTTGTTTATATTCATCCTTTGTAATTTGACCTACTTTCTGCCTTTTGTAGGACTATTTTTTGTTTTTCAGATCATTGAAGATCTCCTGGTTAAGCCAGGGTGGTCTCTTTCCATACTTCCTATCTTTCCAAACAGTGGGGTAGTTTGCTCTTGTGCCCTTAATAATGTCTCTGTATAATAATAATTAATCTGTCTGTCTCCATCAATTTTCTTATAGTGAGGCCCATAGCCATGTATCAGAGTACTACTTTCCTCTAAGGCCTCTTGGAAACGAGGCAGGTTGGTCATACAGTCAGACCTGTTTTAGGTTCTCTTCCTATCTCTATAAGGGGCCACAGGACTCCGTCACTTTTGTAGGTCCAGACTAACATGGCTATGCCTCTGATACTTCCTATCTCTGTGTCAGGATTCCTGCATCACCTTGGGCCAGGTTCTCAGGCCAAGATTTTTAAACCTGGGCACCTAAAGTTAGGCATCTCAGATCCAACCAAATAAGTGGCCTGATTTTTTGGAGGTGCCAAAGGCACCCACAGCTCCCAGTGACTCATATCTGTTATTGTCTAACATCCATCACTATGACCATGTGTACTGTGTAGGCAAGTTAGTAATGGCTGAAAAAGCCATGCCAACCCACCTGCCAAATGTTGTAGCATATGTGTGTAGGGGCTATGTGGGATGGGTGGGGTTGGAAGCTCTGGTAATAAAGCTACTAACACTCCTTTAACCCAATAACTGAATTCTGCCCTTATTTATAGCCCTTTTACCCCACAAAGCTTGATGGGTCCTAAAACACATACTGTACTAAAAAAAGAAGGCAGGATTTTCTTGTAAACATTCAAATGGGTCCCATTCATAGTAAAGTCTACCAGTGGCCTGTGTGGCTTAATGGGTGTCTTTCATTTCCTCCATCAGGACTATTTGTCTCACTTTTTATTACCTCACTCAGACAGTGGGAAACCAACAGTCCCATTAAAAGGCCCGTAATTAAAGAGAAGCTTACCTGGGAATGGGCAACTGGATGGATCACTTGATGATTTCCTGTTCTGTTCATTCCTCTGAAGCACCTGGCATTGGCCACTGTCAGAAGACAGGATACTAGGCTAGATGGACCTTTCGTTTGGCCCAGCATGGCTGTTCTTATGCTCACCTGTGAGCAAACAAAGTCTTTCCGTGCTAGGAAGAAGATTGGACTCCAGAAGTATATGTTGCCTCTTTCATACTTTGATTTACTGAACATTCCTAAGCTTTGCTCCCCTCTTGGCCATGTTGCCTCATGTTGTCCCAGCGAAGGGGTTCAGATTGTGCTGTCTCCCATGTGGACCATTCTTTCCCAGTTTTGATGTACCCTTCGCTAGCGGAGATCGGTCTGAACAACAGTTTCCATCTTTCCCCCTACCCCAAATAAACATTAGAAAAGTTCTGACTCATATGAATCTGGACCCAGGTTTTGTGAGCCGGGCCCCCTCTATTCCCTAGTGAGGCTGAACCGCTCTGCACTTCCTTTAGTTTAGGCTCTTTATTTGCCATGCTATTCCATGGGCCACCCTTAGGAATTTACAGGTCCAGCGGCTGTTATCGCTTCTCTGTTAGGCTCAGATGCTTCTGAATTCTCCAGCTACTTCTCCTGGCTTTCTGCCACCAACAAACACAGGCTATAGCCAATACTCTAGTCCCTGTATTTGCCACAAGGGAAATCTCTTAGTCCTACATGGCTTACCTCTGTCCTGCCAAGCAGCCTACTGCCTTGGGCAGTTTCAGCTCTTTTTACTACATGAAGGTGAGATCAAGTCCCTTTTTTTGAGTCTGAAAGTGTGTGCTTGGCTCACCCATTGGCTTTAACAGGATCTATGGTTGTCTTTGGGTGCAAGACTCTGCTGATGGCAGCCAATAGCACCCTTCAGCATAATATTGTTATTGTTTATTATTTGTATTATGTTAGGGCCGAGGAGCCAGCTCAGAACGAGGCCCCACTGTGCATGCTGTACAAGTACAGAGTGGTCGATGGTCCTAGTTCTGCAGAGCATATAATTTAAGGCCTGGGCTACACTTGGCGGAGGTTCAAACTAAGGTACGCAACTTCAGCTATGCTATTTGTGTAGCTGAAGTTGAAGTATCTTAGTTCGACTTACCTGGCCATCCTCACAGCAGCAAATTGACCGCGGCGGCTCCCTCGTCGACTCTGCTTACTCCTCTTGTGGAGCTGGAGTTCCGAAGTCGACGAGGAGCACGTTTGGGGATCAATTTATCGCGTCTAGACAAGACACCATAAATCTGTCCCCAATACATTGAACACTGCCTGCCGATCCGGCGGGTAGTATAGACGTACCCTTAGGGTATGTCTGTACTACAGCCAGGAGGTGTGATTGCAGCAGGAGTGGACATACTCAAGCTGCTTTTGAGCTAGCTAAATTAAGTCTGGGGTTACAATAAAGCCCCAATGTAAAGCTCTGCCCTATTGGGGCCTAGGTACACACTCAGGAGATTAGCCCATGCCATTGCCCATGCTGCTGTGGCTTCACTGCTATTGTTACTCAAGCTAGCTTTGATGGAGCTAGTTAGTCTCTGACTATGCACTTGCAGTGTAGACATACCTCAAAGGGCAATATCAACATAATAAAGAATTGAGGCCTCCATGATACTAGTGCTGGACCAGGTATTTGCAGCTGATGCTTCATGCCGGGTTCTGGAGAAAGCTGTAATAGGAAGATTTTGCTTGCATGTAGACTAGCCACTACAAGATCTGGCCAGGATGGCCAGTTAAAGTACTTTTATAGCAGTCTGCATGATGATTTAGTTGGGGATTGGTCCTGCCTTGAGCAGGGGGTTGGACTAGATGACCTCCTGAGGTCCCTTCCAACACTGAAATTCTATGATTTTATGGTCTCCCCTCAGTATTAATTCTTCAGATTCCTTTGTGAGACACTGCACGATATCCTCTCTTTTAAAATCATCTAGAATAAATGTAACCATCAGTGATGATAACTTAGATAATGAAGAAATACTGCTAGAACGAAAAGGCCGATCACTTTAATGGGCAGAGATGCCCTCAGGATTTCAGGGGATGCTTTGGAGTTCTGTACTGAAAGAAACTGTCCAGTTGGGTCTGTGGGTGGAGGAGAGGAGGAAGTTGTGGCTGAATGCACTGCAGTTCTTTAGATGTGTCATGAAGGAGCCATTCTGGTTTCAGTCCTCACTGCCTTGTGGCACCTGGGCAGTGGGCTAGGCTAGAGGCCAATGTGATGCCAGCACTGTGGATTACAAGGCATTTTGTTCACTTCCATTTTAATTTTGATCAGTGGAGGCTTGGCCCTTTCTGTTATTAGTCAAAGAATAAGGTCTTGTAAGGGAGGTGCACCAACCTCTGTATTCTGTTCTGAGAGAGAAACCTCCCCCCATCCATGCCCTTGAATCTGCAGAGTACTGGAGAGAGATTGATCCCGCAAACTGATAGCAGCACCATGGAACTGCAGTACCCCAATGTGAGTCCCAGGAGGGAAACCTACTGCAGCACCTGTTGAAAGGTAATTCTCAGGTAACACAGGAAGAGCAGGTAGCAGGTGCCATTGAAAGGGCAAAGGTGGGGTGAGGAGGGTAATGTTCTCCTTTCTTAACCTAGTCCAGGGCAACATTTTCATCTGGCCAGTATTTTCCTAGGTGGGTGCCTAACATTAGAGGTCTAAATTCCTATTTATGGAAGGCCCCAAAGTACTGGACACCTGCAGGTAGTGTTGACTTTGGTGTAAGTTGCAGATGCTCAGCACCTCTGAACATCAGCTTAATAATATTCTGTAACCCTACACTGCTAACAGATGAAGTTTAAACTTTTCCCTCCAATTTCTCTGAGGTAACTGGTATGCAGCCATGGTCAGAGGCTTTAGGGCTAGAAAGAATGACTTCTGTTGTGATAAATGGGCCTACAAGTTTATCCTAATTGGGAGCTCAATGGTAAAAAATACATTAAAGCTCATGTGTTGTCACAATAACCTGTAACCACAAATGTCAATGGGAAACAGTATGAAAGGGAGACTGAACTCGTCCAAACAAATAGGCTACTGATACAAGTCAAGGACTGTGTTAAGATCATGGCTGGTAGCCAAGAAATTGTGGGTTTGGAAATTAATGAAAATAATTAAAGGAAGGGGTGTGGCACCCACCACTTCCTTTGTGGGTCCTAAAAGAATGAGACTTTGAGGGAGAAATATGGAAGAACAGATTGCACCTACTGGAGCAAGCTTCACCATCATGGCTGCCACCCCCACCCTCTACTGGGATCCCAGCCCTTCTTCCTCCTAATCTTGAGGGCTTTCTTGACCAGACTGGGCCAGAGACAGAGAGACCCACGTGACATCGGCATCCCTACCAGCTCCAGCAGAATCCCAACCACCAACTGGGATGAAATGAGATCAGTTAGCAGCAGCAACGACAGCAGCTCCAGCTCATCTCAACCAACTTCTCTTTGCCTCAAAAGGACAGTTATTGCCATGTTGATAACATCTGAGACTCTCAGACAAGGAGGTTTTTTCTCCTATAAACTCTCTCCAGCTAAAGGAAGGGGGAAGAAGGGATGGTGTTAAAATGGAAGCCTTATTCCATACTTCACATTCCAAATGTTTAACTATTTTTTCCTTCTTTTCTTTATCTTTAATTAAAGGTTAAAAGGATGTTGAAGGGTGTGTTTGCCATGATATTAAGCAGGCTGCCGTCACCACATATCCAACCCCAATCCTTGCTTACCACTGTTTAATGTTGGGCAGTGACTGGGTTATGTTAACACTATAACTCATCGAGTGCATCTAAATTAATACATTTCTTCTATCGTGGCATCTCTACTGCTCCTGCCTAGAAGAAAATAGTTTCTTCCTATGTTGTTTAAAGCTTGTCAAAAGTTCATTCTCCTCCTCTTGGCGGCTGTTGTTCAGCTTTATTGTAAATCACTCTACTTTTTTTTCTCCTGGCTCCAAAAGCTCAATTTTTAGTCATGTTATTGCCTGCACAATTGCAGAATAAAGGATCATCTGAAGTGGATTGCCTGATCTGGGATCTTCACTCTAAAGGGCTACTCTCCAATACTTCTAAAAAGACCTCCCCTTACCCCCTTCACACTTTACAATGCTACTCCAATCCCTGGAAAGAGGCAAACAGGGTACCCGCTGCTTTATTCCTATTTGCCCTCTATTGATTGACGTTATTTTGACCAGTACATGACTAGGGCTGGATTTTTCTAAGGAGCTCAGTTCTGATTTAGCCATCTAAATGAAATATTAATTTAGGTACCATCTGAAAATCTGGTAATTTACATGCCAGTGGTTGTTACTTGGCACTGAGCATTTTTGAAGATCTGGGCCACAATGGATATCCTAATATCAAGGACTTTCATCTCAAACCTATTCAAAATGCTAAGAAAATTCCGAGGCAAAACATAACCTGCATGGAGTTAAGAATGTGTTCTATTTAAAACATCTGAGGGAACATTTGTAATTTTCTCAGAAAACAGAAATGTTAGAAATCCCGGAAATTCCACATTAAGGCAACACTTAAAGGAAAAGACTCAAGAATACCTTAATAACCTTAACTCTGCCCTTTAACTCTTTCTACAGAAAACTGAAAAACAGGAGACAAGTTTCTAGAGTCGCCATTGGATAATCCATGGCTGTTGGTCCTGGTCCAGACATAGACAAATCCTATGCTGTGAGTAGCCTCAGTTGTGAATCATTAGGACAATGGAGTCCTTTCTCATTTGTTGTTAGTAGGGCTGATGATGGCCCCATTGAAATTAAACCAGATAAAGAATCTCTTGTCTGATAAAACTAATCTAGGATTGTAACACATGACTAAACAAACAGGAGTGGGGGACTGGAAACGATAAATACAAATAGGTTTGCATAACTTATAGTCTTGTAGGTTACGATAGTTGCAGGTGGTCACCAGTCTAACCAATGTCTAATCTGACCAGTCTGAGAGACACAACAAATCCCATTAACAAAGGCTGCACAACTTCATTTTATCAGGAACATTTATGTGTGTCACTTGATTCTTAATGGTCAATCTGGTGCATATGTCCATTGACTTCAGTCGGGCTACACCAATTTACACCAGCTGATATACTAGCTGCCGGATTGATTGCCCTTTAGAATTTGCTGGCCCTTTAAGACAAGCTGATCTAATGCTCGATGACATTCCAGTAAGGGCCTTCCTGGAACCACGGCTGGAAAGTTCTGTGTCCGTTGGGCGGTAGCCACTGGGAAGTGAGGAGCAGGAAAGCAGGTCTCTGAGTAGAGAAAGAGAAGGGACAGGGCAAACAGAGACAAGGGCAGGGGGCAGTTCAGTGTGAAAAGATTATAGAGACCTGGGAGAGAGTTAATAACAAGCTGGTTTCAATATCGGGCAAAGAAAAACACATTCAGTCTGGAAAAATGAAGCTAAAAGATCCAGGGACAAATGGTGTGAAATACAGACATTACATGGGAAGGAGAAACCCAGACAGCAGTGAAGTTGAAACCTAGGGGCAATAGGGGCTGGCAATGTGACTGGAGAGGGATGTGAAATGTGGAGCGAAGGCTCAGACAATGAATGTGCCTCTTGTGTGTTCCATTCACTTCTGCATACCCCAGGCCACTAGAGGGAGTTCAATTTTAATTTTGCCAAAATATTATGAGTGGGTTGGGGGTAGGGTTGAGGAAATGATTTATATGAAAAAAAGCAAGACTCCAGTTTATCAGGGCATTTGGAAGTTAAGCATCTGCTTAGTGCTTTGCTGAACTGGGGCCCAGACTAATTCTTCTTTTACCCCCAATGGCACTGGAAGAGTAAATTATTCATGTTTGTGAGATGCTCAGAAACGGTGGTAATAGAACCGGATAAGCACCTTGATACATAGTAAAGGCCTGATTCTGCATTCCTGGTACATATCAAACTTCCAAAGTCATTGGTGTTGGGTGCACATGGAGTGCAGGTTCTGCTCTATGGGATACCTATAGTGGTAGATTTGAGAGCTCTAAGACTGCCCTGGGAAGTATGAAGTAAAAATGGCCCAAATCCTGAGGTCCCTATTAGGCAAATTCCCATTTTTGTCCAAATGCCTAAATGTTCGCATCAATATCAATGGCAAAGCTTCTGTTGCCCTCGGTGGTGTAGGATCAAACCTCAAGTAAGGACTGAATGAAAACCGAGGAATAACCTGATCCCAAAATATCCAAGAATAGGAGCTGAACCATTAATGGAAAGAATGCAAAATATGTAAGCTATGCAAATAGAATAAGAGCATTAGATCTGCTGTAACTCTCCTGGACAGATGTAATGGTCAGACCTGTTTGTAATCCATACAGCACGTTTCTGACGTTATATAAGTAATGACATTGAATTCTGCAATTTGATTCTGATTCTTGTGATATTTGATGTCTGTCTTAAAGCTGTAAGCCTTGGAGGCAAGTGATTGACTTAGAATCTCAGATATATTAAAGAAAAGGAGAAGTTTCTAGCCCTTCTATTTGCAGAGAAAAGCTTTGAAAATATGACTTGAGTGTAATCTAATGTTTTAAAATCTTAAAAAAATGTTAAAAAAAATCCAGCACTTATTATTTTTTAAACTATTTCATGGTATTATGCAGTTTGACTCATGATTTTTGAACACGGTGTTGGCAATGCTGTAGTGATACTTGTTAATCTTTTTCTTTTGCATGAAACACATACAGCCATAATTCACTCTCATTTGCATCACTGCAGAGGAGAGAATTTAACACAGAACATAGAGTTTGGTAACTAATTTGACCATTGTCCCCTCTTCTTCTGTTAGCAAATAGTCTGTGAATGGCTCAGGAGATTTTTTGAATATATCCATTGTTTCAAATGATTTATCAATAGGGTGACCAGATGTCCTGATTTTATACCTTCCCTATCCCCTGTCTCGATTTTTCATATTTCATGTCTGGTCACCCTATTTATCAAATAACTTAAAATAAAAAAATAAACTCTTGATCTGTAGGTCATTCAGAAGCAATTCATTGTGTGGAAATGTGCATAATGATGGAAAATGTAAACTGCACATTTCTATTTTTAACTATTATTGTATTTTATAAATTAGGTAAAGAAGGCAGAGGCCTGTGCAACTTACTAAACCTTGCAGGAGACGTTCCTGATTTCAGATCCAAACAGGTAATAGGTATCAAGTGACACACTATCGCTTCCTAAGCTCTCCAATATAACAAAATTGCGTTTGCCAACTAACTCAGTACTTATAAGGTGCTTTTTTTGAATGGTACTTCTGTTTTCTCCCATGGAAGTTTTTTTCTTCTACTTCATGCACCATAATCTCACTACTTTCTTCTCAGGTGAATTATTTTTTCACTAGCTCACACTGTTGTGCCACTTGCACTGTCTGTTCCAAAGTGACCTCACACATTTGTTATACTTTTTTGGAAAGTTTTGTGTTTAAAATCTAATTACTAGATCATCTCCTATATAGTCCCCTTTATTGCTACTGAAGGTCCAGTCCACACTTAAAAGTGGTACCAGTGTAACTGGTTGAGGTGTGATTTTGTTTTTTACTGATTTAGTAATAGTGATACAACTTCTGGCATGGTTGCAGTTATATCTGTATAAAGGTAGCTTATAGAGGTACAGTGTTTCCCTTTTTTGACCCAAGTAGCTAGCCAAAATTGGGTCCCTGTGTTTGATTCAGTAGGGCATAGAAATTGGTAATAGGTATGTCTTTGTCAGTGTTTACAATTACCAAGACATACCTATTACAAAAACAGAAGGGCTCCTAAAAGTGGGTGTAGCAGCTGTGCACACCATGGGTCCCAATTAAACAGTAATTTTAATAATACTGGGCCAAATTTTTGGACAGGAACCTATCAAACCTCAGAGTGTTAACTAGGAATTCTTAAATAATCAATACAACTCTTATATAGAGGCAAGCCCAAGTCTCAAAGCTCTGCTGGTTGATAAAGACCACCATGCTTCCTGCTTGCCTCTGCATCCTTTGGTAAAAGCCCATCTATTTACACATGATCTTCTTTTGGGGGATGAAATTCTAAGAATAATGTCATAGTTATTCTGATTTCTTTCCTCACCAAGCACAAATTATTTTTAAATGTTTTCAGCTTCACTGTCCTTTGCATACATTTTACTTGCCACAATCTGGGCTGTCCCCCAGGCTTCCCAAAGTGAAAGTCTTTGTGGAGGGTTGTAATCTGTTTTGTGTGTGTGTGTTTGTGTCAGGACTGGGGGGAGAAGTTAATTTTTCTTCCTTACTGTGTATATTAAACCAGTTCAAAACATTCAGAGCTGGTAGAAAAAAGGAAAATTTTCTGTGTAATATTTTTGGTTTTTCTTAACTGATTTTTTTTGAAGTATTAGTATTTTAAAAATTTTTGTTTAATTTCAGTGTGGGGGGAATACAGTTTCTTTCACTTTTTTAAATTTTACTTTTCCATCTTTGTTGCAGGGGCAGAAATAGTAAACAAATAAATACATAAAATAAAAACAAGTAATGTTTTTCTCTCCACTTTTGCCCCTCTCCCCAGTTGAATTTTTTCCTCAAAACTTAATTTTTTTGTTTTGGCTGAAAAGGTGTTTTCCATCAAAAAGCCTTTTGATGGAAAAGCTTCAACAAGCTCTAAAAACGAGTGTCAGTGTATGAAGAATCACAGAATCCGACACTGTCTTCTATCCCTGTACAAGGGACTCCATCAGGATAATGGAAACAATATTATCCACTCTGTTTCTTTTTCTCTGCTTTACTATAGAGCTTCTGTATAGAATCTTCCCCAGTTCCCTTCCTACCAGTCTTAAAAAAACAGTACACATATCTTCACATCCATCTGGTCTTGGCAGGCCAACAGAGGAGGCTGGCAGCTCATTCTCTGGAGGTTCCCTTTTCCATTCAGTTTTCTACATGCAGGAGAATGGCTGGCCTACTGGGATTACATACTAGGTCTAACTTAGGGCAAAATCTGGGGCAAGCTTGCCAGTCAGACAGGCTATGTGATATTTGTTGTCCAGGGAGGTAAGAGCAAATATGGGACAAACATCCCCTGATGATTTTCAATTTCATTTCAGAGGGAAAATGAGATAAGCCCCCTCAGATGGACAGCAGTTCCGTCAGTCTCAAGAAGCTAAAGTTTGGAAAGTTGAAGGTGGTGCGTCAGCACTTGCTGCAGCGGTATGAACATCAGCCCTTCATCTCCTGCCTGGCAGGGCTCTACAGCTGCCGGTGGAAGCGATACCAGCGGAGCAGGACTGAGCCAGGACAATGTTGCTGCAAGAAGGTACGTTAGCATGTTGTTATTGTGAACTGTTAGTTACCGGACAAGTCCATCATCACACTTGTATTTGAAAGGTACTATGGGCCAAACTCTGCCCTGATTTATGCCTCATGCAAACTTACTAGTATCTCTGGAGGATGTTAACAGAAGCTACTGAAGTTAGACATTTTAAAATCAGCAGGTCCAGTTAACTTTCATCCAAGAATTTTAAAAGAGCTGGCTGAGGAGTTGTCTGGACCATTAATGTTGATTTTTCAATAAGTCTTGAGGCACTGAGGAAGTTCCAGAAGACTGGAAGAAAACTAATGTTGTGCCAATATTTAAAAAGGGTAAACAAGATGACACAAGTAATTATAGGCCTGTCAGTCTGACATTGATTCCAGGCAAGATAATTGAGCGGCTTTTACAGGACTCAGTTAATAAAGAATTAAAGGAGGGTAATGTAATTCATGCAAATAAACATGGATTTATGGAAAACAGATCCTGTCAAACTAACTTGATATTTGTTATGAATTTACAAAGATTGATAGAAAAAGGTAATACTTCGATTTTCGTAAGGCAGTTGACTTGGTACCACACAATATTTTGGTTAAAATCTAGACCACTATAAAATTAACATTGTATATATTTCATGGATTAAAAACTGGCTCATTGATAGTTCTCAAAATGTGATTGTAAATAGGGAATTGTCATCAAGTGAGCGTGTTTCCAGTGGGGTCTCACAGGTATCAGTTCTAAGCTATTTAACATTTTTATCAATCACCTGGAAGAAAACATAAAATCATCACTGATAAAGTTTCCAGATGACACAAAAATTTGGGAGTGGTAACTAATGAAGAAGATAGGTCACTGGTTCAGAGCACTCTGGATTGGTGGGTGCAAGCAAATAATATGCATTTTAATACAGCTAAATGTAACTGTATACATCTAGAAACAAAGCATGTGTAGGCCATACTTAGAGGATGGGGGACTCTATCCTCTGAAAAAGTTTTGGGGGTCATGGTGACATGAGTTCCTAGTGTGATGGTGTGGCCCAAACAGTAATCCTGGGATGCACAAACAGGGCAATCTCAAGTAGGAGCAGAAAGAGGTTATTTCATCTCTGTATTTGGCACTGGTGCAACTGCTGCTAGAATATGGTGTCCAGTTCTGCTGACTGCAATTCAAGAAGGATATTGATAAACTGGAAAAGATTCAGAGAAGGGACATAGAACTATTCAAGGATTAGAAAACCTGCCTTACATTGGTACACTCAAGGTGCGCATTCTATTTAGATTAACAAAGAGAAGGTTTTGTGGTGACTTGATTGCAATATATAAATATCTACATAGGGAACAAATAATTAATAATGGACTCTTCAATCTAGCAGAGAGAGGTATAACAACATTCAACAGCTTGAAGTTGAAACAAGACAAATTCAGAATGGAAATTTTTGACAGGAATTGAAAATAACATAGGAACAATTTACCAAGGATCATGGTAGATTCTCCATCACTGACAATTTTAAAATCAAGATTGGATGTTTTTCTAAAAGCTCTGCTCTAGGAATTATTATGGGGAAGTTCTATGGCCTATGTTACATTGGAGGTTAGACAGATGATCCTGATGGTCCCTTCTCGACTTGTAATCTATGTTTCTTCTTCGAGTGATGACTCCTAAGTGTATTCCACATCTGGATACTCATGTGCGGCATGTGCCCGAGGTTGGAATTTCTTCAAAGCAGTGTCCATTGACCCACGCATGCGCAGCAACTCTTCTTGTGCTTCTGACTGAGGGTATAAGAGGAAGTGTGAGTTGACACCTCCCCTGTTTCTTCTTACTGCTGTATAGCCTGAGTCAGAATTGTGTCCTCTTTACTCTTGCAGAACCTGTAAAATGTAGTTTTAAATAGTTTACATCTTAACTTAGGAATTGTAGTTAGTATAGAACAGAATATTCCTGCAATCTGGGGAAATCTTCACTGGTCCCAGGACTATGCCCAGGGTCCCAGGATGCAGAAGAACATAAGAATGGCCATACTGGGTCAGGCCAAAGGTCCATCTAGCCTAGCATCCTGTCTTCCATCGCTGGTCAATGCCAGGTGCCTCTAAGGGAATGAACAGAACAGGTAATCATCAAGTGATCCATCCCCTGTTGCCCATTCCCAGCTTCTGGCAAACAGAGTCTTGGGACACAATCCCTGCCTATCCTGGTGCCAGTGATGGACCGATCCTCCATGAATTTATCTAGGTTTTTTTATTTTTTTTAACCCTGCTATAGTCTTGGCCTTCACAACATCCTCTGGCAAAGAGTTCCACAAGTTGACTGTGTGTTGTCTGAAGAAATACTTCCTTTTGTTTGTTTTAAACCTGCTGCCTATTAATTTCATTTGGTGACCCCCTAGTTTTTGTGTCCTGAGAAGGAGTAAATAACAATTCCTTGCTTACTTTCTCCACACCAGTCATGATTTTATAGATCTCTATCATATCCTGCCCTTAATCGTCTGTTTTCCAAACTGAAAAGTCCCAGTCTTATTAATGTCTCCTCATATGGAAGCCGCTTCATACCACTAATAATTTTTGTTGCCTTTTCTGTGTCTTTTCCAATTCCAATATATCTTTTTTTGAGATGGGATGACCAGATCTGCATGCAGTATTCCAGACGGGGGTGTACCAGGGATTTATATAGAGGCAATATGATTTTATCTGTTTTATTATCTATCCCTTTCTCAATGATTCCCGATATTCTGGTCCCCTTTTTGACTGCTGCTTCACACTGAGTGCATGTTTTCAGAGAATTATCCACAATGATCTCTCTCTTGAGAGATGGAATGGTGAGATCAGGTAGTTTGTGGGATTGTCTCCTATGGGAAGAGTGAAGACCTCAATCACATGAGTCATCTAAAGCTCTGATAGAGAAAGTGCTGAAGAATAAATTGTAGGGAACGTTCTCCTGCCAGTACAGAACTGGAATAGGTGAGCTAACAAGGTCCTTTCCGTCTCTGACTTCTGTGATTCTGACACCAAGCCTTATGCATGTGGGATAAATTGGGGATCAGAAATATACTCGCACTGTACGCCATCCGTCGTTGTGTAAACAAGGCTTTAACCCCCTGGCCTTCCTCTCCATTTCCAGTGGGAATGTGTGTTCATCCCATTTCTCGTTGGAGCATTCTGCCTCTCTTTGGTCTTTCTGTACATGTGGGGGGAAGCAAAGAATGAGTACAATAACTTCGACTGGTAAGTACCACCTTCTCCCTCCTCCCCCGCCCAGCTGAAATTAGATTGTCAATAGCCGGTTGTCTGCCTGGAGAGGAAGAAAGGGTAATGAGGTCAGGCAGTGTGTTCTAATATACTGAGCACGGGACTAAGCATCAAGAAAGCCAGAGTTCTCCTCTCAGCTCTGACAATGACTAGCTGTGTGAAGCTGGGTACATTACGTTGGGCATGGTCCTGTAAGAAGCTCCCATTGCCCGAGAATACTCAGCATCTCACAGGAGATGCTTCGCATGTTAGATCCTTAATCAATATGTGTGGTGCCTTTCCTAACTGTAAAACGGGCTAATTCTTGCTTACCTGGTCAGGCTGGGAAGGTTAGTTAGTTAATGCACACAGGGCACCTGGGAGATGGAAAGGGCTGAGTTTTATTCTGAGGATGACGTGAGGGTGCTGCCTGTTTAAAAGCTAATGATCCTCTCCTGGGCTGAATAAGGTCTGAAGCAGAACAGTGAGGGGTTTTACAGAAAATACAGTCCAAGGCCAAAGGCTCTGGTGTTTTTTGCCGTGGGATACTGTGATCCCTGGGCTATAACAGGGAGTATCCTCAAGTTGTTGTTAGATGGAAATGCTTATTTAAATATTAAGGCCAAAATTTTCATACCCAGATACCTAAAGCCAGGCTCTTAAATCCATCTAAATTAAAGAGGCTTGATATTCACCAGAGCAGAGCTGAGATGCTTTGGGTGGCTAGAGGTGTACATATGTATTTAGGAGCCTGACTTTAGGCCCCCATGGGTTAAAATTTTGGCCTTAAACTATCTATGAAATGAAAGGCACCGCCTACAAAAGTCAAAATAGGCTGTCAGTAAACGAAGAAAACACTTCGGTCCATCTTCCCTTCCTACGCTCATCCATTATCTCTCTTCTTCTCTCCACCTCCCCCCTTTCCTCCCTCCCTCCACCTCCCCTTTTCTTCCCACAGCTCAATAAGGTTCTCGCCCCCTGAGTATCTATTATGCCTTTTACTTACACGGCTTCAAAACTGAGTAGGGTGGGAAGCACTGACATTCTCCCAGAGTAGATTATCATTATCTGTATTGCAGTAATCCCTAGAGCCCATAACCCAGGTCAAGCCCCCGTTGTGCTCAGTGCTGTACACGCACAGAGTGAGAGATAGTCCCTGGCCCAAAGAGTTCACAATCTAAATACACAAGACAGACGAAAGGTGGGAGAACGGAAGGATTGCTATCCCCATTTTGAAGATGGGTGAACTGAGGCAAAGTGACTTGCCCAAGGTCACATGAAAAGTGTATGGCAAAACCAGGACCTGAATCTAGATCTGAGACTCAGTCTAGAGCAGGCCTGCACAACTCGGAAAGAAGCGAGGGCCATATTACTGCAAAAAAACCCAGCTGCGGGCCGAAAAGCCCCGCCCCCATCCACTTCCCCCCACCCCACTGCTTGGCTTGCCCCACCCCTACTCACGCCCTGCGGGCCGCACAGTGAGCCTGTGCGGGCCGCATGTGGCCCCCGGGCCGCATGTTGTGCAGGCCTGGTCTAGAGCCTTAACCACAAGAGCATCCTTCCTCTCCAATACAAAGATGTTTGTAACACAATTGTTCTGTGGGCATGTGACCTGCCTGTGTCTAGGGAAAGATACCATGGAAAGAGGGATGGGAAGATTAAACAAAATGAACAGAAACACTGTTTGCTTTTTTCCCTGCTCTTTCTCTTGGATTTTTTCTGCTTCATCAAGCTGGGAAGGTAGTTTTGTGTTTGTCAAGCAGCTTACATTTTGAGTACAGCAGAGGAGAAGGATTATTATAGCCAATCAGAGTTGAGCAATTTGCCTGTTCATAGCAGGGATGCTGAGAAATAATCAGCTGATGATTATGCAAATCCTTGTACTCTGAAATACACGTGACATAATCATGCAAATTAGACACCTAGAACCAATCAGAGTTCAGTGAACTCCAAGACTGGTGGTGGGAAGGGGAGGAAACTGGGCATTTACAGCATATTTGGCTCAACATTTTGGTCTCTGGGTGCTTTACAAGTTCTGAGAGTAAATAAAAGACCCTAGTGCCTTTCTCCACCCAACCCCAAGTTGGTGCATGTTTGGTTGTTTAAGGGTTGGGAATGGAGTTGTTCATTGTGGAAAGGCACCATCTAGCTCACCCAGGGGTGCCATGTTCATGGACCAGTTGCAAAG
The DNA here is from genome assembly GCA_007922305.1 of Dermatemys mawii. Lineage (NCBI taxonomy): Eukaryota > Metazoa > Chordata > Testudines > Dermatemydidae > Dermatemys > Dermatemys mawii. The sequence continues at coordinate 7,850,731 of ML677344.1, read as the reverse complement.
AAAGCTAAATTCTTATATTGTGGTGTTGAGCCTTGTCTTAAAAAGCTAGTGCTATGAACCAAGACTTCATATAAAGGTGAAAACGAGGCATTCCTAGTGGCACATAAAGTGAACAGTTTGTAAGGGATTGGCTAGTAATGTCAAGATGAAGTGCGGTGCAGATGTGTCAGGGAAACAAGATATTATTCCAAATGATGTCATTAAGTTCCAATACTGTGTAGCCTGTCAGGATGAGAAACACTTTGTTGGATCAATCCAATACTCTCAGGACCATGAAGCTTATCTGAGTGATGCTCTTGGAGCAGTGCTCAGAAATACATTTTATCCCTACCTTGCCATTTGTGTTTTGGTCACTCCAGTTTTATGAAGGTGGATTCTATTATATCAACATGTTTCCTCTTCGCAGGAGATGCATAGCTGTATTCCTTCAGGAGGGAAGTGTCGGGGGGATGGAAAGGGATTTATTACTTACATTTATTTAAATGCAACTCTTAATAATTGCAGAGAGTTTACAAGATTTTATTGCATTTTAGGTACAACTATGGAAAGGTAGGCCACTGGGTTCTCTGGTCTGTTCTTATTCTGGTTCTAGCTGCAGTCTTCTTTACCTACATCACACTGTTACTGGTAAGTAACATTATCTTTAAACAGTGCTCTTGCCTGGCAGCTAGTTACGGACCAAGCATCCCACATTTAGTCTCAGCTAAAGTTTGGGTTTGACAGCACAAAAGTATTAAAAACTGAGTCAAGCATCAATGGTAAAGAATCACAGAAAGAGTCACTTTTCTTCTTCTAACCCTGAACAAGGACATTCATTACAATGCAGAAAGACTTATTATCCCTAAAACTGTTTTGCTTCTCTCTCTTTTACTGTAGACTGGGGGTCTCCAAACTTCTTGAGACAAGGGCCATATTAGATTTTTGAAGGGGCTTCATAGGCCACTGCTGCAGCCCCCCACTTTGCTCCTCCGGTCTCTGCCGTGCCCCCACACCTTTACTCCTCTGGCCACTGCCATGACCCCCCCCTTCGCTCCTCTGACCATGCCACAGGGACACTCACCCCTTTGCTCCTCCAGCCGTACCGTGGGGGGCATTCACCTCTCCACACATGGGGCCATGGCAGCAGCTTGCGTGGGTGAGAGGGGCAGTAGCTTCTCCATGTACCTGCTCAGCTGGGTGTAGGGTGGCCAGATGTCCTGATTTTGTATGGACAGTCCTGATTTTGGGGGCTTTTTCTTATATAGGCTCCTATTACCCCGCACTGCCTGTCCCGATTTTTTACACTTGCTGTCTGGTCACCCTAGCTGGGGGGCCGGATAAATCCACACTGTGGGCTGTATCCGGCCCCTGGGCCGTGATTTGGAGACCCCTACTGTAAACCTTCTAATTAGAAACATACCCCTCCCTTCCCCTGCCTGGTTAGAGATAACAAGGTTAGTTCAATCATTTGACACCATCAACTCAATCCTGAGGATGGATTGAGGACACCACTATTGAGCTGATGGTGTCAAATGATTGAACTAACCTTGTTATCTCTAACCTGGTTCTTGCCTACTTATTTATACCTGCCTCTGGATACTTCCACTGCATGCATCCGATGAAATGAGTATTAGCCCACGAAAGCTTATGCTTCAATACTTCTGTTAGTCTTTAAGGTGCCACGGGACTCTTTGTCTTTGCAAAGAACCTCTCCATCTGTCCACGTCAGTGTAATTTTCCAGACATCCAGCTTCAATTAATTCAACAGCCGTCCATTTCCAAAAATGATTTTCTTACCCCCACCCTCCAAAAGAAAAGCCCCCCCTTAGGAGGATGTGCACAGGGATAGAAGGAGGGTGTCCTTAAGCAGCTTGGGACTGCCATAACTTAAGACTGCTCCCCATTCATCCTAAATGATGCCTCGGGGTGTGCAGATGTAAAGGCATCCTTGTCTGTTTGCCTGCCAGGCTATGAGTTCTGTGCTCCACGACTTGGAAGTCCATCATAGAATCTTTAACCTTTGGGATCTATCCTGTAATAAAGGGCAAATATTGCGCTGGCTTTATGGGCCACAGTAAGGTGTTTTTAATGGGTTTTTGAATAGCTGATATGAATGTTTCACATCAGACCATATTCTTTCCTTGGGTTTTCATCATGCAGCGAGAGGTGCCTGCTTTCTGATAAGATGTTACCCATTTGTGTGGCAGAATCTTGTATCCCCTTTTTGACCCAAGTTGTGCACCAATATTTGTGGCTTTGGGATTTGCTTCCACTAGGAGAAGAAATGGATGTTAGGTATTTCTTTGATGTAATGCTATGTTGTTACAAAGAATGTACACAAAGTCCTGTTTCCCTGAACACAGTAAGACTCCAGCAGGAGACTGTTTTTTAGCTCTCATTTTCAAGCCCCTTTCTAGCCAGCACTCTGCCCAAAAGCTTTGAACTTTTCCCCTCAGAAGTGCCTCTGGTTGTGTCTGGTGCTCCCTTGCCATCTTCTCTGTGTGCTGCTATGGTATTCGTGCTTCTCTCTCTCTCTCTCTCTCTCTCTCTTCTCTCCCTCCCACCCACCCACACCCACTGTTCTGTCAAACACCCTGAATTTGCATTTCAGGCCCCAGTCAAAGCCCACCTTCCCCAGAGCTCAGATTCCTGACCAGCCATGTTTACGGCCTGTGTTTTGGGTGGTAGGTCCTATTCTTTCAGGTCTCTGTTGCATAAAGGAACGTAGTTGCTTTTTACCTTTACCCTGAATGAAAGGCAGCTGTTGTCATGCTCACCAGCTTCAAACAGGTTCCACCCAATCCCATCACAATAACATATTGTTTAAATTTCCTCCCACCAGAAACTGATTGTATTCAGTCAAATCTACTCCATGGATAATGTGTCTCTAACCACCCTGAGGACATAGGATCTCTAAATTCAGTAGAAGGGGAAAAAATAGTTCCATTCCTGTTTATCCTTATTTCTTAATGCAGTTGGTGTAGCACGTAGATCAGGGGTGGCCCGAGGACACTTCAGGGCTGCAAAATTGTATGGAGGGCTGAGTAGGGAAGGCTGTGTCTCCCCAAACAGCCTGGCCCTGCCCCCTTTCAAACCCCCTCTCACTTCCCGCACCCTGACTGCCTCCCTCAGAATCCCCAACCCATCTAACCCTCCACACTTCCTGTCCCCTGACTGCCCCCCTACAGAGACTCCTCGCCCCTAACCACCACCCCGGGACACCGCCCCCTGCTCCTTGTCCCCTGATTGCCCCTTCCCGAAACCCCCTACCCAACGCCCCTGCTCCCTGTCCCCTGACTGCCCCGACCCCTATCCACACCCCCACACCCTGATTGCACCCTTGGACTCCCACGCCTACCCAACCTCCCTGTTCCCCATTCTCTGATCCTCCCTGCCAGAACCTCCACCTCCATCCAACTGCCCCCTGCTGCCTGTCCTCTGACTGTCCCCTGGGGCTCCCTGACCCTGATCCAACCCCCTGGCCCCGGCCTTTTTACCATGCTGCTCATAGCAGCAGGATGGACGGAGCTAGACACACTGCCTGCAGAAGCATGCAGCCCTGCCCCCACCAGAGCGCTGCCCGTGTGGTGGCGTGACTCCGACAGAGAGGGGACAGAAGGGTAGGGGCCAGGGAGTGCCTCCCCAGCTGGGAGCTCAGAGGCCGGGCAGGATGGTCCCACGGGCCGGATATGGCCTGCGGGCTGTAGTTTGCCCACCCCGACATAGATAGTTCCTCCTTGTGCAATATCAGCTTTGGAAAATTTCATTCAAAGTGACTTTTTTATGCATTATAATTCTACATGTGCCTTCACAGATCTATGATCCTGGGGACTGAAGTCACTGGGCAGTGTTTAACCATGTTATAATGTGATGGTTTTCCATTTGATCTCCCAGGTACTAGCAGTGTGTTTGCTATCAGAAGGTCAGCAGTTGTACCTGCACTGGAGTCACAAGGTGGGATAGTTGCGTCATTCCAAAAACTTCTGTATCCACCTCTGACAATAATTAAGGTCAATTATGGGATGGTTCTCTATGCAAAGACCAAAACACATTTTAATTCTAACATGACTATTTTCTTCAAGGTTAAAGGAATTTAAAAAAACAAAAACGAAAAGGAAAGGCTTCGGGGGAGAGCACAGTGTATGCATCTCCTTTGTAACTGGCTGCAGTGACTCTGTAAACAAAATGGCTGACATCTCTGCAGACAGAACATGAGAATTAGTGCTCTCAAATCCAACCGATTTAGGAGTACATGGGGAAGGGGGCAGCATGAGGAAATGTGTACTGCTGCTGATCATTTTTGTATCTGCTCCTGGGCAGACAGAGAACGTGATTCTCCAAGTCAGCGAATCCAACCCTAAAATTCACTGGTAAAATCACCCAGAGACAGAAAAAAATCAGGATGGATTACAGGTAATATTAGCAACTCCTCATAATTTGAGTTTAAGACATTTTGATGCTTTGAGCCAGCTAACAGAGGATATGTCTACACTGGAATGTAAGACTAGCTTTAATAGAACTGGAGTTAGCAGACCCTGGGTTTGTTAACCTAGGGCTTGAGCATCTACACTCCTTTGTAACTCCAGGTTACCTATCTGGCTTCAAGACTAAGCTTGATAAATTTATGGAGGAGATGATGTGATGGGAAAACATAATTTTGGCAATTGATTTTTGACTGTGGTGATAGGTGGGCCTGGTGGCATATGATGGGAAGTTGGAGGGGATGGGATCTAAGTCACTACAGAGAATTCTTTCTGGGTGTCTGGCTGGTGAGTCTTGCCCACATGCTCAGGGTTCAGCTGATTGCCATATTTGGGGTCGGGAAGGAATTTTCCTCCAAGGCAGATTGGCAGAAGCCCTGGAGGTTTTTCACCTTCCTCTGCAGCAGGGGGCATGGGTCACTTGCTGGAGGATTCTCTGTACCTTGAAGTCTTTAAACCAAGATTTGAGGTCTTTAATAACTCAGATATAGGTGATAGGTACATTGCAGGAATGGGTCGGTAAAATTCTGTGGCCTGCGTTGTGCAGGAGGTCAGATTAGATGATCATAATGGTCCCTTCTGACCTTAAAGTCTATGAGTCTATTAGGTTAGGAATGATTGAACCCTGGGTTCATGCTCGGGGCTCTAGCATGTACACATTATGCAGTCCCAAGTCCAACCACCCATATCCCAGACTTCCTAGCGCCATCCCCAAATGTGGCCACTCTAGGCCTTGTTTATAGTACAGCATGGGAAAACTTGACTGTCCACTAAACTTGACCGTCTGGAGGACAAAGAAAGTTGCCCGGTGGGATTATGGGATACTTTTGGCAGATTCCCAGAGCAGACTCCCAGTGAGACCATGTCTGTGTTGCAAAGCAATAGGACTGGAACCCTGGCTACCAGCTTGAGTCAGGCTCAGACCATTCACCCCTGTGGAGTCCTGGGACTGTGGGTCCAAGCCCTGGCTTACTGTGATTAGAGTGTAATGGGGTTAGTCTTGAGCCTGGGTTCAAAGCCTGAATTTACACTGCAGCACTGACATGCAGCGCTGACATACTTGGCCAAAATCCATAGCATAAGAATGGCCGTAGTGGGTCAGCCCAATGGTGCATCTAGCCCGGTATCCTGTCTTCCGACAGTGGCCAATGCCAGGTGCTTCAGAGGGAATGAACAAAACAGACCAAATATCTAGTGATCCATCCCCTGTCTTCCAGTCCCAGTATCTGACAGTCAGAGGCTTAGGCACACCCAGAACATGGGGTACCATCCCTGACCAAAGAGGCAATCTAGCCATTATTAATGACAGATCTGTCACTCAGTGTTTCTCCTTAGAACAGGGGTGGGCAAACTCTTTGGGCTGAGGGCCACATCGGGGTTCTGAAACTGTATAGAGGGCTGAGTAGGGAAGGCTGTGGCTCCTCAAACAGCCTGGCCCCTGACCCCTATCTGCCCCCTCCCACTGCCCTCCCTCTGATTGCCCTGCTCAGAATCCCCAATCCATCCAACCCCCTCCTCCACTCCTTGTCCCCTGACCACCCCCTCCAGGGACTCCACCCCCAACTGCTCCCTGGGACCGCATCCCCTATCCAACCCCCCGTCCCCTGATTGCCCCAACCCCTATCCACACCCCTGCCCCTAATGCCCCCCAAGACTCCCATGCCTATGCAACCGTCCCCTGCTCTCTGTCCCCTGACTGCCCCCTTGGACTCTCTGCCCTTTATCCAACCCTCCCGCTCCCTGCCCCCTTACCAGGCCACTCAGAGCAGCAGGACCAGCAGCTGCGCTGCCCAGCTGGAGCTAGCCATGCCGCTGTACTGCCCGGCAGGAGCTCGTAGCCCATCACCGAGAGCACTGGTGGCACAGTGAGCTAAGGCTGTGGAGGAGGGGGAACAGCAGGGGAGGGACCGGGGACTAGTCCCCTTGACTGGGAGCTCAAAGGTCCCTCAGTCCTATGGACTGGATGTGGGCCGCGGGCTGAAGTTTGCTCACCTCTGCCTTTGACATCTCTAAGAATATGTCTACATTGCATTGTAAATCCAGGTCTGTGGAACCACATTTGTGGACTTGGTGTTTCTAAGCCTATACTTGCACATCCATACTGCATTGTAAACCTGGGTTTACAATTGTGGACTTGGGGCTCTGACACCCATGCTAACATCAGTTCTGCACTATGCAGACCTTCTGACTCTGCTGCTTGAGCTGTGTCCACACTGCAAAACGACAAGGCTTGGATCCAAGTCACAGAAAGACTCGGGCTTGAACCCTTCCTCTCCTAGATGAGGGGACCTGGATCCTGAGTGCTAGCTGACCTGAGTCAGAAAGATTTGTGTACGAATGGTTGGGGTCCATTTGGGCTCAAACCTGAGTCTGAGTCCAGATTTACAATGTAGTGTAGACCAAACCTAATTCAACTAGGTCAGTTCCGGTGATCAAGCTCATAAAGATGACTGCCATGTAGAAAATACTCTATACCTATGGAATCCAAGCCATCTTTATAACCCGCATACAGCAGTAGCTAAGGTTAGTGTACACAGAAATATGAATTGCAATTGTCATACACTAATTCTGAAGCCAGGCAATATCCTATTTGTCTCTGCAGATTGGGACTTTTTTGGTATTGGGCTTCTCCATAGCTGCCATCACTGTATTTTCTAAAGTGTGGAGAGTTCCATGGAAAACTGTCCGCCTGTCATTTCAGGTAAGAACATGGAAGCTCTACATTAAAAAAAGACAACTTGTTAACAAAAGCCTTGACTGGAAATAGATGGAAAATATGGAAACAGGAATTTTTTTCATAGACAATTTTTCTGTCAGAGATGTGGCGCCAACAAAATCAAAATTTTCTGTAAAATGTCAATTTGGACTACATTTTAAAATTTTATTTCTGATTCAGGGGAATGGGGATGAAAAAATTTTGTTTGAGTTTCTGATTGATTCTGAAACTAATTTTTCATTTTGAAATGCTGAATTGTTTTGATCAAAAATATTTTACAAAATTGTTCCCATGTTTACAATTCAAACCTTTTAGAAGTTTTCATTGTGCGATATTTTTATTTCCACTTTCTGTTCTGATTTGCAATGGAAAATAATTCTGGAATGTCAACATTTCCTGTTTTAGGAAAATAGCATTTACGAGCCAGTTCTATAAAATATCTTCCATCAAATGTCTTTGGGTTCAGAAATAGAATTGGATTAAACTTATCCAGAAAAAATGAGCCAGCATTTGCTGTTACTTATTTCTGGAATTAAAGTTGAACTAGAATGTTATTAAAAAGTTTTTGTCAATGTTTATGCAATGATTCCTTTCACAAGCTGTCAGGAGAGTTTGAAACTAGTGCTGGAAACACCTCTTCCGTTTCAGCTAAAGAAGGAACATCCATAGTAGGCTGTTATTCTGTATATGGATTAGCCGGTAGAGGGATGCAGATGGTCAGTTCTAGGGGCGGACAAGCAGGGCCATCACCATGGATGCTAACTTCCAGGGAATGCCACCACACCACTGTGCTGTTGCATATTTTTGGCCAGTCTTTCTCTCTTCTCCCCTCAACTGATTGGCTGACTGAGTTTTACTTTTTCTTTTTTTGGTTTTGTTTTTTTGTTTTGCTTGGCTGCTGGGCATGAGGAAGGTGTTAAAACATTTTCTTCTATGGCTGGCAAAATGGCTAGGACTGATTCGGTGCTTCTGTGGATGCAACATACAATTATGTTATATGCTGGAGTGAAATAAGAGTAAATACTTCTTACAGAGTACATTATTAATTTGTGGATTTAGCTGTTGCAGAATATTAGTGAGGCTAATAAAATAGTCCAGCAAGATTGGAAAAAGGATTAGACACATCAAAGGAATCAGCTGCTGCAGTTATACTAGCTAATATGATAGTACAGTTGGATATTTAGCATTACCATTCAAGTGAGTCGTCATGCAGTTAGTGGTCTGATCTTCATAACTGATGTTCATAATGTAGTATTGAAACTGACTTGAGGTGGAATGGCGTGACTGTCTGGTGGAAGACACTCAGGTGCTATGGTGATGAGGGGCCATACAAGAACCAAGACTGAGAGAAGAAGTTGAGTTCAGCATGGTGCACTCAGTTGCTGGGGGAGAGGAGTGCCTTGCATTGTTATCCTGCATTCCCTTTGGCTGACTCAGGAGCAGGGTTGATGGTCTCTTGAGGATCACATCAGTATACTTCAGCTGACCTGCCATGGGGCTAAAGAAAAATGTAGGGGACAAGGACTTTCTCGTGGGTTCCACAAAGTTCTCAAAGGGCCCAAGCCAAGTGTAAGACTGGGGAAAAACTGTCTGTACCTCTAGCAGTATCCCTTGTGTGTGGTACACTAGATCAACTATGTCCATATTAGGAAAGCTGTTTGTTTCCATAAATTGGTTTTTCACAGCAATTCTCTTGTCTCCCTTCCAGGTCACAGCTCCCTATCTCCACATAGGTGCAATAGCAGCCATGGTCCTTCTGTCTTGGCCAGTGGCTTTGCACGCCTTCCGAATGAATAAAAAAGGTACAGTAGCTCTGTTTTATGCTCTACAGGTGCAGCCTCCACCTGGAACCTCTGTGCTCTGATTTGTGCAAAAGGGAGAGATGGGGATATAGGCCAAGACTTTCAAAAATAGGTAACAATTTTGGGTGCTTCAATTGTTATGTGCCTTAAAACAGCCTGATGGTCAGAGTGCCCATAGCTCTTACATCAGTCTGTCAATATACTCAGGATCACAGGATGAACACTTCCAGCTAGCACATTTAATGCACCAATGCTTGTTTGCCCAGTGATGCTGCCTCTCTTCTTGCTTGAGGTTATGAAAAAGAAGTTTTGTCTGGAGGAGAAAATGAATGACAAGGAACCCCAGCTCCTTGCCCGTCCTTTCTGCCGACACCTGTTCCCTTGCTACATGGGGCTTCTAAACAGCCTAAGACACTGAGCCATGAGGACCAGTCAGAGCCCCGCTGATATTACTGTGGCCCTGCACTTTGGGTGAAGGGGAGGGATAGCTGTATGAGGGCTTAATGGGAGGGATTGTCATGGGAACCCCTTGTTGCAACTTCAGCAGCTCATTGCTATGTACGAATATGCAATAGCAGCAGGGAACAGGACACGGGTCATCTCCTCTGCCCCATTTGTGCTTGCTGAGATCTCTCTTCTGGGGACTGCCCTAGGCAGTGGCTAGGGCAGAGTTCATGGCAGCACTAGTGCCAGGCATGGCCGCTCAGGCAGCCCACCTCTCCCCTTCTCCAGGGATACCCTAGGGAGACCTTATTGCACTAAGTTTAATTAATTTAGTGTCCACTGTATATGACAAATGGATTATTGTGGGCCAGGATTGTACGTACCCTCTTGAGGGGGAGGCGAGTCAGATGTGAGACCTGGGGGTTCAAACAACTGTACTGGATATGCCAGACAAGAATGGACCCTTGGAACAAAATGGGTTAAGTGGTTTTTCCTTTTATCTAGGAGGAGGTGAAAGCAAATTCCCCACCTATTGTTAGGAACTGCTCCCTCTGCCTTTTGAAACAGTGCCCTGAGGAGTGAGCCATTGTCTGCTGATCATCTGTTACTGGAGGCCAATATCAAAGGCCCAAGCTTTATAAAGCAAAGATTGAACTTTTCCCGGGGGTCCTACTTCTGAGCTAGGGTTGTTATCAACTTGAAACCTTACAAAAAAAATCCTTTATGGAGTTTGAAGGACTGACTCCTGCCAGAGCCCGTGGCTGGGGTTCGGGTGATCTCTGCTAAGCTTATTAGCATGAATGTCAGTTCTTGTATTATTTTTAATGTTTTCTCTGCAATGCTTTCACCTTAAGAATAAACATGCTTGCTTATAAAGAACTGTAACTTGCTGGCAATTACAGCTGTTCATAGCCTCTGAAGGGAAAGCAAAGTGCAGATATTGGTCTGTTTAGGCAATCTGGCTTTCTGAGAATATCACACTATAGGCAGGGAACTATGCAGCCTGGGAAATCCTGATCAGTAGAGAGCTATCCGCTCAAGAGACTCAGGGTACATCTATACTACCTGCCAGATCGGCGGGTAGTGTTCGATGTATTGGGGATCGATTTATTGCGTCTCATCTAGACATGATAAATCGATCCCCAAAAGTGCTCCCCGTCGACTCTGGAACTCCATCTCCGCAAGAGGAGGAAGCGGAGTCGACAGGGAGTGGCAGCGGTCGACTCACCGACATGAGGACGGCCAGGTAAGTCGACCTAAGGTACTTCGACTTCAGCTACACTATTTGAGGGGGACTATAGAGGGGGAATACACTCATGGTTGCCCTGATCAGCGACATTCTTGGCAGCCCAGGTGCCAGGAGTGGCAGTTCAGGTATTCCTTTTCTCTCCCATATCCATCCTTCTCCAGGGACATGCAAACACCAGCACCTTAAAACATGCTTCTTCCTCAAAGCCTGTTAGCAAGTTAGACATTCCACAAATCTGAGCGAGCGGTGTCCAGCATGTCTGATCTGTGAATCTCCTGAGGATCGATTCCTTGGAGCCTGGGCTATGTCTCTAGCTTGGACAGATGGCACTGAACACATGACAGGCTCTCCGCAAATAACAGCCTCGCTGTTTGTTGGGGCCTAAGGAGAACTTTGCTCCTTACATAAGAAACACTGTGACTGACATCATAAGAAAACAAACTGCTCTGTTAGAAATGAGGTCATCCAGTCTGTCCCCTGTGTCTAATACTTACGATGCTGTCATATATGCAACCCCCCCCATGCCTGCCTTAACACTCAACAAAGGAATAATTGCATCTTTGAATTTTAAACCCCACAGCAACAATGCGTTCTCTCTCTGCCATGGTTTTCCTCACTGTGACAAGCATGAAGGTCATAATTGCCCCTTTGTTTTGCAGATCTTTCATGCCTGTGAGGGTTTAGCACAAGCCCTGATGTTCTCAGGCATGCCCCAGAAATGGGGCTAGAACTGTAAGCCTGGCGGGAAAGGCTGCCAATCCTCTTCTGTGTCTGGCTCTTGCTTGTAATCCTGTTTCAAGCAGGTTCTTCTGAAAGCCTGTCCAGTCACTCCACGTCATAGGAGGGGCTTTCAGAAGAACCCGCCTGAGATGGAGCAAGTGACTGTAGTCTCTTGTGTAGCCTTTAGAATAGTGGGGAAGCTTGATGAGCTAGTGGGGAGACTTTTCCCCCCTTTATTGCCATGTTCCAAGACTGATGTGCAGCTCAGAGAAGTGTTATCCAGGAGTCAAAGGGCAGGCCCAGGTGTCAATAACTCCTGAGTATGAATCCTGGCCCTGGCACTCTCTCTTTCTCTCTGACTCACCTTCCCCTCCTGCAAAACAGTTACACTTGTTTGCCTCCTTGCCATGGATGTCGTGAGCATTCCTCAGCGACAGTATCCAAAGCCAATGAAGATGCTGATCATTCACACTGGAGCCCCTGATCTTTGCAGCTCTCACCTGTGCTGTTCAGATTGACACCCACGTACCTCAGAGCAGAGGTTAATTTGTGTCTAAAATGCTGTACTCATACAGTATGTGCAAACTCCTGGTCTACCTCCCCCGGCTCTACTTCTGTGCAACGGGAACCTCAGCTGATGGGAGACCTTGTGGAACACAGACATGGTTGGCATGAATGTAGCTTTCACTGCACTGTAGGGATTTCAGGCCTTTGTGGGAATCCCCACAGGGCACATCCAAAGCTGTCTCTGTGACAGCATGCGTGGAGTGCTCTCCAAGATATTGCACCTAACAGGAAGTTGGGTCCCTAGGCAATAACTTCTCAGAGGTGCTATTTTCTCATCTTTGTGACAATCCCCCAGTAGTTGCACACTGAGGAGCTCAGGTGGCAGGATGATAGGCCACATCTAGATGTGTGGGTAGGCAGACTTCTTAACCACACAGCCTGAGGAAAACCATAGAGCTGAGATCCATAGCAGGCCCATCTACCTAGGTAAAAATGAATCCTGTTGTGGAAAATCATTGTTAAGGCACTCAGGTAAAAGGGATGCACAAAGAGAGTGGTGCAGAGAAAGCTCCTCACTGCAACATCCTGCTTTTGAGTGTAAATGAAACTTTTAAATGCCTCTTGTCATATCATCCAGCTAACAATAAATAATATTTCACTTGACTCCAAACAGCATTAACCTTCTCAGGCTCTTTCCTGTGAAGCTGAGTAAATCTCTTTACATTCATATTTACAGATAGGGAAACTGAGGCAGAGATTCCAACTTCCTGAAGGTGGCACAGCAAGTTAGGAGACAAACCAAAACTATGACCCAGCAGTGCTGGATCCCATTTACCTGCTCTGACCACTAGACAGACTGGCACAGGGCATAGTTTGGAGAGATGCATGGTGAACTGAAAAGAAGGGGATTGACTGATGGGAAGAATTTAGTGATTCAGGACACCAGACCTGGCCCAAGAGCCAAACAGCTCTGATGTAAGTCAGACCCTGGGGCAAACTCATAAGTTATCAAATGGATTAACTCTAGCCTTCCTCTTCTGCATTCTTTCAGTGATCCAGGCAATAATTATTGGTCCATACCTGGCTATCCTTGTCCTTCTTTTCTTGATACCTCTGGGGATGTACTCTCCCTGTATCAGAGAGGTGGGAACTCTGGGGCCCAAACCAGCCCTCATTGGACACAGAGGAGCACCAATGGTAGGTCTGGGGGAAGATGTTTGGTATCATTCTTTCATTTCTTTCTGTATTGTAGATTGTAGATTCCCCACCCTCACCCCACCAGCTGTGCAGTCAGCCTCTGACGGCATAAAGGGAATGTATTCTGTTTTGGATTTGCATGCAGAAAAAGCCCTCATGATTTCATTACCAAGAGCCGTCAGTGCACCAGAGTTTTCTGGTGATTCAGTTCAAAGAACACAAGCATTGTGGGTGGTGTGGAAGTGCATGAAGGAGACAAGGGGAACAGTTCAGAGTGACTCTTGGGCAAACTACTATCCCTGGATAGTTCAAAGCATGAGAACGAGGCAGAAGCTGGAAAACCATTTAAGGTGATGATGAGAAGCTTAAAAGTCGTGGGGAAGAATTCAAGAAGCCAGTGAAGTAAGTGGAGGAAGGCAGAGAGGTGATGCGAAGATGATTTTGGTGGCCATGTGTTGGGTAGCTGAGTGGTAGGCTGGGGAGGTGCAGGTTAAGGTAGTCACGGCTTGAGATAACTAGAGGGCAGACTGTCATCTTGGTGGTTGGAGCTGAGAGGAAAGAAGGCATTTAAAGACGCACCATGATTTGGTGAGAGGCTGGATGTGAGATGAAATAGCAAAGCTGACTTCTAGGCTACAAGCCTGTATAATGGGAAGAGTGGGGATACTGTCAACAGCAATAGAGAAAGAGGAAGGGTCAGAGGTGCAGTCAAACTCTGCCTTGGATGGACTGATTTAAGGAGGAATGTAATGTGAAGAATGCCTTCTACTCTGTTATCGGCTGACTGAAGAGCTTGATGGCCTGGGGTTTGTCCTGTCCTTCAGCTGATTTGTAAATGATCCTGGATGCTCCTAGAGTCCTGATGGGACCTACCGGCACAAAGCAAGTAAAACAGATTTTCAGCTGTTGAACAAAGTGACCTTTACTGGCAGTCATAGTGGGGCGAGGCAGCATGGGTGGTTACCAAGAAACTGAAAGTATCCTTGGGAGTCCTCTGGCACTTGTCGAAACTGGTGTTCTTTTATGTCATCTTCCTAGCTGGCTCCAGAAAACACTGAGATGTCATTTCAGAAGACCATTGAACACGGTGGGGATGGTCTTGAGACAGACGTCAGAATTAGGTAAGGGGGAAGCACCGTGTCTCAGCGTGCAACTTCCTCTGGCTAAGATTTCACTTTAATACGACCCAGATATGGGCAATCAACACTTGACAGGCTACGTCCAATCCTTTATCAACTAGCGTTTGACACAACTTCGTGTTGGGCCTGTTGCTGTTCCCACTGTCACACTGGGACTTTGGTATTGATTTGTTGTTGTTTGTATTATGTAGTGCCTAAGAGCCCTCATCATGGACCAGAAGCCCACTGTGATAAGCACTGTGCAAAAATACAGAACAAAGAGATGGTCCCTGCCCGAAAGAGCTTGCAACCTAAAGCATAAGACAATAGATACAGACAGACAGGGGAGTATAAGGAATAATTATTTATCGTGCCTCCGAGTTTGTTAGACACATTACAGAAAACACATAGATTTCTATCCTAACAATCTTACAAACCACAGTGCGATTTGGATGAGGTGCAGAGAGCACAGCTAGGTTGCTTGCAATTATAAAGGCATGAGAGAGCATTGTAGTAGTTACCGTCAGGGATTTGATTCTGAGTTGGAATCATTGCCTTTATGCCATTGGATGTGATCAGTTTTGTGGTGTTTGCGTAGCACTGTGGAGTGTGTGAATGTAGTCCCCCAAATCAGCAAAGCATCGAAGAATGGACCCAAGTGCTTAGCTGAGTCAGGGCTTTGCAAAGGGTAAAATTTTGCTCTCACTTACACCATTGTAAATCCAGCATTGCTCCACTGAAGTTGACAGAACTATTGCAGAATTACTCTGGTGGGAGCTAGAGGAGAACCTGGCCCATGGTCATTGTTGTATTTCTTCTTAAGATGCCAGATCTAAGTATCGTTATTTCCATTTTACAGATGGGGAAACTGAGACACAGGGTGATGTGATCTCTGCAAGGTCACCCCACAGGTCAGTGGCAGAGCTGGGAATAGAACCCAGGTTTCCTGACTCCCAGGGTATGTCTACACTACAATCAGAGGTATGGCCAAAGCATCTAGAACTACCTGAGCTCGCTTTAATCCAGCTAGTTTGAATAACAATAGTATTGAAGCCACAGCACGATGGGTAGCTGCATGGGTTAGCCAGGTCAAAGCTAACTTGGGTATGTCTACATATGCGGCATTCTCACCCCTGATTGCAGTGTAGATATAGAGTAGTCTAGTGTCCTGTCCCACGCGACTGCCTGTGCGAGAATGCATTCTACTGTCGGTGTTGTATTCCAGAGGGTGCCCTTTTATTAATGTCCTTCACATATAATTAGGGCCCTACCAAATTAATGGTCCATTTTGGCCAATTGCACAGTCAGATTCTTGTAAAAATCATAAATTTCATGATTTCAGCTATTTAAATCTGAAATTTCACTGTGTTGTAATTGGAGGGATCCTGACCCAAAAAGGAGTTGTGTGGGAGAGTCGCAAGGTTATTTTAGGGGCAGCTGTAGGATTGCTACCCGTACATCTGCACTGCTGCTGGCAGTGGTGCTGCCTTCAGAGCTGGGCACCCGGCTCTGAAGACAGTGCAGAAGTTAAGGTGGCAATACTCTGATCCCCCTGCAACTCCCTTTTGGGTCAGGACTCCCAATTTGAGAAACGCTGGTCTCCCCTGTGAAATCTGTATCGTATAAGGTAAAAGCACACAAAAGACCAGATTTCATGGGGGAAGACCAGATTTCACAGTCCATGACCCATTTTTTATGGCTGTGAATTTGGTAGGGACCTACATATAATTGTGGCCTTGCTGTACTGTGCTCATGCTTTGAATGTTGTCCATGTTGTGAAGACCTCTCTCTCCTTTTATCGTAGCTATGATGGGATTCCCTTCCTGATGCACGACAGCAACTTGCAGAGGACAACAAACATTCGGGAGGTCTTTCCCAGTAACTCCACTCAGAATGCAGCCTTGTTTTCCTGGGATGCCCTAGAACAGCTGAATGCAGGAAAGTGGTTCCTCAAGGTAAGACTGTTCAGAGGTCTTTCTTGAAGTGTCTACTTAAAGGGATATGTGTGATGGTCCCAATCCAAAACACACTGAAGCCAATGGGAGTCTTGGGATCAGTTTCAATAGTTTTGCGGAAGGCAGCAACAGAGAAGTGAATTTTTGTTTGCTAGTTTATGAAACTGTGGTTCTCTATCTGGCTTAGCAATTGCATAGCAGAGATGGAGGAAAGATCTAAGCTATTCATGCAAGGCAGAGACACAACCCCTAGGGGGCAGGAGAGGGGAGAAGGTCCACCCACTTTTTATGTTTTGATGATTTACTCCTTAATGAAGCTGCAGAATTAATCCCTTTTTAATCACAGTCCAGGTTCTCTTAATGTGCTGCAAGCCTGATATACAGAGTCAAAGAACCAGGGTTAAAATGTTAATTATGGATTAAGGGAGAGAACATGGAGACTCATATGTTTATGCCCACGACATACAGGAGATGAAAGCTAGAGGAAGAACAAATTAAAATGAACTCTTTTATCCCACTGAGTGCCGACGTTAGCTTACTTCTCCTAGAGAAACAGGAACTGTTTGTATGCAGCTAACTCAGCCTGACTTCTATTTATTTCCATGTGTATTTATTTATTTTTAGGACTCACCATTTTCGTGCATGGGCTCACTGTCAAGTGCAGATCAAAAACGGGCAATGAATCAGTCGATATACAAGCTAAGTAATTTCTTGAGACTTGCAGACAGTGCGAATAAACTTGTGATATTTGATCTCCACCGCCCTCCAGAGAAACATCCTTACAGGAACACCTGGGTCAATACAACCCTGGAAGTGATCCGTGACTCAGGGATTAACCCTCATCTGGTATGGTGCCGTCACTCCTCCCTCTCTGCTTTGTTGTTGTTTTTAGAATCGAGGTTTTGGGCCAGAGCCATAAATCGGTGTCGCTCCACGGACTTCACCAACGAAAGACTTAGCTCATTAAATGTTATTCTCCCGCTGGGGGCTAGTTGACTCAGGGACCAGTCCAGCAAAATTATAAAAATGCATTTCCTCAGGGCCATATTATAACACCCTTCCCCAGGCTGGATAGTTACATCTCAGATCATCCCGCTTACTTGAATGAGATTACTCCTGGGGGAAGGTTGAGTAGGGTCCTGCAGTCAAGCCGCATGCTAGCTATAAGATTTCAGATAAGTGTTGAATGGCTGCCAATTGCTTTGAGATCCTGCAGTAAAAGCCTCTGTACCAAAGGCCAGAGCCTCAGCTGGTGTAAACTGGCGTAGCTCCATTTACACCAGTTGAAGATCTGGCCCCATGATTGCAGAGTAGCATTGCCATCATAGCAGTGGGTCGCCTAAATGTTGCTCCTTATCTTTTCTTGATTATTTCTCTCACCCCCAGACAGTCTCAGGGCTCCTTGACCCGCGTTCATGTAAAACAATCTGAAAGGGTGACCCTGGGATTTAGATCAGCCCCTCTCTGCCCCTCCCAAACAATCTCAGGAGTTGGGCCAGGTCCCAGCTGGTGCAGATCACAATGGGTGTAACTCTATGAGCTTCAAAGGAGCGACGCCACCCTGTAATTCACTCTGGGTGCAGCTCCTCTGGGGGAAGCTTTAGCATATGTGGGGCCTTTCTGCTGAGCACTTTGACAACAGGGTTACGAGCCCCATTGGTATCACATGTTGAGACTTATGGCTACAAAGTCTGTGTACACAGGCCCTGTGCCACCCCCGCCCTGTCATTTTGGGATATGAATGCCATAATGAATTAGCTATCTGTTTACCACTGTCATCTACTGTATGGGGTTAGAACAACCTGTGTGTCATAGGCCCTATAGTACTAATGGAGATTATCTGTGACCTTTCATGATAAAGGACTGTTTTTTGGGGGTTGATAGGAGGATCCAGGTTCTATCACTGCTTTTGCCATGTGCAGGTAGGTATGGCTGTGGTGTGCAACAGTGACAAGTGCAAACTGCCAAGGAGCCAAAGACACATTTCAGTTGGTATCCGTCTCATCAGGCTGCGTGGGGGCTAAATTCAGTAGTTACCCAACTGAGCAGGCCGTGTGGGGGATAAAGTACATAGAGAGCTTTGGATGGAGGGTGCTACAGAAGTATTATGACAAATGTAGCTTCTGTTAATTATCAATGTCTGAGGCTCCTGGGTGAGGTTAAAATCCCTGTAATGTTCCTGGCCAGACGTGCAGTGCTTTACCTGTAGCAGGGGGATTTGGGTTCCTTCCTGTCACCTGGCATTTGATTTCCCTTATTTTAGCAGGTATAAATACAGATATTGGTCTGTAAAATTATCCAGTGCTTTTAAAGATACAGTATCTGACTCCCTGGCCTCCTGAAGCAAGGAGTTCCACAGGCTCATTGACAGTCTAAGTCATATTGCTGTAGTATTTGAGCGTGTCTTTTTATTTTAAATTTACCCACTACAGAATCAGATCTGACCTGTTTTTGTATGTGGCATGTCACTGAGGGAACTCCTCTTTCCTTGTATTATGGGATTATATAGAAGACAAGGGGCTGTTCAGGAATACCCCTGTAAATTCACTAGCTACTCTTGTTACTCACAGGTCCTGTGGCTGGACAACACTATGAGGTCCTTTGTTCAGTCGGTAGCTCCTGGGTTTCAGCACACCATGGCCAGTAAGGCCCCAGTTGATGAGCTATTGAGAGACAATATTGTGAAGCTCAATCTAGTCTATTCTGCAATGTCCAGTGACGAGATCCGGTAGGTTGCTGTATAAGCCTCATATAGGAGGCAAGACACTTCAGTGGAACTGCTAAAAAAACTTGCATGTGTAATATGCCAGTTTAGTACATGTGGTTCTGTCGCCCTGTAGTGATTGGCACCAGTGACTATAACAGCCTGGTACTTTCTCCCAACTACAGGAGTAGCTCCAGAAAAGTCTCAAACTCAGTCCCTACTGATGAGTCTTTTGTTTGGGGAGGCTACTCCCAGGAGCACTGGAAGCTCCCTAGAAGTGGGGGCCACCGGCACCTGGACTGTGGCAGGAAGAGCTGGAGCAAGGCCGGGGGCTTGGAATGGAGTAAGGGCAGAGCGAGGGTAGGGCCACGGGGGGAGGGATGGAACACAGGCGGGGTCTCACGGGGGATGGGCGGAGTGAGGGGGCAGGGCCATGGGTCCAGGTCTTGGTGGCCTCCCCACTTCTAAGGAGCTTCAGGCACTCCTGCTCCCAGGGCGCAAAGGTGACAGGCCGGCACACCTCCAAAAAGAGGTGACCCACATCAGACGTTTGGCAGCCTCTTTTATTTTAAATCTCTTAAATCTCTTATACATCCTGACCGTGGGCATTTGTATGTATGTGGTCATGATCTGGTGCATGCAAGTCCAACTGCCACTGAAGTTGATGTCATAGTAGGTGACTTTTTGCTGAGATTCCAGTGAATCAGTGGTAGTAATGGAAGGAGAACCCAGGAGTCCTGACTCCCTGATTTTTCCATTTATTGCAATTGGTGGTGGATCATCTCCAAAATCAGAGAGTGCTGAAGGTGATGTAAATGGACACATAGCGTTAGCAATTCAACTGCCTGGTGTCCTTTGATTTTATTTATGTGCACAGCAAAGCTCCATCCTGATTATACTAAAGTGCCTTGCTGAATCACAGCTTTGGTGCCTAATAGTTATACCTTCATTTTCAGATCCCAAATCTATTGGACTTTTCCTCCATACTTCAGAAGCTGTGCTGCAGTTGTTCTAACAGTAATTAGATTCAACATGCAGATAACTTGTAAAGGGGTGCCTTATTATAGAGAATGAGAACCTAATATATATGACCGTACTTCATTCATGATGTTGCGGAAATTGTGGATCCTGCAATTTTGATTTTAATTAGCTTACTTTGCATAGTCCACAATTTTGCGAATGCAGTTAGTACTGTTCTAACATTCAATGCCTGCAAAATGGAAAGGCTAAAGTGACTGGACTCAATTTCTACAGCAGTTGTTTTAAGACTTTTAGTCTTCTGAATTTTTTATTGTACTGGTCACTTTTTTTAAATGACTGTATAATAGTTGTAGCAAAAGGTCTGGCTATCAACAAAAAAAAATTAGCAGACATAACATAATATTTGAGTGTTTATATCATTCCCGCAATTTTTTTCTTAAACAAATAGATCTACTCTGGCTTTTCCAAATTACCACTATTAACAGAAGTCTATTATTTTTCCATGATTTTCCACATCTTGTCTGCAACTCAGCTGCAAATGTTTGAAGGTCATCGATTCAAGAAGGGGGACACACAGGCACACGCACACACACACGACATGGCTGAATAATGAATTGATAAGTGACCACTGCCCCCTAGTGGATGGTTTATAGGAGACATAACCTTCTAGTACAGTACTACTATCACTGCTAGAAGTTTAGAAACTTTGAAAATCTCAAACAGAAGGGCTCACATTTCAGTCAGTATTTTCTAGAATGGTTCTGTCTCATGAAAAACTCAGCTCTGCTGTTCTGCTTTCTCTCTGGCTGGAATTTCAGCTTTTCCCAAACTGCAAGAGCACTTCAGTTGTCAAAAAAGCAGCAGTTTATTTCTTCGAGTTGGAAGGTGCTGCAACCTTTTCTCACAATGCTTGTTCCAAAATGTCAAGCAGAGTTACCCACAGTTTAGTGTTCCCCTGTATCGAGTTAAATTGTACAACAAATATTGACACTGACAATATATCTGTTTAGAACAAGCACCATTTGCTTGAACAATCTAGAAAGAATGGTCACATTTTGTTAAGGTTCCATTTAGGAATGATTTATAAAGGGTTAATAAGTAATGAATAGCTGTTATAAGCATGTTGCAAACATGAGAACCAAGTGTTATAGATGGTTATAAGCCCATTAGTAGAAGGTGTTACAGATGGGTGTAAACTGAGCTTATAAATGACCTGTTAGACTCTATAGCAATTCATTAACTACTGATTAAAACATCTGATCATTAACTCTTTATAAACTGAACCAAAAGCATGACTGAAAGAACTCTGTTTTTACATTGTTGTTCAAATGTGACTGTCCCCAGAGGATCAACTGTTCCAGTTTGGCCAATCATAACTGACCCCAGTCTTTTAATATAATCAGCTAGTTGGCCAATCTTGTCCCTGTGCTCTCGAACTCCCAAGGCAATCCCCTGCAATGGACTCCTCACACTCCACTGAGACGGCCCAAAGGGTGACCATTTGCCCTTAGTCACTTTTTGGTTTATATTTTAAAGGAAATACACTCAGGCCAACATCACCACCAACCTCTACGTGATCAGTGAGCCATGGCTCTTCTCCCTGGCCTGGTGCCTTGGAGTGCACTCGGTGACCACCAATGCCGTACAGTCCCTGAAGGACATCAACCAGCCTCTCTTCCTCATGGTAAGGGGAAAAACCAGCCCTGCTCTCCTGCAACGAGGGACCCAAAAGACTGTCTGGGGGCTGACGGTCATGGCCATCTGTGCCTTCTTTGGGACAGGTTCATCCCTGCAGTGGGGCAGAGGTGGAGGGGAGGCCCTCTTGACCAGACACAAGCTAGGGCAATGTCCTAAGTGGCATCCCTCTGTGACTGGCCCCTGTGGGCCTCGGCAGGAGTCCAGATTTGCACCAGGCTTGTTCTCTCCCCATTCCTCTGAACTTGGAACACCTCTGCCCCTTGAGATGCCATGGTGGCAGTGCATCGCCTTCCTGTATCAGTATTCCCTGAGGGAAGAGGTGAGGAATTAACCCCTTCCCTTCCATCTCTTTGGACACAGCACTAAGGGGCACTGGGAGAGTGTTGGTCCAGACCCAATGGCCACATTCTAGCTATTAATAGGAATAAAATTGAAGGTACCCACTAGCAAAACATCCCCAATGTGGCTGAAAAACAGCTGAGCTGAGGCCTGCTAGAGCTGAGAGACTCAGGCCATGAGAAGAGAGAAAAGAAACCACCTTTAGCGAGCCCTTGGGGAGCTGGGGCTCCCACCCACCTGAGGAGACATCCGCCTGCCGACTGAGGGAGGACTTCTGTCTAGAAGCCCCCCGGCCATGCTGGTAGTCCAAGCAGTGGGCTACCTCTTGCCCCGCCTTAGCTTCTTGCTCCTGCATGATCTAGAGGCCGAGGCCCAAGGAAAAGGAGGATTATAATCACCTTACTCTGGTGGAAGAAGCTGGACTGACGGACCCATGTGTCTCACCTTATTGATCCAGACCCCTCCAAATACCCCACTGGGCGAAGGGGTTTCCAGTGCTGTTGGTCTCATCCATAATCTGTCCACCCTGAAGATTCCTATGTTTCACAGATAGCCACAGGGCTGCTTTCAAACTCACAAACTGGATATAATCCCAGATCAGCCAAACCTGCAAAGTTTAGATCCAAATCGGGGCTTTCCCAATGGTCAGAAGCCTTCAGATTTAGGGATTTGGTTCAACCTGTTGTAGGGATATGGACAAAATTCTCATCTGGCACTTCCTGGGATTCATAGCCAGGGATTCAGGGTAGGCCTGTTCCAGTGTTCCCCAAAGTTTTCAGGGTAGCGCCCCCCCCCCATTACCTCTTTCTGTTCCTCCCCCTCCCTGCCCGAGCTAGGGCTGAGAGTGAGGCCGTGGCTCACAGGGTGCGTGTGTGTTTGTGCGGGGGAGGGGTGAAGACAGGAGTAAGGGGGCCTGGGCTGGGGCCACAGCTCGGGGCTGGGGCTGGGAGCGGGGCCGGGAACGGAGCTTCAGCCAGGGGCCGAGGCTGGGGGGTGACACTGGGTGTGGAGCTACACCCGGGCCCATGGCGGAGTATGGAACAACGCTGACGCTGGGGATGGGGCTGGGAGCCTAGGCTACGGCTGGGGGTGTGGCCTGGGCCCCGCCACACTGCCCCAAATGTTCCTCTGTGCCCCCTTAGGGGCCGCGCCCCACAGTTTGGGGACCTCTTGCCCATTGAGTAGTGAGCAGGCCAGGATGTCGGCAGAGACTGAATGGTGACATTGCAGGTCGTGTTTTGTCTTGGTACTGGACAGCCAGAGAACTACAGGCTCTGTCTGTGCCCAGTTGCCTCACTGAAGGGTTCCCGTTCTATTCATTCCAATGGAGTCCAGGCGCCTCTCGGCTTCCAGGGACACGGCAGGCCCCATCTCTGAGTATGGGGCTGAGCACTAGGCCATCCAGACAGGAGGCAACATGCCAAGCATGCGAGGGTCAGTCAGGCCAATCATCCAAAATGCATAAAATCAGCTGTTTGCAAGTGTTATTTAGACTACACTCTCGCTGCTGGACACGTTCTCTGTTGTTCTCTTCCAGACTCCACAGGAGTACAGAATAATGTGGCTTCTCACCGATGCAGTCGCAGCCCTGCTTGTCTCGCTCGTATTTGCTCTGCATTGGTAAATATCCTGCTGCTTAAATCTCAGGGGATGCTGATAGCCGCAAACTTCTTAGACATGGTTCAAAAGCGATGATACGAAGGGCCTGTCTACACTACAAAGTTAAGGCGACACAAGGCAGCTTTCGTCGACCTAACTATGAGGTGTACACACTGCCACGCTCCTCCCATCGCTTTAAGTCACCTGCTACCCCATCATAAAACCACCGCGATGGGAGGTATCATGCTGAGGGTGACGTATTTAGAGCATCACAGTGTCAGTGTAGACACTGCGTTGCTTACGTCAGCCTCCAAGAGGGATCCCGCAATGCCCACGTGACTACTCTGGTCACCCTTTTGAACTCTGCTGCTCTGCAGCCAGGTACACAGCTGAACACTCTTCCCCTGTTAAAGCCCCGGGACGTTTTGAAATTGCTCTTCCTGTTTGTGCCAGTGGAGCGCTCATCTAGCAGCTGCCCAGTCGAGCAAGCCGGCTCCACGCAGCAAAGGTCTCCTGCCTGGAGTACACGGGAGGTGGTGGATCTCCTGGATGTGTGGGGAGAGGAGGTTGTACAGGCCGAGCTCCACTCCAGCCTCAGGAATTTTCTTGGGACATGGAGGCGAAGGCCTGTGATAGGGACAGCTAAAAATCAAAGAGCTGCGGCAGGCATAGCAAGGCAAGGGAGGCAAATAGTTGCTCTGGTGCGGATCCACAGACATACAGCTTTTACAAGTAGGGGGCTGGGATCAGGGTGGTATTGTATGGGTGGCAGGCTGGTGGGGAGAGCAGTCGGAGTGGGGGTTTGGGAGCTTATCCTCAGGCTGTGGGAAAAGACGGCATGATTTTAAGGAAGAATGAAAAGAAACATTCAATTAAACATTCAATTCAATTAAAACTTGCTCTGAACAAGTCAAAAAGAGACCACTGGCATTCACTTTTCACAGGGATGTAAACTATGGAGGGTGGGAAATTGATACAGTTTTTGTACACCTACTGTAGATTATTCATTAAAGAGATTTACGTCTCCCAAGGAAAGATTTTGTGATAAAACAAAACCTAGTTTTCAAGACACCTTTACTTTAGTAAATTCCTGTACTGCCCTATGCTCCCCGTCCCCATCCCTGATTCCATGTGTCTTCTGGGGCCACAGCAGGATCAAAGGCACTCCAGCCTTGCAGGAGATTAGACACAATGACAGCTGCACACACCATCAGCTAGGAGAGCCTCATTGGTATATGTGCTTGTGAATTCCCTCTTCCTTCCCTTTTAAAGCTACTTTCCTTCTGCATGGATGAAGTTTCCCTCAGCATTACAGAGGGGTTTGTTTGTCTGGGCGTGGAATAAAAATCTGTTTATGGAAATGGAATTTATCTTTATTATTCTCCATCACCACCAATAGTAACAGGTGCACGTGCATTGCAAGGTTCATAGCACGGTGCAAACAAGGCCAGGCCCAGCTTTACACATTACTGTGACTCTGTGTTAAAATGCTTCTTCAAGGTCTCTCTCAGAAGAACAGCTCCCCTACCTCCTGCCCAACTCCTTAGGGCTTTGTGTTCGTAACGCACAGCACAGTCCCGCAGAGCGGCACAGGATCCATGCATCCTGACAGAGATGGCTGGCTCGCAGGGTACCTGAGGAGTTGAAATGCAGCTGGAAACCTACAAGGATGCCCAAGGAATGATGGGATTGAGAAATCTGCATCATGTGATACTGTGCCTTCCCCATGAGGCATTGCAAACCTTTCCCAAAGCACCTTGTGGCCAGTTGCAGGTGCGGGGTGGGGGGTACAAGGAAATCCTTAGACAATCTCGGGGAGCAGGAGGCGCAGTGGGCTCAGTGCACAAGCTGCCTGACCCAGTCTTCGAGCCCGTTGCTTCATCGCTGGTTTAACTCTTTCCAGGTGGAGAGAGAAGAGCTTCTCCTGTTGTCCAGATGGCAGCAGCGTAGTGCTTGAGAATGGTACATACAACAAATTCCGAACTGGTGAGTCCCGTGCGCTCAGGGATTGTGGCTCCAGCCCTCTGCACTGAGTCCAGCATGGAAACTGGATTGGTGCTTGTCTAGATGAAAGATTAGTGCGTGGCCCGACAGGGTATAAAGCTACAACGCCCGAGCCTGCTGCATGCTGACTGTCCTCATGTACTCTGCTGCCGCTCACTTAGCGCTCCCATTGACCTCCTCCCCTTTCAAAGCACTTATTGTGTGTGGGACAGTGCACAGCTGGCTAGTGCGCAGTGGATTTAGTGCCCCTCAAGCTGGGGCTATAACTAGTCTCTAGACAAGACCTTACTCTTGTCATTCACTTACATCTTAGCACTGGGCTTGCCCATGAGTACAAAGCACTACAACAGTCTATGGCAATGGCTCAAACAGTAATAAGTCACAAGGAGAAGATGGCACTCACTCAAGAAGTCTGAAGGAACTGGACTATGACAGTGCAGAACTACTAACTCTCATCTGTAACCTGTCATTTAAATCAGCTTCTGTACCAAGTGACTGAAGGATAGCTAATGTGATGCCGATTTTTTAAAAAGGGCTCCAGAGGTGATCCCAGCCATCACAGGCCGGTGAGCCTGATTTTAGTACTAGGTAAACTGGTTGAAACTATAGTAAAGAATAATATTGTCAGATATATAGATGAACATAATTTGCTGGGGAAGAGTCAACGTGGTTTTTGTAATGGGAAATCATGCCTCACCAGTCTGCTATAATTCTTTGAGTGGGGTCAACAAGCATGTGGACAAGGGGGAATCCAGTGGCTATAGTGTACTTGTATTTTTCAGAAAGTCCCTCACCAAAGACTCTTAAGCAAGGTAAGCTGTCTTGGGGTAAGAGGGAAGGGTCTCTCATAGACTGATAACTGGTTAAAAGATAGGAAACAGAGAGTAGGAAAAATTGGTCAGTTTTCAGAATGGAGAGAGGTAAATAGTGGTGTCCCTCAGGGGTCTGTACTGGGACCAGTCCTATTCAACATACTCATAAATGATTTGGAAAAAGGGGTAAACAGAGATGTAGCAAAATTTACAGATGAGACAATACTACGCAAGATAGTAAAGTTCCAGGCAGACTGCAAAGAGTTACAAAAGGATCTCTCAAAACAGAGTGACTGAGCAACACAATGGTCGATGAAATTTAATGTTGATAAATGCAAAGTAATGCACATTGGAAAACATAATCACAACTATACATATAAAACAATGGGGTCTAAATTAGCTGTTACCAGTCAAAAAACGGATCTTAGAGTCATTGTGAATAGTTCTCTGAAAACATCCACTCATTGTGCAGCGGCAGTCAAATAAGTGAACGGAATGTTGGGAATCATTAAGAAAGGAATTGATAATAAGACAGAAATTATCATTTTGCCTCTATATAAATGCATGGTACACCCACATCTTGAATACTGTGTGCAGATGTGGTCGCCCCATCTCAAAAAAGATATATTGGAATTGGAAAAGGTTCAGAAAAGGGAAACAAAAATGATTAGAGGAATGGAATGGCTTCAATATAAGGAGAGATTAATAAGCTTTGGCCTTTTCAGCTTGGAAAAGAGATGACTAATGGCGGGGATATGTCTGAGGTCTATAAAATCATGACTGGTGTAGAGAAAGTAATTAAAGAAGTGTTATTTACTCCTCATAACACAAGAACTAGGGAGTCACCAAATGAAATTAATAGACAGCAGGTTTAAAACAAACAAAAGGAAGTACTTCTTCACACAGCGCACAGTCAACCTGTAGAATTCTTTGCCAGAGGATGTGGTGAAGGCCAAGACTATAATAGGGTTCAAAAGACTATAACAGGGTTCAAAAAAGAACTAGATAAATTCATGGAGAATAGGTCCAGCAATGGCTATTAGCCAGGATGGATCCATTCCCTGTTTGCCGGAAGCTGGGAATGGGTGACGGGATGGATCACTTGATGATGACCTGTTCTGTTCATTCCCTCTGGGGCACCTGGCATTGGCCACTGCCGGTAGACAGGATACTGGGTAGATGGACCTTTGATGTGACCCAGTAGGGCCATTCTTATGTTCTCAAAGCACAGCCTCTTACAGTGTCCATGAGCTCTAGAGAGTACCTGAATATTTTGTGTATGCAGCATGCACCCTGTTTAATCTGCTCCATAATTTTGCCTATGACACAGACTTATGGGTAACTGGGTTGGTGATTCAATGAGAACAGCGCTCAGGAGGTACAGTCATGTTGGACTTACATATGCTGTATAACGCAAACACTGATAATGCAACATTAAGGCCATGACTGTCAATGCATAGGCGTCAGGAAATGGGCCAAGGTTTGGTTAGCTCCTCCACACTGCACCTACTGCACTCTACTAGTTAGAGGTGCATCTAAATCTATACACCAAAAAGGACCTGAGTCAACACTCATTTACACCAATTTTACTGCACTGTAAGTCCTGTGATTTTTTTTGATGGCGTTACATTAGTGAAAATCTGACGTTACCAGAGAGTAGGAGCAGGCCGAGTGCATGCAATGTGGCTGGGCTAACATTACAGCTTGGTAAAACTTTCACAGCCCAGCTGAACGCCCCAGACTGCCAGGAGCTTGGGATGGGAGAAGCTGGGAGTTGTAAGAGCTCTGCCAACCCATTGGCACCGCAAACTAGCAGGGGCTTTTGCAGCCTCATTTGTCTTTTGAGCCCCCAAATGAAAACAAAATGACGAGGGCTTGAAAACCTGGGTACTAACGAACTGACAAAATAATCCCTTGGGACACGCAGAAGAAACCATTGCGTTGTTTTCAATGCCAAAAGCTGATTGACCGGGGACTGGTAAACAAGCCACCCACACATGTCCGTGGGCAGTTTCTGTGGTTCAACATGTCTCCTCTTTTCAGAGCTCAATGATCTGCCAACTGTCGTGGCCTAAGCAAGCAAAGGCAGCTGTGTGGTGCTGAGATGCTACTTGTCACCTGGAGAACAGACTGCCCTGGGCAGGGGAGGAGCCATGGTGCCAGCCAGACACTGCAGTGGGATCAAGCTGGAGAAGCCAGGTGCCACTGTGCCATTAGCTGAGCTGGTCAGGGCACTGCTTGTGCATGACAATGGCAATGGAGTTCAGATGACCCTCCAGGGCCTTTTAACTCTGTGATCCCACGCAGAGGACAGCTAGTCTCTGGGACTCAGCTTGAATGCTACGAAGTGCCCCTCCCTTAAGAAATGCCTAAGACTCCTTCCATATACCTCTCCCCAGTGGGAGGCCCCTGGGCCTGCTTGGGAAGGTGGCTGGATGTAGTGGCCGGATGGCGACAGATACAAGGCAGGACTCTCCCAACAGAACTGAGTCTCTCGCGGTGCGATCGCTGGCCTTTAACACTGGGAGAGTCACCTGGAAATGCACCTTATAATAAGTAGATTTAAAGCTGCTGTTGATTGAAGTATTTTTGTATGGAGGAAATAAAACCCACCTGTGGAGAGAGCATGTGTGGGGCTCAGTGAGTTCAGAGGGAAGGGAGGGTTGCGGGAGCAGTATGGCAAAAAGGGCATGTGTTGCGCCCTTCTCAGCAGTGAGGGGGGGCCTGGATACAAGGGGACCAGAGCCTGAGGGATGCTGGGAGCCCTGCCCTCCTGTGTGCCAGCAAGGGGCGGCGGTGGTGGAATAATGGGCCTGACCCAAAGTCCATTGGAGTTAGTGGGGTGCAGGCCGGTGATCTCATGGGGCTTTGGCTCAGCCCCAGCCACAATACATGGATCCCTTAGTGCAGAGCTGGGCGCCAGGACCTTCAAGGCAGCTGCAGTGGCTGTGGAAAGGCTCTGCTGCCACTGTGCTGCACACACATGCCTCTTACTCAGCCTGGGGAATGAGAGCAGCAGAGTGTGCGAACCTGCAGCCAGGCCGGGCGCCCCCTTACACTTAACAATGAGAACTGGGTGTGTAAATCCCCTAGGTGGTTTACACTGGGAGGGAGGGAGGCCTCCAAGGCACAGTAACTGCTGCACACTCACAGTCTGTTCAGTTGCCTGCATTTTACACACACAATGGCTCTTTCTGTCTTTCTTCCCTGAGGCCCAGTCCCAGCACAAGCTGCCCATATTGCTGACGAGGGGCTGGACTTTGTCCCTGGGAGGAGACGTTTTTTTTTTTTTTTTTTGCGCCTGGACAAACACTCAGGCTTTATGGGGCATTTTAAATAACGAGACTGTTGAACTACGATCAGCGTGCGTGTGGGTAAGACAAGGAGTGTCTGCATGTAGTTACTAGCTCAGCGCCTGGGCTGCGTGTATCATGTCCATCTGCCCCACCACCTGTGCATGAGATGCCCACACACAGGAGCCTGGAGCCTCTGCTCCTCCAGAGTCCCTAGGGCCCTCCTACACTGAGTGGCAGGAGGTGCCCCAGTCCAGCCACCCCATCTGCCGATGAGCCAACCCAGCCCCACATGGCGATACTTTACTTTATGGGCCCAACCTTATCCTCCATGGGCAAGCCCTGAAGAACTGCAGGTTTCTGCTAAATAAAACTGCCAGCACTGAGTCAATAGTATAATTGCTATTTTAGCACCAATCACTAGGTTTGAGTCAACACTGTTATGCTGAATGGAGTATAGCACTGCGCTATACTTTCAGGCCTGGGTAACTGCCTCCTTAAGAGCTAGAAAATTTTTAAAAAAACAACAACCCTGACCTATCAGTATCTCGGGGCCCCGGGGCAAAGGACCTGCCCTCTGGCATACAAGTACATACTTGGTTTTTGGGCAGACAGGCGCTCCAATGATTAGTCATCCTCTGGGATGCTGTAAACACCAGTCGTAGGCAGGCAGGCTCAAATCTGGGATCTCTGGCACAGTGCATGAGCCTTTACTGCAGAAGCTAAAAGCCAATTGCCTGTTAGATAAGGCTATAGAGCAGACTCATTTGAGCGCTCTCCCTCTCTCTCACTGTGTGGTCTTGGTGCTGCTAGATGGGACAGAACACCACACGCCGAAGGTGTGGGGGTTATCCTAGCTCATGCTAAGGCCCTTAGGCCTCACTGACCACTGACTAATGCATTGCTGGACTCCAGTCTGGGTCACCTGTATGTTAGCAGCTATGTTAACAATGCGAGGTTGCTAAGAATGGGATGCGTATTTAGAGTTGATGAAGTGATTCAAGGCTGCTGCATGCCTTGGGCACACTGATAACAGCTGCAGGCCCTGGTGTAAAGTGCTGCCGAGTGTTTGCATTGTAACCCTGGCTAACTCACCAAACAGGAAATAAGCATTAATTAGTGTAAAGGGCTGGGCCTGCACCCCCCTGACAGCCCATTGCAACCAAACGCACCATTGAGAAACATGCGAGGACAAAATCCTTGGTGATTGCGCCAGGTAAGAGCCTGGATCGAGACTGTTCTCAGTGGCACCAGATTACAGAACCAGGAGTAACGGTCTCAAGTTGCAGTGGGGGAGGGTTGGTTAGATTGGATAGTAGGAAAAACTTTTTCACAAGGAGGGTGGTGACGCACTGACTCGGTTACCTAGGGAGGTAGGTGGTAGAATCTCCTTCCTTAGAGGTTTTTACAGTCAGACTTAACAAAGCCCTGGCTGGGATGATTTAGTTGGGTTGGTCCTGCTTTGAGCAGGGGGTTGGACTAGATGACCTCCTGAGGGCCCTTCCAACGCTGATATTCTATGATTCTATGATATGGGACTGGGAATACCCTGAATAGTGTTTGGTGTAAGAGACCATGTTTCACAAAGCCAGCCTTGCCTTGGGGGTGGGGGCAAGATAACCCAGAGTGCCTGTTCGTGACTCTGCTGGCCTCTTGAGAGTCTGCCCTAAGATGGCAGCCATGTTCATGAGCCCCTCTAGGCAGCTTGACAAACTCAGTGTTAACAATGTGCACCTTATGTCTAGGCCAGGGCTGGGCAAACGTTTTGGCCTGAGGGCCACATTGGGGTTCAAAATTGTGCAGAAGGCCCAGCCCCCATCTGACCCCTACCCACTTCCCCCCCACCCCACCCTGGACTGCTCCCTTCAGAACTGCCAACCCATCCCGCCCCCCACTCCTTGTCCCCTGATGGCCCCCTCCGGAGAACCCTCCCCCCACTCTGATGGCCACTCAGAACCCCACTCCCTAAGCCCCCCCGCTCTTTCTTCCCTGACTGCCCCCTCCCAAGACCCCCCCCCCAACCACCACCACCCCTCCCAAACCCCACCCCATATCTATGCCCCCCTGCTCTTTGTGCCCGGACTGTCCCCTCCAGAGCCCCCATCCCAGTCTAACCAGCACCAACCCCCCCGGGACCCTCCCCCTTGCTTACCTTCCAGCGCTCCAGCCTCAGCGCTGGGCTCTGTGGCTCGGCCCCCGGCTGTGTCCAGGCCAGGGAGCGCGTGGCCCCACGGCTCCCTGTGTTGGGCCTGGTACCTGGCTTGGGAGCCCTGGAGCCCCACAGCTGCCACGCCATGCTCCTGGGCCGGCCCCTGGCCAGGAGCCCTGGGACCCCGTGCCCCTTTGGGAGCGGAGTCCCATGCAGCCCCTGGCCCAGGAGCGCTGGGACCCCACGGCTCCCGCGCTCGGCCTGACCTTGGCCGGGAGCGCTGGACCCTGGGGCATGCTGTGCTCGGTCCTGCCCCCAGCCCAGAGACAAGTTCGCAGACCGGATCAAAATGGCCGGCAGGCCACCTGTGGCCTGCGGGCCATAGTTTGCCCACCTCTGGTCTAGGCTGAATGTATCCAGTATTAGCTTCCAGCCACTGGTGCTTGTTTCAACTTTGTTTGGTAGACTGACAAGCTCTCTACTCTCAGATTTCTCCCTGTATGTACTGCCAAACCATGAACACATCACCTGGTAGCCGTCTCATCAATGAACTGAACTTCAAAGAGCCTGTCACAAGACCTTCTATTCTTATTTGTTTTATTAGCGTATTTCAGCCGGCTGTAAGTTTTCACATTACACTGCGTGTGTGAATATAAACAGTCATTGATACACACAGGGTATGACACAGACACACACATGCCAACCCCAAAGGGACTTCTGGAACTGAAACACACTCTCAAGCTAATTGCTACTTGGACAGGGTGTGCGCCAGGCTGCTGCTCACGGGACCTGCACAGTGAAGCATGAGTAGAGGTGGTACAACTGTCGTAGTGTTGGAAAAAGTGATCATCTTTTACGGTGTACAAACTGAGCAAGAGGAATGAATGGCTGGAGCCTACTGCAGCCCGCAGAGCCAGGCAATGGGAAGGGCAAAACAGAAGTGGGCTCACAAACGTGCTGCGGGTAGCAGTAGGGTCACGGGTGCACTACAATCCATTCCCAGTGGGGGGTGAAGCTGAAAAGGGCCAAGAAAGATTGATGTTGGTGACCTAGCAGGCTGAGTTCTGACCCCCATATTGGTTGTATTCCACTGCAACGCCACTGCTGTCTGTGGAGTCGCCCCTGATTTACACGGGTGGAAAGTGGTTCAGAACCAGGCCAAAGTTGCATCCTCTGCCTTCAGATGTCTATGTGCAGCCCCTCCATGCCCGGCAAACAACAGGGCCCAGTGTCACTATTTTACCCACACATGCTCCTGGGTGGCTTGTGCTGGAGCTAACAATGAAGTTAATTTGTGCACCGCTGTGCGTGGAGCCTGGTCGGCTGTGCAGTCCAGGTAGGGGCAGTAAGACAATGCAAGTGTCCGATCTGTGTTCTAGAGTGCTGAGCGAGGCAGAGCGCAGTGGAGAAGAGGGAAAGGTCAGGGAAACCAGTTGAGAGCTGGGATGAGCAGCGCGAGGCTGCATCACCGACTGCTCTGGACGGGGATAGCACGAGGCGACTCAGAGGTACTGAGCCAACTAAGCACATTTCGGCTGAGATCCACCCATTGTTAGGGGCACCAGGAGCAAAACTCAACCTCAGCTGATTCTTATAGTCCCAGCTGCTGTCCCAGCCCTTTGAGATCATGCCTCTCAAGAAGCCACCGTACAACACGACTTTGACTTTAACTTTCATTCACAGCATCAGCCACATCCTCCCTTTAGTCGGCCACACGCAACTCCTGTTTGATGCCATGACACCCAAGGCTGGGCTGTTGTCCTTTCAGAGCTGTGCCTGGTGACGGATCTGATTGACAGGAGGCAGATTTGGGTTGCTAACCAGGGGCATGATCCAAAGCCCATTGAAGTTGATGGAAAGGCTCCCACACAAATGATCTGTTCGATTGGACCATGGAAGCTACAGGCAGAAACGATGAGTTATGCCACTAACTGTTCCTGACACCGATGCAGGAGACACCCTCTATGACTCACAGTTCAGGGCAGGATTTTGGGCCCAGCCACCAGGTTGAGTAGTGGCCTGGCCCTGTCTGTTATGTATGTGCCAGAGCCCAGTACAGTGAGCCCAGGTGGTTTATCTGTGTTCATATACAGAGCACTGTAAGGCCTCCTAAAAACACACGATGACTGTCTTACTCTCAGCTGAAACGCAACAGTGCTAGGAGACACAGCAGAGAGCAACAGCTGGGATCATCTGTCAGGCTGAGGTGGGCATAGGCTGTGATCTCAGGGACGAGGCACTGAACACAGGCTGGCATCCTCTGAAGTTTCTCTGTTTTCGGTAGCGTTCTCTTGCTAGCCCCCAGTTGATTCACTTTGCATCAGGAACGAGGCCTATGTTTATAGCCACATCCAATGATTCAACCTTCCTTTGCCACGGTGGGTCAGAGCTAAATTTAAAAACCAGAGATGGGGCCGAGCTACAAAGTTCTGGTCTTTGGGGCCAAAGTTTTGGGTTAGTGTAGTGCAGAGATGGGAGAGGGTCCCAGTATTTGGAAGCCTCCCGCCCTCATCGGAGCGTCCCACCTGAAGCAAACCAGAAAACGCAGAGTATGACACAGAACACATACTTGTTAAAGCCTCGCAGACAGCAGTGGAGGTGCAGAGCATGACGGGAGGTGTCTCCGCAGCCATGATTTATTTCCCTCTGGATGTCCTGCTACGGTTACAAAGTAGCTGTGGAACAAACACATTCAAGCTAATGCTGCACCGAGGGCAAAGCTTGCTGCTGCAGGCTTGACTTTCGAGGAAAGGCGACCGCGGCACACGTTCAAACTGCAGCGTTTCTCACAGAACAGAACGGCCTGGCCAACATTTTCCACCTCTCGGGGTCTAAAGCCACATTTAGGCTGCCAGCTAAGAGCCTGATCCTGCAAGGTGTATTCTGCGGGAGGAGGGGGCAGAGTCAGCCATCTTTAGCAGCCTTGTTTCCATGCTGCTGAATAGGGATTTGACGCTGAACTGTACGCCACCCCTAATTCGAACAGTTTGACCTATGAACACTCAGTCTCATCCGTCTGACAATGGAGCGCTGGGGGTGTGAATGGTTCTATTGGGCGAAGCCTTTGGAGCGGTGTGGGGCCTTCCCCAGAGCCAGACTCTCTCTTTAAAAAATAAATAAATACAAGAATAAGAAATGAAACCTATAAATATCTCCATCATTGTGCGCCCGGGTCTCCCGTCATCTCTTTGCCATGGTACAGGCTGTTCAATTAGGATTAAGAAGAAACAAACCAACCACTATTTTAAATGCACTTTTTCCCTCGGCTTTTTTTTTTTTTTTTTAGAACAAATGGATTTCTTTTTGTTCT
This sequence comes from Dermatemys mawii, assembly GCA_007922305.1. Lineage (NCBI taxonomy): Eukaryota > Metazoa > Chordata > Testudines > Dermatemydidae > Dermatemys > Dermatemys mawii. Next base: position 7,815,674 of record ML677344.1, on the reverse strand, counting down.
GCTGTAACGTCAAGATACCCCCCGGAGAGTGGATGGGATTTCTTTTTACAATCGAACATGGGGAGATTACTGATCTGCAAATCTCGGATGCCCAGAACATCTCCAAAGTCCTTAACGGCACCCTGACCACCTTCCCCTTTTTAAAAACGACCCTCACAACTTTTTTCTATACTCTTTTGCAAACGTCAGTCATTTGGTTTGATAGTAAACATCCCGCTGGAGTTTCTCTGTTGATCAGTCACTGTCTGTCACCTAGAAAGCTTAGAAGTTTAAAACAGGGCTTACTAGGGAGGAGGGGAGAATTGGAGGTCAGTATCACAGATAGTCATCCTCGCTGGAAGGGAAAATGGGACTCGAGCCCTCAAGGTCAGAGTCGGATGAGCTTTCGGAAGGGGTACGCATCATCTTCCACATCTGGGCAGAAAAGGTTCTGCCCCAGCTGCAGGGGTATCCCACAGGCCTCAGCTGGTGAATTAGCTCCATGGCCACTTGCCAGTGGCTTCTTTCAGTTCACTTACTGCTGCCCTTTGCACTCCTCTGTTTGCTCATGGCTGTCAACATCTGGCTGATGTACGAGGTCAAGAGGTCATCCATCTTGTAGCCCTGGTAGGAAATTATGAGAAATCAGACACATCATCCAGGCAGCATAAGTGCTGGTCGCTGGTTCACGTCCCTTGAATGCCTTCAGTATAAACTATTACCAGGCTTATCAGTGACCCCCCTCCTCCTCCTCCCCACCTCCAAATCTTGAACCTTGCCTGGTAGAGGCCCAGCCCTTTGACAAGAACCAGGGGACAGTCAGGTGCCAATGAAAAGGTGCCAAGTTCAAAACCAATACAAGGAAATACTTTTTCACACTCACAGAATTGGACTGTGAAAAACTCCATTGTGGCCAAGAACTCAGCCAGGTTCAAAAAAAGGTTTTGATAATTAGACGGCTGTCAAACATCTCCAGAGTAATTATAATGAATGGCGATAAACATCGGAAGGGATATTAAATCTCATGCTTCGGTGCTTAGGCTAATCTACCTGTTAGAGATCAGGGGTCAGACCTCATGCGCAAGCAGATTACCTCACGTCAGCCTACAGTGGGGCTCTTCCATCTTCCTGTGTAGCAGCTGGTGTTGGCTATGGTCGGAGACAAGACACTGAACTAGATGGCACTTGGGTCTGAGCCAGTTTGGCAATTCCTCTGCTCCGATGAGGGTGGAGAGCTAACCACCAGACTGTGATGCTCTGGTGTCACCCAAAGTGAGCCATTACAGAGTATCACTGACTCTGGCTCATTATGGGATGGTGGGCAGAGAAGCTTGGTACTGGATTTAAGACTTGAACTGAGCCTCCAGCATGTCTGCACTGAGCTCCAGAGTGCACAGCACGAAACTGCTCTGGTGGTGATTCTGCCTGTCTGCCCTGCTATAAAACACCTCAGGCTTCTGACGGGCCCGGTGACTAACCTGGCTGAACATTCAGAGCCCTCACCCACTGACAAGGGACGTCAGTCAGGATAACAGGCTAAGCCATTCCTACTGCCGTGGGCACAGCAGGAATGGAGTCTATGCACCAATCCTCCACTGGTGTAAATCGGTGCAGCTCCATTTACATCAGTGCAGTGACACCAGCTGAGGGTTTGGCCCTTTGAGTATGTAGCACAGTTTACGGCCTCTCTTCCTGCCCTCATATCCTGGGAGTGGATGAATTAATTTATCCTGCACACTTAGCCATCTCACTTGCCTTCTCCCCATCAATCCACCTCCACAGGATTTAGTCCAACATCCCCAGGCCTTGGAACAGCTTCAAACAGCTGCTGTTTCCTTTTCAACCAGCCTGCTCCAGAAACCTGCCCCCCACTTCCCAAGCTGCCCCTGTCTGAAGGCCGATTCAGTCTCACACCAGTAACAGCTGTGCTAGACCCAGTGATGTCTTAGCCTGAGCTTGCAGGGCTGGGAAGGGGAGCTCCACGCAGGGGACATGTTTAGCGAGCTCACTAATTCTCTGCTGCACACACTGCTGTTCTTCCATTTCCCAGCCTGTTGGCCGAGACGCTCAGACACAGGCAACGTGACTGAAAAGAGGATTTGAACCCGGGGTGTATTTGGAGGTTCAGTTCATTCCCCCTTCTTGCCCTCTGTGCTCAATGACTGACCGAGAACCCTGAACTCTCCTTACCAGCGACGTTTCACAGAGCAGTTTGCTTCCCCGCACCAGGTTGCCAATGGTTATGTGAAAGTATGTGTTGCCGCTGCTCCAGTTGGAGATCTTGGTGAAGGGGTGAGTCGTGAGAATATCCTAAGAGGAGCGGGAGGACAGTCGGACACTTAGAACATGTGCTAAACCCCCAGCGGGTAACCCCTCATTTCCCTCTGGGCTTCCCACCCCAAAAAACCAAACACATTTCCTGAGGTGAGATGGTCCCACCAGCCCCCATCCCCAGAATCTGAAAGGTCAGAGTAGGAGAGACCAGTGGGGTTTCTTGCCTTTTTCCTATAACCTGCCGTTGCTGTTGGAAACAGGCCTGAGGACTAGAGGGACTATGGCTGAGAGCCACTAGGCAATTCTTATTTGCTTAGGCAGGAGGTCATCTAAGGTCGGCCCCTCTCCAGGACTGAACCACAGCTCCCTGACATGAGGGAAGGATTCGGAAAGGGAATAGTGCGTTATCCAGGCGAGGTTTCCATGGCTCACGCAATGATGCTCCTAAGCCGCCTGCTCTGGGAAGACCATTCCACCGCCTCATGCAGCTCAGCCTCTGGAAGCTCTTCCTGATATTCAGCCTCGACGGACCATGTCTTCATTTCATCCTGTCAGGCCTGACTGTAGCCCCTGGGGCCACCCGAAACAACCCCCTGCCTTGCTGTTTACAAACGCCAGCCGTCCGTTGTGTGTCCCTTCCTCGTCAGTTAGCCAAGCAGGTTACACACTCCTGAGATGCTGTGTACCTAACACCACTATCCATTAAACATAAAAGCCATTTCACTAGGGTGACCATATTTCCTAAAGTAAAAACAGAATGGCCTGGGGCTTGCCTGAGCTGCCCCCGCCCCCCGGCCCAGCACCACCCGGTGCTAGGGATGATCCCCCCACCCCCGCCAAGCTCCGCACCGCCCACGGCGGGGTTGAAATCTCCCTGCCCCAAGCTCTGTGCCTCTCGCAGCTGAGGCTGAGTCCCCGAGCCCCTCTGCCTGGCACCTCACGTCACCGCCCCCACAATGTTCCTCCCGGCTCTTTTGGTAAATTGGGCATTTGTTTGTTTGCTCCTCAGTTAGGAAGAACAAAGAGGACAAAGGCCCATTTTTGTCAAAAAGTCAGAATGGGCAACACAGAGCTTAAAAAGGGGCCTGTCCTGGCCAAAACGGGTTGTCTGGTCACCCTACAGTTTACACACAGGGTTAGCTGGGGCCGGGTTGTGTGCAGCTGTTGGGAGGCCCAAAAACACAAGATAGAGCGAACTGCCTCTGCACCAGGGGAGGGTTTGCACATCCGATTACTGCAGTCTTTGCACTCAGGAGAGCAAACCACCCCGAGGGTAGCAGGGAGGGGGGTGGGACCTGAGCACCCGGGGGATCATGCTGCAGCTCCCACCGAGATACTGCACAGCAAGGAAGTCCAGGCAGGATGGTGGCTGGGGCAGAGTGTGTCTGCACCCCCGTCATGGACTCCTGTGTGCAAACCTGGCCCATGGCACTTGCAGTGCAAATGATGGCAGGAGCGGTGGGTCCCATCTCGTGGCAGCCTGTACCTTTCAGAAACCCCAGAGTCATGGCCAAAGTGGTCAGACTTCCACCCAAGTGGCCTGACTTTCCAAGGTGCCGAGTGCCATTTATTTAGATGTCTAACGTTACCTCCCTGCCCCCATTTGCCAGCGTTAGTCCTGGGAGGCGCAGGGCCCCGTCGCACATGGCTGATCTTTCCACAGCTAGCAACTGGTGGTGTCTGGCTTACCTTGGTTTTGGGATCGATGAGGCTGACTCCGTGCTTGTTGATGGCAATTAAAAGGATCTCTGGGTAATTTGGCTCCGTAGTTTGCTGTTAGAAATGAGACAGAGCAATCACATGGAAAGGCCCCGAAGAGTGGAAAACTCGTGGGGGAGGGCCTCTCCCGTTAGAGCAACGGAAGGAGCGCCGTCATGGCGAGAATCCCGCTGCATTTTAGCTCGCCCATGGGGCACGCGCTAGTTTACCCTTTGAAGGAAGCTCAGAATAAATCAAGGCCTCTTCACACTATGATAACAATCATCCAGCTAAAGACGAGATGCCCCACCCCCGCCCCAAACATTCGGTGTCTTTAATGAGTAAGTGATTGGCGGCTTTAAAGTTCCTTCTTTTCCATTTCTTTCCCTGCCCAGTTTGCCAGTGGAAGAGGCTGGTAGGGGAGGCATCCTGCCCAGGGACTGGGTGAGCTGGGATGCAGTAGGAAGCCCTCAGTGGCCCGGGCCTTCTCAGATCACCTCTTCTGGATGCACGGACTCTCCTGTCCTTAGTACCTCTGATCTGAAGGAATCCTGGGCAAATTGCATCATTTCCTTTTGCTCGGCCTACCTTTGGCTTTAGGTTCTTTAGTGATGGTCAGAGATGCTAGGCAGACAGTTCTGGAGACTCAAAGGTATGGAGGCACCTAACTCCCAAAGGCAGTAAATGCCTTTGAGGCTCTGGGCCTCATTTTTACAGCCCAGAACCAATAAGAGCAGTGGTAATGCAGGCTTCCCCACACACCCAGCCATTCTGCCTCCATCTCATCCAGGAAGAACCAAGTCAAGGGATATGAAGCAAGATCTTGTGGCTAGGACAATGAACAGGGACTTGGGAGACCTGCGATCCATTTCTGGCTCATCCATCGACTCCTTGACTGACTGCAGGCAAGCCGCTTAAAGCAGAACTTTCAAAAGCTCTTCAGTGACTTAGGAGCCCAAGTCCCATTGAAAGTCTCACTCTACCCTGTGCCTCAGTTCCCCATCTGTAAAATGGCAATAGTAGCACGGCCCTCCTGTACAGAGGACAGATAAACTCTTGAGTGGGAGGTCCTCTGACAATGATAAGTACTATGTAAATACCCGAGGGAGCGAGCTGGAGAACAAGTCTACGTGGCCCAGATAGAGGCCACCAAACAGCCATGAGTTCTTCCCCTTTAGAATTCCATTTACCCTGTCAGGGGGAGGAGCTGTGAGAACCAACCATTTCCCAGGGTTCCTGGTCCCGCCAGGTGACACACCCAATGAAATCTGTACCTTCACTTCAAAGAAGGCTGATCCAAACGTAGGCCACTTGAAGACAATCTTTAGGAAGGCAAGCTTGGCTTCTTCTCTTGTTTTGCCTGCATGCTTATTGAAATACGCCACAATGGACTGCAAAGGACAACAGGACATTACTGAAGGGTTTGCCAGACCCCCTGGGAACTAGGACATTTGAATACAAAAAGCATCATGACACACAGATGTCATGTTATTCCTGCCACGAAACATCAGGCTTTGCTCTCCTGTTGGAACAGAAATTCACCATGCCCTCACCTGCACATTAGCTATTGTGCCAGTGCAGATGCAGGAACCTGAAAAGAACTTATACATTGTTTTTCCATCATCTAGCCAGTATAGGTTTGAGTGTCTCCACAAGGGCTTTCTCCAGTGTGAGGCAGAGCAGACTTGTGGTTAACACACTGGCCTAGCTCATGGAAGATCTGGATTCAATTCCCAGCTTTGATACTGACTCCCTGTGTCAACTGGAACAAGTCACTAAATCCCTCTGTGCCTTGGTTCTCCATATGTAAAACAGGGATAATCAATCTTCGCTTCCTTTATCTGTCTTGAATGTAAGTTCTATAGGACAGGGGCTGTCTCTTACCATGTGCCTACACAGTACCCCACAAAATGGGGCCCTGATCTTTGCTGGGCCCTAAGCGCTGCTATAATAGTAAGAGCTCCCACTGGTGTAAGTGTAACCTACTACTGTGTTTGAGTTCCTGGTTCCATTCTGTGCCTGGTTGGCAGAGCATAGATTGTGTTACAGCCCCACCTAGAGAGGTGTAGCTCAAGCTCGTGCACTCATGCTTTTAGCTCTGGAGGTCCCCTGTTCAGTCTCTGCTGTGTTGAACAGGATGGCCACTGTCCCACAAGCTTATGGGGAGGCTATACATGCAGCACGGCTCTCTGAGCCTGGCTCGGTATTATCAAGGCCACTCCTTACCCTTTTCCAGTCGTCCGGAGAGAGCTGCCGGAGAAGATCCTGAGGCACCAGCTCCTTCAGGAGCTTAGGGATGCTGGGGAAGTAGGACTTGTCATCCTCAAACTTCACCCTGTAGATCAGAGCTGCCAGCTGTAAGATCTCTTCCCGGGTACACTTGTGGTAGCCACGCAGGTACTTTGGTAATTCCTGCACACGAAAGCATTTCACAAGGTAACGGGGAAGGCCACAAACATCCAGGTTCTCCAAGACGTCCTTTTGCCCCGAGAGACAGAGTCTGCTTGAATGGCAGCACCCAGCCGTCCCAAGACAAATGCCAAGTAAACACGGGCTAAAGGAAATCTAGCAGGTTAGCCACTATAGACGGAAGCTGCTTGAAAGCCGGCTGCTCTAATGCAACGATCTTCAGCATTTGTCATTCCACAACCCAGCCTCCTCCTGGGACCCCTTTCCCCTCAAAAGTACTGGAAAGGCACAATGGTTGGTGGCCTTGGGGGGTAGGTTGCAAAGCCCAGACTGAGACCCTCTGCACTGCTGCAGGCAGGGATCTGGGCTCAATAAAACAGGGACTCTCCTGATCTCTGCCCCACATCTGAAATGAACCCGTCTGATAGCTTTGGAGATTTGAGTGAAAAATCATGAATCTTAGCGCTGGGTCCTGGGGAAAACACTGGATCTGCAGAGCCTGAGCCTCGGTGAAACCAGATCTAAACCTAAAGCTCGACATCATGATTGGCCCAAAATGAGGGGAACCAAAACCTGCTCCTGAACTACAACCCCATGAGAGCCGTGGATAGGCTGGAATCTGGCTCTCAGGCACCGGGCAGGCTTGTCCCCAGTGAGTCGTCCCCTTTGCCCGGCAGACAGAATGCAGCGGAGGCCTTACCTGGCTTTATTTTACTCCTGTTTGTTTCTTTCTTCAATTCCCCCTCCCCCCGGTTCTGCCCTCTCACCATGCGAGTTACAGCTAGTTCCTTGAGGTGCAGCTTACAGCACCATTTACCTCTTACAATCTTAGAGATCTCTTTTACGGCTGCCATCACAGCAATAACTAAGGCCATGTCTACACTAGCGGGGGGTGGGGGGGTGAGGGGACCTAAGATATGCAACTTGAGCTACGTGAATAACATAGCTGAAGTCGGCACATCTTAGGTTGACTTACCTGGCATCCTCATGGTGGCAGCGGGCTCCCCCGTCAATTCTGCTTACTCCTCTCGGCGAGCTGGAGTACCGGAGTCGACGGGGAGCACCTTTGGGGATTGATTTCTCACGTCTAGATGAGACGCGATAAATCGATCCCTGATAGATTGATCAGTACCCACTGATCTGGTGGGTAGTGAAGACAAGCCCTACATGCTTCTCAGGTAAATTCAATCTATATGGGGAATTCCCCAGGGGATTCATGGCCTTTGCTGCTGTTCACCCCTGTCTAGATATGGAGGTACTGCCTGGGAACTGCAATGTTTTTCTGAAATCACCATTGTGATGGGGCAGGTGGAAATGTTTGGTTAAAGCACCAGCTCCAGATTAGCATGGCCACCACTAGATGCTCATTTCTCAGCCAGACCACTTTGACCAAGGCCATATGAGCTCACATTTTATTACACTTTGTCACCTGTGTTGGCCCAGAGGAGCTCAGCTGCTGAGGGAGATCCTGGATGGAGAATCACCTCTGAATTTGGTCCATAACAATAAACATTTGGAATATAATACCTTTCCTTTTATTCAAATCAAGCTTTCCAGTTCCCCATGAAGACATATAACCTTGAGAATGATTTAAAAAGTACCCCTCATCCATCAACAAGATCATGTATGACCTAATCAGCAGAAGGCACGTTTGTGTTTGAACAACCATTTCATTGGGAATGATTGTAATCAATAGTGTGTGCGTGTGAATTTCACACTTGAAAGTAGCTGGCCAGACAGCCCGGCAGAACAGAGACTTCTCTTTAGCTGCAGAACAAGTACAGCAGCGGAGCGGCATTCTGCCCTGTCTCTGCCACTCGAACCTGACCTGAGCAGATCACCTTGACATGAAAGAGATGAAAAATCCCTGTGGCTGTTCAGAGTGCAGCTTCTCTGCTGAGACTGCCAAGAGGGGTAATTAGTGCCTCTGACTCATGGTTTTATGATGGCGACACCTGCTCAAGAGGAGCTGGACTAAGACCTCCTAACAGCCAGCCCATGGAAACCTCTATTTGTCACTACTGGTGTGAGTTGGATTTGAGCTACTGATATAGGAGGAAGCCTTTTTATCCCCTTACTAGTTCCCTGAATCACCCAGACCTCTCCCAGTATTGTAAACTCATGGGGTACCTGATAATAGTGGAAGATGGAGTCTGCCATTGAATCCTTCCCAGGAATGGTGTTTGTCCACAGTTTTTTCATGAAGAACACTTGGTATGTGAGAGAAGGCACTATACCTGCAAAAAGGAATCCCTTCAACATTGACTAGGCTTGTAACAAATGCTTCAACCACTAGATGGAAACCTGTATAAAAGAGACGCTCGCTCGTTGGAGCAATTCACAGTCCCTGCTGCAGAAGGTTCAGGGACGAAATAGCAAGAGTGTTAAAGCCTGTGACTGAAGTGCATTGGCTACAGAGTGGCTGCCTAAATTGCTCTATGAACTCTTAAATTAGTGGTCTTCAGATTTTCACTTAAATAAGCACTGAATTCACTTGCAAATCTAGTGAATGAAAGGAGGATGGATTTAATTTCATAGCAACAACATTACAATATATTGTGGGAATTTCTGGAAAATTACTTGGGGCCAGTTAGGGGAGCTGTGTTTGAGCTAGCAAAGCAATGCTAAAAGCTCAGAATGTTTCTACATCTGCCAATGTCCGGACAGCAACCAGAAAACTTCAACCTTCAGGGGAAGTTACTTATTTAGAGGTATGGTCTAGTTGATCTCTGCACTGCCAGCCTTTGGCACTTGTGACTTGTATGACCATAGAAGATTCCTGATTACGTTAATAGAAATGGGAATAGGATTAAAGTGGACACTGTGAAATTATTAGGTGCCAATATAAAGTCTTAAGATAGTACTACAAAGACAACAAATGCCCTCTAACTGAACATATAAGTAGTCAGAGCTTGGAGAATTGCAGGGTGTTAGCTGTTGTGCAGTTCTTTTTAGAAGTTATGGATATCAAGAATAAAAGTTTGTTCCCTGCCCAAGAATGGATCATTTCTTAGGTGCAGAGTTGCTGTTGACATGATTTACACGAACACCCAAGACCCAAACATTACACGATACAAACACATTAGCTTTCATCACATTATGGTAGGCGAGAGGAGCCTTTTAAAAATGATTTAAATGGGCTCTATGAGACCTCCCTGGCCAGCACTGTACCTGGGAGAGAAAATGGCAGCAAAACAGAAGAATGACATTATTACCATCTTTTGCAGGTCTTGCTTTCTTTATCCAGTCTGTAAGATGTCTGACAAAATCAAAGAAGAAATCTCCTTCTGGGACGCTGATAACCTGTGGAAACACATCCCACTATTAATACAACCAATGAAACCATAGCTAATCAGAGAATTATAGGGGAGAAAAGGCCTATTTTGCAGGCTAGCCAAGCCCATCCCCCTGTCACTGAAGGATAATTTTTTCCACTACAGTAACTCCTCGCTTAACGTTGTAGTTATGTCTCTGAAAAATGCGACTTTAAGTGAAACAATGTTAAGTGAATCCAATTTCCCCATAAGAATTAATATAAATGGGGGGATTAGGTTCCAGGGAAACTTTTTTCACCAAACAAAAGACTATATTATATATGTGTCTACACAGTATAAGTTTTAAACAAATAATGTAATACAGTACACAGCAATGATGATTGCGAAGCTTGATTGAGGTGGTGGAGTTAGAGGATGGGATATTTCCCAGGGAATGCCTTACTGCTAAATAATGAACTAGAACTCGGCTGAGCCCTTAAGGGTTAACACGTTGTTAATGTAGCCTCATATTCTACAAGACAGCACGGATGGAGGGAAGAGAGACAGCATGACAGACAGAGACACACACCCTGTGTGTGTGTGTGAGAGAGAGATGTGCATTGCCCCTTTAAGTATGCTGAACCACTCTAAGTAGATTGCCTTTTTAAGTAGACCAAGAAGTTGAGATAGCAGCTTCTGCCAGCCAGTTCTCTCTGTCCTGAGCCCTGTTGTGTGTCTCCCCTGCGCTATGGAAATGGGGTAAGCGAGGGGCAGGAGCAGTGGGGAGGGACACACCCTGACATTAGTAGCCCTCTTCTCCCACTCTTGTACAGCAAGCAGGGGGCTCCGGGGAGCAGCTCCAAGGCAGAAGGCAGGAGCAGCATACGGCAGTGGGGGGTGGGACAGCTGAACTGCCCAACAATTGATAGCCTGCTGGGCAGCTGCTGCCCAGGGAACTTAGGGGAGCAGGGAGCTGATGCGGGGGGCTGCCAATCCACCCTGGTTCCAAGCCCACACTAGCTAGCTGCAACGGGCTGCTCTTTCTGCAAGCAGTGAGCAAAGCAGGCAGCTGCCAAACAACGTTATAAGGGAGCATTGCACAACTTTAAATGAGCATGTTCTCTAATTGATCAGCAACGTAACAATGAAACAATGTTAACGGGGAGTTACTGTGTGTCTTGCAGTGCCTTGTCCATGCTGGTTTTAAATGTCTCAAACGGTGAAGCTTCCACAGATCTCACCGTCAGAAAGTGATTGCTGGCCTAGCTGTTTCTACGCTGTCCTTCACTTAATTTCATCCAGTTATTCCTAGTTATCTTCTCTTGTTCCACCCTAATCGATTCATCTCCCTTCATCTTTCCATTGCTTCTGGACAGTTCTTGTGTACCACATTTAATCCTTCCTTGTAAATCAGTCTATTCAACAATGTGACCATCCTCTTGATCCCCTCTAATAGGTCACTATCTGTCTGCTCCAATATCCCAGGTCCGGCAGGTCCAGAGTCCCTCCCTAGATGGCTCTCAGGTCCTGGCTTTGTGATGCCTTTGTTTATGCAGCTGACAATACCATTGCTCTTTGCTGTTAATCCTCTAAATAATTGCTTCAGTTTATTTAACCCACAAAGCATTTATATTCTTCTCTCCTTGGTCACTTGTAGCAGAGTATCTGCCTTTTGGATTATTTAACCCCGCAGAGCAGTCAAAAAGAGCTAACGAAATGTTAGGAACCATTGCGTGCAGTTCTGGTCACCCCATCTGAAAACAAGATATATTGGAATTGAAAAAGGTAGAGAGAAGGGTAACAAAAATGATTAGAGGTATGGAACAGCTTCCATATGAGGAGACATTAAAAAGATGGGGACTTTTTAGCTTGGAAAAGAGATGACTAAGGGGGGGATATGATAGAAGTCTATAAAATCATGAATGGTGAGGAGAAAGTGAATGAAGAAGTGTTATTTACTCCTTCTTATAACACAAGAACCAGGGGTCACCCAATGAAATTAACAAGCAGCAGGTTTAAAACAAACAAACAAACGAAAAAAAGCAAGTATTTCTTCACATAACAGTCAACCCAGGGAACTCATTGCCAGGGGATGTTGTGTAGGCCAAGACTATAATGGAGCTTAAAAAAGAATTCAGTAGGTTCATAGCGGATAGGTCCATCAATGGATACTAGCCAAGATAGGAATGCAACCCCATGCTCTGGGTGTCCCTCACCTTTGACTGCCAGAAGCTGTGAGTGGATGACAGGGAACTGACCACTTGATGACTACCCTGTTCTGCTTGTTCCCTCTGAAGTACCTGGCATTGGCCACTGTCAGAAGACAGGATACTGTGTTAGATGACCCATTGGTCTGACCCAGTATGGCTGTTCTTATGTTCTAAAGCAGTCTGAGATGCAACTGGCATGCAAGACGTTACAGAATTTAAGGGCACTGTCCTCTGATCCTTATGCACGCCAGCACTGCCACAGACGTCAGGAAGGGGGGCAGGATCTGGCCCTGAAGCTGGAGAGTGGGATCTTCCAAAGCACTCGGCTGGATTGAAGTCACTGACTTGGGATGCGATTGATGTGAACTGGAGCAGACTTAGGCCATCACTGAGTGCTTTGGAAAACGCCATCCTGACAATATTATGCTGCCAGCTCCCACAGGGCCCAGTTCTGCAGCCCTCCCATTAGCTGTGCATGCCCCCATTAGTAACCCCTTCGATATCAGTGGGATGAGGCTTGTGAGTAGGGACTGCGGGACTGCCTGGACCTTTGAATAGAAATCTCCAGGGGTCAGAGCCAGGGAGGAGCTCAGGAGCAATGGACCAGGCCCATAAGTGGCTTCAGCAGAGCTCCGATGATTTACACCAGCTGGACATGGAGCAGCAAAGGCTCCGCAGAGCCGCTCCATCCGTGGCCCATCGCCTTGTGCGCCGCTCACCTTGTCGGAGATCTTGACGAAGAGGCTGAAGCCCTCCGATGACTTCAGCAGCAGCCTGCTGGAGATGTTCTGGCAGAAATCCTTGGCTTTAGTGCTGGATTCTACTTCAAATGCCTGCAAAGAGAAATTGGGCCCACACTTCAGCCACCTCGCTGTTCATTCCCGGGCCATCCTCTCTCATGGGAAACTTAGAGACGCTTTTTTTTGCACAGAGACATAGCTGTCCTGCTGAGTTACAGCATCGCTTCTCTGTGCATGCTTCCTGGTCCCGCCTAGATGCTAACGGATCACTGCCATTGTTCAAGGGGAGAAAGGCGATGCCTAAGAGCTTCCTCCTTCATCACCAGGTTCCAGTTCTTCTCTCTTTATTCTAAGCAGCAGTCAGTGCTCGGCTTTTGCTTCTACAGCCTCAGACACGCAGGGCATTCCTGCCTTTCCTCCCATTCCTGGGGCTCACTTTTGACCAGTGACCATGGATTCACGAGCCTCCCTTGAGCCACTTTGGCTCCTGACCTTCAGAGGTGCCGAGCACCATACAGCTCCCAATAACTTCAGCTGGAGTTGGGGGTGCTCTGCATTTCTGGGAATCAAGCCCAACACGGGCACCCTACAACTGAGATCCCCCTCTCCACCCCAGATCAGTGAAAGGGGGACTGCACAGGACAGGGCTTTGGGTGTTTTCTTTTTTTGCAGCTGCTCTTGGTTCTCAGGGGAGAGGAAATGCAGATACATTGTGCAATGAGAGGAAGGGAGAGAAGCTATGCTGGGCCTATGCATAGGACCGAGATGCCCCAGGCCTGCAGACATCATTCTACCCAGGCAGGGCACATATGCCTCTTGCTGATTGGGGGTAGTATGACTCCATGCTCCTGGCTATCCTTTTAAATAGCACAGGTTGCCCCTGGGACCTCATGGCATTCAGAGTGTCACGCGGAAGCTGTGCCCATAACCCAGCTGATCATGCAGCCTTTACAGCGCTGATCACCACGTGTGCCTCGGGTGGCTAAGCCACATAACATTCAAGTCCCCAATGTGTCTGCCTTCAGGCTGCCCAGGATGTATCTGTAAACCATTGTCACCTATGGAAAGTGTTCTAAAGACATAACATCTCGATGCCGCTACGAAGATCTCCATGACAGACTAGGACAGATGGGGCCACCTTGTCAAAGCGGGACACTCCCTGATCTCCCCTTGTGCGTGCCCAGCTTTGCACAAGCACTCACTTGTGTGTGCATTCATCACCTTCTATTTCTTGCACCCGTCAGCAGTAGTGTTTAGAGGTGCAAATCCACACAAGACTGTGCGTGCATTCCTGCAGTACTAAGTGCTAGTGTGCAAGAATGGCATGTGCCGGGAACTGCACACACAAAGCTGCTCATGCATAACCATTCCTTTTCATCTCCATAAGCGTGTAGGGTGCCCAGCAGGCAATAAAAGACGTGCTGCTTGCTACAAAGAGCTGATAGTCTAACTGAGATAAAACCATGAAGGAATGGGACAGACACTTATATGTATGGGGTCTACTTAAATTGCAGCAAAATCAAACACATTTTTCATGGGTTGGTCACAGCATAAGTAACAACTTTCACAGATGGGTTTCGCATCCACAAAATTTGCTATTTATGCCGCGACCAATCCATGAAAAATGTGCGATTTCTCCAGAGCATTTTTCAAACTGGGGGACCCCAGCACAAAAGGGGATCACACACCTATTGTAAGGGAGGATCGCAGTATTGCCACCCTTACCTCCACGCTACTCCTGGCGCCGGTTCGGCCTGAAGCTGGGTGGCGGGAGAGCGGCAGTTCTGAAGGCAGCACCCCTGCCAGCAGCAGCACAGAAGGAAGAAGTAATACCAGACCATGCCACCCGTACTTCCCCGATGCTGCTGGCAGCAGCACTGCCTTCAGAGCTGGGTACCTGGCCAGCAGCTGCCGCTTTCCCCTTGGCCTTCAGATCTGCTGGAGACCAGATTTCATGGGAGAGAACAAACTTCACAGTCCGTGACACAATTTTCATGGATGCAAATTTGGTAGACTCCTACGTATATGAGGAAGGTTACATGTTTTCACATTCACACATCAGGTCTGTTCCTTTTACAATTAGAGGTGGCTTTGGTCCTGCTTCCCCTCTCCCAGATTGACTCTGGCATCCCTCTATTAACTTTGCCAGCAGAAGGGAAAAGAGAAACAGGATCTAGGTTTTAAAAACCTGAATTGAAATGGCAATGACTCAAATTCATGTCGATTTTGATCCCTGTAGCTAAGCATCCACATCTATGACACACTATTGCACTGCCTGGTCTTACGTAAGCCAGAACTGATGTTAGCCTCGGTTGGGGTTTAATTAGAGAAAACTGAAGTTCGTCCTGCCGGAATTCAGATTTTTCTCTCCCTTTTACCTCATCAGTGTCATCGGGGAAGTAAACTTTGTGGAAAATTTGGGTGGTTTTGTGTTGAATTGCCTCCACTTCAACCAGATGGGGAGGATACTTCCTGGATCCATTCCTATAAGACAGGAGGTTTATAATGAATATGGCACTAGAGAACTCACTGCTAATATACTTTTATACCCTATAAAAGCAGAATAGCATCTTCAATAAGGCCCTAATGGCAACATAAAATGGAAAGGGTTCTTACACGGAAAATGGTTTTAGGATAGGAGTTGGGAAAGGGCTCATCTGCTTGGCTATCCAGCAATCAAAAGGAGGACACCATGGAGAAGGGTTTGAAAGATCTATGATTTACCAGGGCTGCTGCTATGGTTAGGTATAGGAATGAATAAATTTTGTAGTTTTCATATCCAACCTACCTTCCCCCAGAATAGCCCATGGAAATATGAGCAGACAAAGCAGTCACTGCAAGGATTCTTCAGCACTGTTTTATTTTATTATTTCTATTGTGGTAGCGCCTATAGGCCATAAGCAGGATCAGGGCTGCATTGTGCTAGGTGCTGTACAAATATATAACGAAAGAATGGTCCCTGTCTCAAAGAGCTGACAGTCTAAGTGCATGAAGAGAGACAAGAGGTGGCTACAATCACAGAGAGAGGGAGCTCAAGATCACATGGTTATTATAATAAGTAGCTCTCATAGCACCAGAGCAGCCTACCCATGGAGGGTTTTGTGGGCCTCTTACTAGATGCAAGCGTTCATCAGAGCTCTGCAGGGGGAGAATGTATTTATTTGGCCCCTAGATATCACAGTGACGGATACTTTAGGAATGCGTGGATAGACAGACTAATACTACTTGGCTTTTCATCCATAGTGCTTTATTAAAGGAAGGTAAGTAAAATTATTCCCATTTCACAGCTGGAAAACACAGGGGCAGAAAGGTACATGGGGAAATTTTCAACTTGCACAGAAAGGCAGTGGGTTAGGCACCTCTGAACATCTACCCCAAAGGGATTTGCCTAAGGTCCGACAGCCAGTCAGGAAGAGAACCTGTATCACCCAACTTCCAGCTCAGAGCCCTGTCCACTGGAGTAGACAGAGAGATGCTTAATGCTTTGTCCTAATCCTTCCCCACTTCCTCAGCCAGCAAATGCTGGAAAATAGCACCCTCCCCCTCATCACATTTACCAGAATCTGGTACCATACCTCAGTGCTTTCTGTAGTCTCTGTATGCAGTCTGTGGCTAGGGGGTGATGCTTCCGGGACTGGAGAAACCTCTGGACATGGGGCAGGAGAACATTGCTGGGAGGGAAAAGGCCTGTGCACAACCAAAGCAGCTCCCAACCCTTTTCTTCGCTGTACCTTAAAGAAACAGATACACAAAAGGGAAAAATCAAATTCCCCGAAGGAACACTGTCCACCGGAAAGGTCTGGGTCTCAGTTACACTAAGAGCCCCTTGACACTGCTCTGGCAGTGTAGAGGGGCATGAAAATGGGCATCAGTGGCATTTACCCTGATTCCATCCCCATTTAACACTGCCAGAGTCAGGTAAGGGACTTGAGCACAGATGGGAATTCGGGTCTGAAAGCTTCTCATCTCAAGTCTTATAGCACTGACACTAATGTTAGCAATGGGGTTACATATACAATCAGAGGGCAGAGATTGTAGAGAGAAGATTGACCAGCACCGCACAACTGTAGAGAATGGACCTTGGAACGGTGGTGGAGGAAGAAGCTGCCAGATAAGGACCTGGGCTGGATGTCTGGGTAGAGGAAGAGGGAGGAGTCAAAGATGACACCAGAGTATAGGCCTGAGTGACCAGGAGGATGGTGGTAGGGTCAGTAGCAACAGAGAGTAGGTGGAAATGTGGATCCTGTTAAATTTAAATTGATGGCAAGACATCTGCCCTGGAGGAGATCTCATAGAGCCAGAGGGAAATGCAGAAGCAGAGGGACAGAAACAAGTCCAGAGTGGACAGACAGATTGGAGTCATCAGCATAGAGAAGGCAGATAAAGTGATGATAAAAGTCTTTAAAGAGGACAGAGAGAACTGAAGACTTCTGGGCCTACCCATCCTGCAGAACCCTCCGGTCAGTCCTGGGTTACCCGACACAGTTAGTTACAGTGGAGTACAGGGGGAAGAATGACTCTTACTTGATGTGGTTGTCAGTGAGCTGCTTGAGGATCTGACAGAAGATTTCATCTTTCAATGATTCAGCTTTCAAGGCACCTTCAAATATTTGGTCTGTTAGCTCATTGACTGAGCGGGTTCTTTTGGAGGGATAATCACCCATATACTTCAGCACAGGTGCACAGCAGCAGTCAAGGATACACTAACAAGGAGGCTTAGAGAATGGCTTCTAATACTGACCCAATTAAAGAATTGCTATGCATCACTCCAGAGGTGGCTGCATTTTGGTGGAAGGTATATAGATAATCTTCAAATATGCTTTGGGATCCTTCTGGATGGCACCCATAATCATAGAACCATATGTGTCATCTTGCTTTCTTGGGCTGGAGAGACTTGGCTGGGAAGACACGTAGGCCCAGAATGAGTGGAACCTTTTCTTCTGACCATGTAAGTGCCATGGAATTATTATTATCAATGGCCAGATCTTCAGCCTGTGTATGCTGGCATAGCTCTGTTGAAATCAGTGGGGCTACACACATTTATACCAGGTAAGGGGCCTGGCCCATCCTTTTAGTTCTGTTGTAACTATTATTATTTAGTGCAGCATGTTTGAGATGAATTTTCTGAATTTAATTGTGGTTGGGGGAAAAAAACCAAAGAATTTACAAAAACGTCACTGAAAAATCCCCCCCCCCCTCCGTTTTTGACCAATTTTTCCACTTATTATTATTATTAAAAATGGCTCACACTGCAATGTTATTATTTATCACATAATGCTTGAGTCCAAGTTTGGTGCAGCCAGCTTATAAAGATGCAGGTCACCTGCATAATCTGGATCTGTGTATGCGTTCTGACCAGCCCTTAGAGGTCAGGGCTGTTTGGGTCCAGGAGTTTGGTTCAGACACAGCTCTAATCATTAGCACTTGTACCAAGTCCCATGATTAAGACTCAGATTTTGTCAGGGACATTTTTAGTAAAAATCACAGCCTGGTAACGGGCAATAAACAAAAAAGTCGTGGAAGCCCGTGACCGGTTTGTGATTTTTACTAAAAATATCCCTGACCACATGGGGAGGGAAGAGGGTCCAGCACCCACTACTGCTGGGGCTCTGAGGTCCCCTCATTCCCCCCGCAGCGGCCGGTAGCTCTGGGGTTCCCTCTCTACCTGCCATGGCTGGGCAGCTGGGGGGAGCCTCACCACCAGCAGCAAGTGGGAGCTCTGGGGTCCCCCTACAACCCTCGGCAGCTGAGAGCTCTGGGGGGCCGCCACCACCCACGGGGGCTGGGATCTCTGGGGGACCCCAGCTGCCTGGAGGCTAGGAGTTGCTGGGGGCCCACTGGCAGCAGTGACTCAGAGCTGTGGGGCTGCCTGCTGACAGCTCCAGCCCCGGGGTAGAAAATGTCACAGAGGTCTCTGGAAGTCACGGATTCCCTGACCTCCATGACATAATCATAGCCTTACTCACTGAAGTCAATGTTAGCCTTTCCACTGAATTCAGTGGGCTTTGGGTCAGCCCCATAATGCGACTCTTTGGGCCAGGCCTCTATGCGGGTTTGATCTATTATGGGCAACCTTTCCACAGCACTGGAAGGATATCAGTGAACGCCATGCAGGCTTCCTGGGACAACTCCTCACTGCCCAGGATCTTCTTCAGAAAGGGCTGCTTGATGGGCTCTCGGGTGTAGCACCACAGTTTGTCTTTCCCTCGATTTTTGGTGATCATGACCCGGCTCAGAGTGTGCTTCGGAGGCGGCCTAGCAGCAAACACAAAGTAATGAGGAATCGTGGAGAGATTACGAGGGATGAGACGGCTCTATGGAGCCCGGCTTTTGAACTTGGGTGTCAAATTTAAGACTCCCAGTTCTGCATTAGGGCGCTCTTATGGGGTCCAATCCAACGTCCACTGAGGTCAATCGGAGTCTCCCCATTGCCTTCAGTGATCACTGGATCAGCCCTCTAGATGCCTAGAACAGGGGCCAGGCTCTGGTTTATCTGGAGTTAACACATAGGACTTGCCATACCAGATCAGACTAATGTATTTTAAAGAAGAAGTTGGACAAACACCTATCAGGGATAGTCTAAGGTTCAGTTGGTCCTGCCTCAGTGCAGGGAACTGGACCTGATGACTTCTTGAGGTCCTTCCCAGCCCTACATTTCCACGATCCTGTGTAATGTTCTACATATGATTCAGAGGCTTCAAGGCCAGAAGAGACCATAAGTTAGTCAGACCTTCTGAATAACACTGGCCGTAAAATTTCATGTAACAATCAGACTTCTGATGTTCTGCCAGCTTATACACAGAACGTAACATCCTAAATCACAGCTGTAGTCATATCGGGTCAGACAAACTGAAATCTGGAGCTTTCTTCCAGTAATCCTGAAATGCAGCCATCGATTCGCCTCTGCCTTAGGAATGAACTCAAGTCCCCTATGCATGCTGAAGAGGGTTTTTTAAAAGTTTCACCTAAAATAATCATAGGAGAACTCTTCCAAGGTGTATGGCTTCACTCTTTCTTCACTGTCTGAAATTGCCAGCTGGGACGTTCTAATAACGTCTTGCCTCTGGTCAGGAGTCATTGTGACTAACGCCTAGAGAATAAAGGAGTCATGGTTAGTCAATGTATTTTAGATGAAAGAATCTTGATGTGTCCAGAGAGGAAAAGCAGGGAAAAATGAAAAGACAGAAGAGGAAAGAAAATCATGCTGTAATGAAAAAACAACAACTATTAACTTCAAACTAATAAACAGCAACAACAGTCAATCTTAGTGGAATTACGCAGTCTCATGAATTTCTTAGTAATTAACCCAGGGAGATCTCAAAAGTTTCCACAGCGTGGACCATTTCCTAAGAAAGAAAATACCTTATGGACCCACTTCTCCTCTCATTCGTAGCTGCATAGACACATCCCTCCTGCCCAAATACAGGGTGACCAGACAGCAAATGTGAAAAATTGGGACAGGCAGTGGGGGATTAATAGGAACCTATATAAGAAGACGACCCAAAAATTGGGACTGTCCCTATAAAATTGGGACATCTGGTCACCCTACCCAAATATCACCTTCAAAATTCAAGCCACAGTGACATCTAAAAAGATTCAGCCATATTCTAGGTCCAAAGTGGGTGGTTTTCAAACTAGCAAGCCCAGTGGGAAGGCTAATAGATAGTACAGACAGATGAAATCTGGTTCCCCTCTGCCCCAATGACCCGTTCATTCTTGCTTCGATTGCATCATCATCTGGGAGATTACGGGCCTGATGTAATCTTTGAAGACAATGGAACAACTCCTTTTGACTTCAATGGCTTTTGTATCAGGCACCTGTTAAGATGCACCATCCCTTAGAGTAGCTTACCACAATCTCCAGAGGCGGCATGGTGACAGTCGGCAAGACATAAACACAGTCCGTTGGGAAATCTCCTCTCTGTTTGGTCCTTTCATTGAACCCATTAGCCCAGCCCGAGTTCATGACATGCTCTCCAGTGTCCTGGTCCATAATGATCAGGTCTCCTTTAAGGAAGCTGAGGAATCCAGACTCTTCTCCCACTGCAGCAGAAGCAGCTGCTGTCATTTCCAAACATTCTTTGGAGTAATTAGTTTGTCTACATGCCTGCCTAACACACCTATCGCTGGGAAATCAGATACTATAAAACAGGCGATTACTAAATGTGTACAGTGAACAAATACCACTTGCAGAAGTGCTTGAGCTGGCATTTTCAAAGGGAATGAGGAGAATTAGGCTCCCAAATCCCATTGGCTTTCAATAGAAATTGGATGCTCAACTCCCTCAGGCACTTTTTATAATTCCATCCTAACCAAAGGTCTTACAGACTGATTTCAAGGTCAGAAGAGACCACTGTGGTCATTTAATCTCACCGCCTGCAGAACACAGACCAGAGAATTTCACCCAGTAATCCCTGCAGCAAGCCCATATCTTCTGGTTCAGCTAGAGGATATTTTCAAAAGAGACATCCAATCCTGATTAAACAAAATCTTTTATACGTGAGTGCTGCTCTCGCAGGAGAAGCAGGCAGCCTTCCCAGTGTGACATACAAAAGACCCCCTGTCCTAGAGCCAGATGATTTCTTTGCCTTTGGGTTGGTCAGTTTACTCACCAGGGTTTGGGTTGTCTTGGAGAGTGACAACATACTTTGATCTTTTCCTTAATCCTTCTAGGAAGGTGACAACAAGGTCCCGGATGTCCTCTGCATTGTTGGAGGTGAAGGTGTACTCATCCCCTTTAATGGTGGCCAAGGTGAAACTCTGTCCTTGGAGCTTTCCCCCTCTAGGACAGGGATCATAGGAAACACATTAATTAAACCAGTGTCACCCAGAGATTTGGGGGAAATGGTTCACAACTGGTCACCTCCATCATTCCTGGAAAATGTGCATGTGCGCCTGTTGTAAACACACACTGCTGCTAGTGAGGACAAATGTGCGTTTAGCACTATCAAAATGGGCGTCCCTCTATAAACACACAGTGCTGGGCAAGTGCACATCTGAGATCCAGGCACACACAGGGGTATGCGCACACACATTTTGCCAGCACAACTAAGGTGCAGAGTTTTGAAAATTTGGTCCTAGCATGAAGGCAAAATTGGCTCACAGATTCCCAGACCCCAAGGGAGCATTACGGTCATTTAGTGGGACTTCCCGCAGAACGAATGCCAGAGGTCATTTTCATTTCTGGGTTTGGTGCCCAGTTGCTTTTGTCTGAGAGAGTGTGGTGAAAAAGAAGAAGAATGGTGATTGGGAATGGGGGAAAGAACAGAGCAAACCTGTAGCAGGAGCTGTAATCTGACAGTTAAGTTTTTTGGAGCAGGGTCTGTCTTTTTAGTCTCCGTACAGTGCCTAAAATAATGGGGTGCTGTTTCAGGACAAGGGTCCTAGGCCCATACAAATAATAATAAATTAGGAGTTATGGGGAGGTACCACTGTGTGGTGGAATTAATTCTGTTTGTAAATTAAAAAAATCACATTTATTCTTGACTCCTCCCTATAATAGAAATTAGAACATGCCTGTGCCTACCAGAAATCGGTCTAGCAAGAGTATCACAGAAGTTTTCTGTAATATACAAAGCAAGGTGCAGAGGAAAATAGAGCTAAAGAACTGCCATGTACCCTGGTCTCTGCTTCATTTCAGAAATGGCCTTGAGGTTTGGTTTAGGTTCAGCATTAATGCAGTTTTCTTCATGTTCTTCCAAGACATGCTTTATGTCTGTTCTGTTCTGACTCTATGTTGAGCCTTTCACATGTGTACAGGACTCAGGAGAAGCCTCAGACAAGCCCATAAGCCCCTTAACACAACACAGAGCAAATTCTACCCTTGGGCATGAGGAAGCTGCTCCTGCTTGATTAGTGGAAGCCGCAAGAACATCCCAGGGCAGAAACTGACTTTTAATTATTCACGTGGATGGTTGATGTCTTAGCAAAGGAAATTTGCTAGGAGATACTGCCAAGTATTGCCTTGTGGAAAACATCACATGCTTTTAGAATCTTTTCTTTTAACTGCTAGTGGGGAAACCACCATGCTGATTAATAATGATTGAGCACAACACTGTCAGACTAGGGCTGCCTACATCAGGCATCTAAATAAAGGAGGCTTAAGAACAAAAGGTGTTGGGCATGTGTAACTTCCCCTGAGTCAAAATATGCCTAAATACGGATGTAGACATCTAACTTGAACCCACATAGGTCAGTTCTGTCAGAGTAATGGGATGTGAGAGATGTAGCTGCAGGACTCCAACTGGAATGAATGCTCCTGAACACTCCAGGGATGGGCAAGTGAACAGCAATCAGGCTCTGTGGCAGAATCCGCCAAATAATCCTTAGCACCCCATTGCTTTCAGTAGAGAAGACAGAAGCTAAATCACCAGATGCTGCTTTGATGTCTCCTTGCACCTTGACCTGGCCTAGGCTTCCTACAGTGCACGTCCACTCTAAGGCTATGCACATACTACACCTTATGTGGGTATAAGTGATGTCGCTCAGGGGCGTGAATAAGCCATCCCCCAAGTGATATAAGTTACACCGACCTCAGCACCAGTGTGGATGGCGTGGTCAGTGGGAGAAGTTCTCCTGCTGACCTAGTGATCGCTGCCTGTGAGGGCTGGAGGAATGAAGTCAATGGGAGAGCTCTTTCCCATCGGCTTAGACTCCTTTGATCCTCTGCACTAGCAGCTTTATAAGCTCTGTAGTGTTGCCATAGCCTAAGACCTTTAGAGCCAAGGAATTCAAACCACCTGTTTTAACACACCATTACCTTAACACAGTGATGAACTGACTCATTCTGCTCTTCCTTACCTACTGCTTGAGACAGCTGTGATCTCTGGGAAGGAGAGTTCTAAGAGGACTTGTTCTTGTTCATCCACAAAGTATACTCCAGTCCAATTCACAGCTACAATCACATCGTTCTTGGGCAGGCTGGGTCCTGGGTGGAAGACAATATGCACAATTGATAAATGTGCAGATAACTCTCAGACTGTAAGTGTTAAAATGCTGGTTAAAAATGGTTTACAAATTGGACAGACTTCTAGCTCTCAAATCAAGTCGTAAGGGCCAGAAAGTCCCCACCTTGCTCATAAGGGGACGTGGTTAAAGCATCATAGCTTGAGACATTTATAGCCAGGCTGCACTGAGCGCTCTACAAGGCAACCCTGTGTCTTTGGGAGGATGGACCAAATCACCCAATAGGTCTTGTTCATCTCTAGCGTCTACGATTCTCTTTTATTTCATGGATGCTCCTCTGATGGCAACACATTCTCTGTTGGGTTACCTGAGAATTTGAAGGCTTCATAGAATCTAGAAAACAGCAAAGGCCACTTGAAACGTGCAAAATCCACCACTTCTTCCTTCACTTTTTTGGGGTCTGCTCTCTTCTGGGTATAAATTCCCTACAGGCAAACCAAACCAAAACCAGCATGAAAAAACAAACCAGCAATACCCAGGTTAAGCCAGGAAATGGTCCAATTAAAAACAAATCAATGGGGCTACATCAGTTTACACCAGTTGAAGATCTTGAAGTCAAGAGACCTCTAATGGTATCAGGATGAGGCCAACGGCTTAAAAAACGTGCAGGGAAAGTAATGGAAATCCCATTACTTTAGTTATTAAAGGGCTGGACAGGACAAAAGATATGGAGAATACACTGTAGGGAACAATCCTGCACTGAAAGGGACAGGGGAAGATCTAGGTGTTCCAATAGGACCTTTCAGCCCTTGAGCTTAGATGAACAATACCCAATGGTGGAGACAAAGCCACAGGAGTCATGGGTGCCTAATTCTCCAGGAATATAAATCAGGAGAAGTTCTACTGAAGTCCAGAAAGTTTCACGAGGCTCACACTGGTGTAAGAAGTGAGAGGAGAATCAGGCCCATGGCGTTTTATCTCAAAACCTGTTGTCGTGAATGGAGTCTCTGCTCTGCCTGCCTCCAAAGCTAGACATCCAGCAGGAATGGATCTCTGAGGAAACACCTGACCGGGCTGTGTGGAGGAGACTTGCTCCTCACCCTTGGACCAGGCTCTATTCAGGACATCAATGGGTGTTAAGGTGGCCCCTGTGTTTGTATAGAGCCCTGAACATTGAGGCCTCTATCCTGACTGGTGCCTCTCGGCACAGCTGTAATGCCACCATATAAGGGTCCCATGATTTAAGGGGAAATCCCAAGCGTTAGACTCTTAGCCCTAAAAATAAGGCTATTTGTGATATCTTCCTGCCATTCAGTTCCTGCTTCACAACCCAGTGCTACCACTGAAGTCTCTCTCTCCTTCACTGGTGACCCAACTGGCATCAAGAATGGCTACACACTCTGGTCTTTGCCCCTGGCTCTAAATTGATCCCTGGGGGAAAATATCCATTTCTTTCTCAGCCTCAGATGCGGCTCAGACCAAATCCCCATAGGCTGATGCAGCCAAACGTGCTGGCTGTTTAACATGCACAGAGCCTTGCTGAAGCTCACCCTCAGACTGAGTCAACACCTACCTTTTTATGTGCAGCTATAACGAGCTGAGCCCATTTCTCCACTGTTTTCGAAGCAGTGATCTCTCTGTCAGGGATGTAGGAGGGGATTAAATTCAGGAGTCGCTCCAGCACCATTGCCGCCCCATAGTCTACGTAGTACTGCTGGGAAGCCAGTTCAGCCAAGTCTTCTTCCTGTAGGAACCAACAACTAAAGAAACTACAAGGAGTCACTTTAACCTCCCTTCTCCTTGAGCTGACACAGACTGATTGACACCAGTGAAATCCCACTGAAATTCAATGGCTCAGATCAGGCTCGAAGTGACTAACTCCTAAATTAATAAAACATCACACAAATACTTCCTTAACTACCTCCCCTTTCTATGGACCCCACCTGCATTCAAGTGGCCAAAAGAGTGGGTCTTATGTGCCGAGCATACAGAACTGCAACTGTTAAATGAATTGCAGATCAATGGATAATGGGAGAGTAGATATAGGCAGAGGACAAAGCATAGGACTACACATAAGATTTGAGATGGAGAGTCAGTGAGGTGGGCATACAAAAAGATAATCTAGATATCATGGTGACTGGACACTTTATAGACACACAGTAGAAATCCCATGTGAAGGTCAGGAGAAGAAGGGGTAGAAGCAGATGGAACAGAAGATAGATATGTTGGATGAAGTTCATGGATACTATAAAAACGAGGAGGACAAAACACCCAGGCC
Source organism: Dermatemys mawii (assembly GCA_007922305.1). Classification (NCBI taxonomy): domain Eukaryota; kingdom Metazoa; phylum Chordata; order Testudines; family Dermatemydidae; genus Dermatemys; species Dermatemys mawii. The sequence goes on along the minus strand of ML677344.1, from coordinate 7,789,927 downwards.
CAGATCCTGCCTAGATTCTCAGTGGTATTTACTGACTGTTTGAGGATTGTGCCTACATTTTCAAAGTAACACGTACTTTTGGGTACCACAATTTTTGGGCACCTAAACAGACAGACCTCGAAGGGGCTTGATTTTCAGAAGTGCTGAGCACCTGGCTCTCTGCAAATCAGTCCTCTTTAAGGTCTCTTGGGCTGGGAACCCAAACACGGAGGTAGCCAGAATCACTAGTCATTTAAGCCAAGGGGCCAGACTTTGTCTTGGGATGTTCATGTGCAGATCCCACTGATTTCAGATACTCAGGGGCAGTTCCCATTGATTTCCTCTGTTTGTAAGTCGGCTCCTTTGACTTTGATGAGAGTTGTCTGTGAGTTTCTCTGGGGGTGAAATTTGGCTCTTAATGTATGAAGCTCATGGTGTTGGGTCCCTTACTGGTAGACAGACAGACAGATAGACAGGAAGAACAGCATTCATTTTAAGGATTCTGGATCCTACCTACCTAAATGAGAACAGAATATTCACATGCCCAATATCCCAAGCTAGGGGGCCAAGATCTGCCATTGCTGAGAACTCACCTTGTCACATCGGTACTCCCCAAATTTCACCCCCCGGACTATCTGCTGGTAAATGAGGTTGGTTGCCACGTTGTCTTCACTCGGATTGTGCCAAGGGGTGAAGATCTCTTTCCTGAAGAAGAGCCGCCATGGCGCATTGCGCTCCTGGGCTCCCTGCTCTTTGGCATACTGTTCACACTGAGACACAGCGTCCATCACGTGGTCGTTGCCGCTCCCCAAGGATGAGACCTGGCTCGGGCAGGAGGGGGATGGGGAAGGTACATGCTGGTCATCATATTTTTAACATGCCCCGTGTGAAAGGAGAGACTCACCGTGATTAAGTGGGATGAGATTAGGTTGCACAAGGGGAGCAAGGAGTCTTTATTATTATGTATTATTTGTATGATCATAGCACCTAAGATCCCTAGTCATGGGCCAGGCCCCCACTGTGCTAGGTGCTGTACAAACACAGAGCAAAAAGATGCCCCCTTACCCTCCTCCCATGCCCCTGTGCAGGGGCCAATCACAACTGCAAGAACTCCACAGAGCTAGAGCCCACAACAGCACCAGCTTCTCCAAAAGGGACGAGGGGGGATGTGTGTATAACCTAGCCCCCTTTCCACCAGCCAGCAGAGATGGGCAGTCACAGAGTGGAGAACATGCTGCACACTCCTATGGGATGGCACAGAGCTTCTGCTACTCAGGAGCTATGGGACTGATTCGGTCTCCCTGAGCACAATGCCTCCGGTAGCTCTCCCTAAGGCTAGGCCGCTCGCACTGTGCTGCCCACTGGACCTGTGTCTGAAAGGCCCTATCTAGCCCATGGTTTGCATGTATGATGCTGTTATTGACTGTGCAGGTTCCCTGCCTGCGCTCGGAACATTTGACTGCAAGCCAAACTGAATGCAATCAATCAGAACAAGCAGGAATGGGATGCTACGTCTCTCCCCAGACAATACACAGATACACGGATGTGCCACGGACCTTCGAAACGGACCAGAGGATTTCCAGGGATGACAGTGCTCTGTCCAGGCTTCAAGGTGTATATAATGCAGTGGTTTTCAAACTTTTTTTCTGGCAACCCAGTTGAAGAACACTGTTGATGCCCATGACCCAACAGAGCTAGGGATGAGGGGTTTGGGGGTGGGAGGGCCTTAGGGCTGGGGCAGAGGGTTAGGGTGTGGGGGTGAGGGATGCAGGGTGGGGCTGGGAATGAGGGGTTCATGGTGTGGGAAGGGGCTCTGGGATGGGGCAGAGGGTTGGGGAATAGGAGGGGGTAAAGGTTCTGGGCTGGGGAAGAGGGGTCTGGGGTGTAGGAGGGGGCTCCAGGTTTGGAGGATCTCAGGGCTGGGTAAGAGGATTCGGGTGCATGAGGGGTTCAGGGCTCTGGGTACAGGCTCTAGGGTGGGGCTGGGGATGAGGGGTTTGGAGTGCAGGAAGGGTTCCGGGTTTGAAGGGAGGCTCAGAGTTGGGGCAGGGGACTTTTCACTTCATGCATCTGATTATGTGGGTTTTAGCCCACGAAAGCTCATGCCAAAATAAACTTTTTAGTCTCTAAGGTGCCACAAGGACTCCTCGTTGTTCTTACTTATGTTATGGCATGCTAAACTGTATTATACAGTTCACCTAGTAGGTGGCTGTGTGTGTAAAAATACCTTATTCAAGCTCACCTCAGCCATACCTGGCAGCACATTAATGATGAACACATCTAGTGTGTATCTTGCTCAGAAACAAGCCCTGTAGCCAGTCCATATCTGGTACAGGGCCATGACAGTTTATTAGGAGTAGATGGAGTTACACCAGCAGGCTGTAGCTACTGACTGACTGGATGAGATTTTACTCTCAGTCTATTTTGCCTTCTCATTGACTCTGAACTTTATTATTAGGGAGTCATATCTACCAGTAGCCTCCAAAAGTTCATTATTGGTACAATAGCTTAGTGCTCAGTTCCCCGCTCCCATCACAAGAGAGAACTGTCATCCTGAAGATACATATTTTCTGTATCAGAAAAGAGCCCCCTTCCCCTTCGCTGAGGCGTCTAGGTCAGCACGTACCTTGTCAAACAGTGCAATGTAAAGCGAAAACCCAAATCGGTCCTTCAGGCTGATCTTGTCAGCTAACGAATTACAGAGCTCTTTAGCGGTTGTTGCAGAGTCAGTTAGCAGTGTCTTCGTTGTCCCATCCATAAACGTAACAGGCAGCATGATAGGTTTCTTGGACTTGGTCGCCTAGGAGATTAGGGTCAAACTTTTCAAAGGAATACAAACTTTACTTGTAAATGGGCAAATAATTCATCTCCCAACAATCATAGCACCTTTTCTGGATCCTCTGCTCTAGTACCTATGGCTACATTTGTAATACGGCTGCTATATACTTCTCCACAGCATAATGTAGGGTCATAGTCTGAGTATTGGGGAGCAGCCGCAATTCCCAGTTTTTTAATTAATACAGTTAATTGTCAATGGTAATTTTTGATTCTCTTCAATGGACACTGGACTGAACCCTGGATGCATGTGTAACATTTAAGTCTGTGTAGAGACTTGGATAATACCCACAGCCTCAAACGACATGGAACACAGTTCTGTACCACCTTCAAAATACAAGAATATGGAGAAGGCTGCAGACAAGAGGAACAGTAACAAGTGGTTTGAAGATAATGCGACTCAATCATATATTCTCCACAAGGAAGAAACAGTTTCTGCTTCTCAGCTGCTAATCCTCAGAATAAGAGAGACAACATCCTACTAAGGGACTGTGAGAAAATGTTTAAGCCTCTAAATGGAATGGCATTCACTATAAGAACTGGAAAGAAACTGTGTTTCATCCCACACAAAGTACTTAGAAGAAAAACACTTCCACCGAATTTGTCACATTTTGGTTGAAAAAATGAAAACCTGACAACCAAACGTTTCGGTTTATGACAACTAAAAACTGAAAATATTGTTGTTTTCCATTTTCAGTCATCAAGAGCAGAAGAAAATTTTCCTACAAAAAGCTGAAAAATTCAGACAGAAATGGACATTTTCTAAAGCAAATTTCTGATCAGTCAAAGTCACTTTCAACAAAATGTCAAAAAACCCTTTTTGACACGCTCTGTTTGCTCTAGGGGATCATACCTGTAATTCTAACCAGCTGGGTGGCTGTGTCCTAGTCCCATTTGCAAATGTTCTCCTCAATCTCTCTTCACAATAGGGAGCATAACCAGGAGGACCTCCATTGATGAAGTTCCTTAAATACTGTTGGCAAGAGAGAATGTATCGGTTAGACGACTGACAGCTGCTGTTGGCTTGAACACAAGTCCATGGCTCCATTCTAAAGACTGTCCACCCATATGTTATTGCAGCATTGGCCAGAAGGGAGGATTAGATCCAATAGAGTGTAGGTAATGAGCAGTAGGGAGACAAACACTGAATTGAACCAAATGCACACACCAAATCAATTCCCTGCCATTGAAGGGGCCTTGCGCATTGGTGCACCTTGGTTCCACCTATTATCTGAATGTGTCACACAATAGTTTGGTCTCCCAAGGCTGTAACACTTTAATCTAATCCAGGTTAATGGGCTTGCTGCAGGGGTAACTGGGTGGAGTATAGTGGCCTGTGACATGTAAATCAGACTAGATGATCTTGCGGACACTTTTGACCTTAAATTCTCTGACTCCATGGCTATGTCTAGAGTGCAAGCCAGAGGTGTCATTCCCAGCTCAAGAAAGACCCGTAGCTCCATTTAAGCTAGCACGCTAAAAACAGAAGTATTGCTGCTGCACTGTGAGACAACCATATGCTAGATCACGTCTGAGATGCTACACATGAACCTGGGCAGCTCGCCACTCATGCTGCTGAGGCTACATTTCTGTTTTTAGCATGCTATCTTGATCAGAATTACCATGGGTACGTCTCCTCCAGCTGGGAATTACCCCTCCCACTCTAGGGTAGACAAACACATAGAGTACTTAGCTACCTTATTAATACATTAGATTTGCTTAGATTTTTAAACATATACATTTTAAGGAGGTCCTATCAGGACTCTATGTACTTGACCTATGTATTAAAAATGCACCACATTAGTGCAGAAAAAAATTAAACCCAGCAGTTTCCCCAAAATGACAGACAGAAAATAATCTATAAATAACTTAGACATACAGACAGCTCTATAAATCATAACTGGGAGGCCCTATAAATCTCTTTTCTAGATCTATAAATCATAACTTAGATGCTCTATAAATAACTTAGATAGATAGCTAGGCAGACAGATGCATAAGACAAATAGTAGCCACTCCATGGTTATGGTTGCAACTGAGTTTGCATTGTAAACCTGATTTCAGTATCACCTCTGAAATCCATACTCACAAAACTAACAGCTTTGGAATTGGTAGGTAAGGTCTGGTGCTGATGCAGAATTTTTCTACTAACTCTGAAATAAATCAGAGTAATGCTCCTGATTAATGTACCTTCAAAACAGAAGTATTCACCAGAGTCCAAAAAAACCCAACCTACAAATATTTTTGCCATCCTATAGTACAAAAGGAGACTGAAGGAGAGAGAAAATATAGTTCATGTCCTCTCAGATGAGTTCTGCCAGCAGTGCACATGGCCAGCATTTAACAGCTACGATACTTTTTTGACATTTTAAGCCCTGATTCTGTAATTGCATCTATACAGGAGACCCCAGCGAGGCCTTTAATGGTAACCTCAGAGTGAATCACTGAGAATCAAAAATGCAACAGGTTTGACTGGTAGCCCAAGATTAGAGAGAGTAAAATCCTGGCTCCACTGGAGTTAATGGGAATTTGGCCACTGGCTTCAGTGGGGCCAGGGTTCCAGCCAAAGTGCATATATATACACATTAATAACTAATTCCTAGAAGTGCTGCCCTCTCCCCAAATAAGCCCTCCATTATCAAAGATTTAAACACAGACTAAAACACTCCCTGAGCCGTCTCTAGTGACATGCTTTACTGGGTTTCATTTCTAGGCATGATGGAATTTTCTGCTGTTTCACATGTGATTTATCTGCCTTATCCGCTTCCTTACAGGAAGGGCTTGTGGCTAACACAAAGAATTCCATTGATGAATCTGGCCCCTTAATTCAGCTCTAAGGACCGAGGGCCTGATCCAAACTGAAGTCAGTGGAAATGCTCCAACTGAACGTCACTGGGTTTGGGACCAGGCTCCAGGTTCTGAAGTTCTTCCTCAGCAAAGCTCTCACAGTGGCACTAGGAGCTTTGCCTGAGCGAGGACTGAGGGCTTAGTCCTGCCACGTGCTGAGTACTCTACCCAGCAAAGCCCTTAAGCCCAGGTGTTAAATGTAAGCCTGAGTAGCCCCACTGAAACCACCGTGACTCTGAGTGCGTAGCGCCTTTCAAAGTCAGGCCACTTTTATCTAGGGGCCTAAATATGGATTTAGGCCAAAGTTGTTTTTAAAAATGGGGAGCAAAGAAGTGGCCTGATTTGCAAGAGTGATGAGCACTTAGCAGCTCCCAGTGACTTCGGTGGGCGCTGCTGGATGTCCGGTACTTTGGGAGATAAGGCCACTCATCTCAAGGTCTTGGCTTCTATCTGGATACATGAGGAAGTAGGATACAGGGATGTAGAGCAACTGAACAAAATACACTCATAGCTTTGGGGTTAATTTAAAAGCTTCCTAATTACTTTTAAATTCACACCCACACCCACACTATATAGGAAATTTTAACTGCTTGGCCTGAAATTTTCCACATCGATTTTTTTTTTAATTTCAGCAAAATTGAGCTCACCTTGTAATACCACTGATAGACACATTTACCAGTGCAGCAGATGCATCCACTGCGTGTGCACAGCAAACTAGCCTTTGTATATTCCTGTGGGGAACTGCAGGCATAAACATGCAGCCTGGATGTGCAAATCCCACTTGTTCAAGAATATGGATGTTTGGCCTCCTGTAGGTTTTTGCATGTTCTTTGCAGAAGCAACTCGGACACATGCATTTGAAAATTTGGACCCAGAAGTCCCTGCTTTCTCCCATCCATACATGGCAGCTGCTTTCTCTGAGCCCTCTTCTGTGTTACCAACCTTTCTGGATGGCAGCTTCCTATAGGACTGTTAATTATTCTTGACTACTACATGTAGGACAAGAGGGAGGGCCAGGCTGCAAAGCTGGGCTCTAAGCATCCCTAGTTTTCAGGTGTGCTTGGATCAGCCTGTGGTAGAAATACAGATCAGCTGTGACGTTTGGCTGTAGATCTGGATTCAAATTTCTGCAAGACCTTGGGATCTGAGATTTGGTTTCAATCAAAAACAATTTCCTAGTAATTTATTCTTCTTTATAATTCAATGACTTGGATAGAAGAATAGCTTTTAGGGCCACAGTTCAGCAAACGATGTAAGCAGCTGCTAAACTTTAACTTCAGTGTAACTTCAATGGGGCTGAAGCACAAGCTTATGTTCTTAGCTGAACTGGGGTTTTTATTACCACAGAGCTTTCCTGTGAAATCAGACCCTGTGTGGAAAGGGAATCACGACACAGTTAACAAGCAGAGAAACCAAAGAGAAGTGTTGGCTCCAGTGCTGCAAAAGGAAATGTATAAATAGAGACGCCAGGCAAATGATAAATAACATTCGCTCTTCACCTTCACAAACTTTTCAGAAGGAGCAAAGCATCCCACGCACAGCGACATCAGGATCCAGCCTCTAGCATGGCTGCTTTTGGACGGGTTCTGGGTGAGCTGTTTGCAGATTTGACAATAGATTTCATCCCTGCAACAGAAATCAGAGTTAGATCCCAGCCAGTCATTCAAGATACCATTTCCCTCTCAGTGGATCCCTGCTCCACAGCCCACTGAAGTCAATGGGAGTCTTTCCAATAATTTCAGTGGGCTCTGGATCAGGTCCTTAATGAATTATTTGCTACTTTTTCTGGTGAAATCTGCCTCTCAGGCTTGCAAACTATTACTAGACATTAAAGGGGCTGCTGTCTTTCAGATGGGATGTAAAACCAGACCCCGGCGGCTTGATAATTAAAGGTCTCATGGCACTTTATGCCAGTCTAAGGGTATTAACCTTGTTGCCCTGGCCAATTCTAATTAATTACATCCGTCCTACAGAAATCCCCTTTGCAAATTCAGATGGAAACAACATTCCTGTACACTTTGGCTGAGATCTTCCAAAGCTGCCTAAAAGCATCTCTGGAATTGGGCATCCTGGCAGCTTTGAAAGTCTCAGCTTTCTCATGCTGAGTTGCTATATAATGTTGCTGTGTCCATTTAAACAAACAGTTGCCATGTTCCATCCTAGCAGCAGCCTCTTGTCAGGAGCAGGAAAAATGAGCCTTGTATATTATTTGCATAAAGAGCTTTTAAGCTTTTGGGATGAATTGCAAAAAATTGTAAAATATGGTGCAGACAATGACACCTGTGGTTGAGGTGGTTCAGCATTTTCCAATAGAAGACCCTGTTTTCCGTTCCTTATAACTTGGCCAAATTTTAATTGCTTGGGCTGAAATTTTCTATGCTGATTTTTTTTTTTAATTTCGGCAAAAACAGTTTAGTTGTTTCTCACAATGAGGTTTGGGAAAAAGATGTGTTTTGTCCATATTAAAAGCTTCTTACATCTGCTTTGTTTAAAAGCTCTAGTGCCACCACAGTTTGGAACAAGGATTTACAATTTTGTACAGGGATTACCCTGGGGTCAGGAGGCTATTTTTTGCCATCCCCTTGAAAATCTGCCCAAGTTTGGCCAAGTTCATGAGCCTTTGAAAATCTTAGTTTGCACATGCTCATAGGAGTTTGGCAGCAGAATTTTCCACAGTCTGCCTGCATATTCCATCCACTCACAGCTACTAGCTGCTACCAGGCACTCGCAAAAGCAGCTGAGGTCCTTCTGCTCTGAATATATCAAGCACTATATAATACTTTGAAAAATCAGGTCCTAAGCATTTCAAATTGAGCCCTCTAAATCAGTATACAATTTTAACCTTAATCTGCCTTTGTCACACAGTTCCCCATCTGTAAAATGGGCATAATACCAACCCCTCTTCTCACAGGGTTGTAGTGAAGATACATTAATTGTGCGTGAAGCGGGGTTGGAATAATGTGCAGAAATAAGGTCTAGGGCCACACACGGAACAGTGAGTAGGACAAAATATTTAATAGCTGTTCATTAAGTGAGCACTGTCCGTTCTGTGTACTGAATGAGGCAGGATCCAGTGGGGAAAAAAACAGCATATGATCTTGTAATTAATGATAGTGTCTGAATGCATATGCACAAAGGGGCTGAATTAAGGTTTCATGGGCAATCATAATTCTGGCTTCTCCTATCTTTTGAGTTTTGACTTTGCAACTGCAACGATGTTCTTTAACATAGTTTTTTGTATTCAGTAAAAGAAATCTATTCTTCTAACAAAAGAAGACCCAGCAACTTAGGATGGAATGACTTGGATAAAAATAAGCAGTGAAAACAAAGAATGAATGCTAATAACAGGGGGTCTGATCCAAAGTGCAATGAAGTCTATGTCAGATTTTCCACTGACTCCAGTGGGCTTTGGATCAAGCCTGAAATGAACATCTAACAAACATGATGGGAGTCTAGCCCCAATCATGGAGGAAGAGAGCTCGAAGAACAGTGTAATACGTGTTTTATTCAATTGCACAGATTGGCAAAAAAAATGTTTAAGAGAGCATCTTAACTAATACAGGGGAAAACCGAGAATGATGGTTGACTCTTTGCATTGATTTCTAACCTTAATGCTGGTCTGAGGATGCCATTACCAATAATGAAATGCAGCTTCTCCAAGTTGGAGGTGGGTCGGTCTTCGAGCATGCTATTGCCTTGGAGGGTGGACTCACCGTCATGGAGTCTCTTTGTCACCTGTCAACCAAAGACATTATTCTCTTTCTGGTTAACTTGTTGCTTTGGTTTTCCCCCCTCCAACCCACACCTCGGTGAATGGCTGCGCCCCCCGCTCCCCAGGAAGGACTCTAATCTAGTCATGACAGTTCCCAGGAGAATCCCCTTTCCTGTTTATTCAGAGGGCTTCAATTTTACCCTCTAACCTACCAGTAATTTGGACGCAGCTCTTTTGGTCTTAATCCCCCAAATCCTTATATGGTCCATATAAAGGTGAACCAAGTTCTTTCTAATCAATCTACCTCGAGTATCTTCTCTTTAGTCTCTGTTTTGTCTTAGCCCCCTCCTTTGCCCCAATTTTTCCACAACAGCACCTGTAGGCCACAACTCTGAGCCCCACCCTCAACTGGGATAACTCTATTAGAAAGCAATGGATTTTCACCAGTCTATAACTGATGAGGATTTGGCTCTTCAATTCTTCTCTATCCAATCATCATTAAGAAACAGTAACACAGTTAAAAGATGCTCCATCAGCCAAAAACACAACACCATGGCTGTAAGCGTGTAAGCACATTCGTGGTTGTGATCATTGTTACTGGTTTCCTCCGTAAGCGCACATCATAGAATCATAGAATTGTACGAATTGCAGGGGACTGGACCTTGGAAGAGACCTCGAAAGGTCATCTAGTCCAGTCCCCTGCACTTATGGCAGGACTAAGTATTATCTAGACCAGTGGTGTCCAATAGAAATTCGATGGTAGCCACACTTGTGGTTTTGAATTTTTCTTATTTGCCACATTACAAAAAAGGATTAAAAAACATACTACAAATGACATTTCAAATTATTTTTATTAATATAAAAATAAGTAGATATTACAAAAATAAATTAATAGGTACCACTAACACAAAATTGCTTCAGTGTGACAAGTCTTTTTCTTGATTTGTACTTGGATTTTTATAAAATTTACTGCAGAAAAAGAATCTTCAATACAAACACATTGCTCATGCATTAACCACAATTCAATAGCCTATTCGCCACATGTGGCTAGTGGCGAACATATTGGACACCGCTGATCTAGACCATCCCTGGCAGATGTTTGTCTAACCTGCTTTTAAAAATCTTCAGTGATGGAGATTCCACAATCTCCCTAGGCAATTTATTCCAGTGCTTAATCACCCTGACAGTTAGGAAGTTTTTCATGATGTCCAACCTAAGCAACAATTTAAGCCCATTGCTTCTTGTACTACCCTCAGAAGTTAAGGAGAACAATTTTTCTTCCTCCTCCTCGTGACCACTTTTTATGTACTTGAAAACTGTTATCACGTCCCCTCTCTAACCCATTTTTAAAATCTTCCCTCACAGAGACTGTTAATCATTTTTGTTGCTCTTCTCTGGATTTTCTCCAATTTGTCCACATCTCTCCTGAAATGTGGCATCCAGAACTGGACACAATACTTCAGTTGAGGCCTAATCAGCGTGGAGTAGAGCAGAAAAATTACTTCTCATGCCTTGCTTACAACACTCCTGTTAATACATCCCAGAATGATATTCACTTTTTTTGCAACAGTGTTACACTGTTGACTCATATTTAGCTTGTGGTTCACTGTGATCCCCAAAGACACAGAGAGCAGCAAACCCAGAAGAGGTCTGGTTGTGTTGTGTCTAGGGAGCAGCGGGAGAGAGTCAGAGCCCTGCAGATCATACAATATCATTTGTGCTACCCAGAGCAAAGCATTTCCTCTCACCTCTTCCGTCAGTTTGGACTTCTTCTTCAGAGTCAAGGAGACCAGTTTGTGCCGCACACTGTTCTTCTTGTGGCCATCTATGTGAGTGCTCTGCGAAGCAAGAACAGCCTTATTCCTGGGGCAAACAACCCTGCAGAGTGGGTTTCCTGTGTATCCGGCTCGCCAGCTTTTAGAAATGGCAACGTTTTCAGTGGGTTCTGAGCACTGATTTGCTATTTCTGAGAGAGCGGCCAGAACTGATGCCCTAGATCTAAACTCCAAGCCACTGCAATGCTCAGATCTGGATCTCAATTTTGCAGCAGGCCTCTGTCTCTTTAATGGGCCAAATCAAAACCTGGATCGAAACAACCCTCAAATTTTAGGAAAGTTTGACACAAAGGCAAGTTACAGCTCAAACCCATCTCTAATACGTAGTTTATGGATTAGAAGCAGCTGGCCACTCATGAATATCCATCCATCCATTTCTAATTGAATCTAACCAGGCTTTCATACTACCCAGAGAAATGAGATTATTAATTCCAAAAAGAACAGTTTGTCTCTAAGATAAAAATACATCATTAAATTTTATTTCTCTTCTCTAGGGGCTCTGCTGATGTCACAGCCAACTGAAATATGATATTCTGTCCAATGAAAAAATAAAAAATGGTTAATTAAACAGAACAACGCTTGATTCTTCATGTATATTTTAACATAATTAGATCCTAGTGGAAATTACTTTCCTCACCAGGAGTTTTAATGAAATTGCGACATTATGTAATTGCTTCTGGGAATATGACTGGAACCACACATTTTACTTATGTAGATCTATGAAAAATGTCAAATAAAGGTGGCTGTTCTTAGACTTGAGCAGGCCTTGATGTAATTGACAAACATATAAAAGTGCAGCAGTACCGTTTATCACATCCTGCCACAAGCAAGCCAGGTCACTGAAAATGTCCTGCCATCTTCTATAAGGCAGATTCTCAAAGATGAGAGCATACAAACTGGCAGAACGCAGTGACCAATGGTCCATCAAGTCTTTTGTCCTGCTTTTGGCAGCAGCCAAAGATGGATTCTTATGGTGAAGATTACTTATCTCAAAATAACCTAATAGTGCAATACCATTTACCATAGGAGTAATTTTCTCCTGACCCCAAGAGGGGTTGAATCCTGTGGGACAATCCCAGACCTCACCATTCCCGCAAATCTTTTAGCCTAACACAAACACTGAGCAACATGTTCATTTAAATCAAACCAAAACACTGCACCGCACACACAATTCTTCCCCCTGCGCGGGGAGAGGATGAGAGAATGAACCACATGTGACATGTGTTAGCCACATAGCATAACGCATTAATAAATAAATAAATAAATAAATAATAATAATAATAATAATAATAATAATACCTAGTTCCGCTAGAGTGCAATGCATCAGTAGAATACTATTGTGATGAGGGAGGTATAAGAATCTACACGGAATAGAATTTATACTTTGAAACACAAGGGATGATAGCCTTCGTAGTTTTCTCCTTGCTAGCATAGTGGCAGATGAAACTTATTTGCCTCAATCAATCCCATCAGCAGTTTGCTCCACAGATACATTTCTACTTTCATGAACTATACATCAAGAATATTGGCTCTTGTACAGCGGTAAGGCTGAAGGAAAGAGCATTCTCACCTCTCCTTCCCCCTGCAGAGCCTGCAGCTCTTTTTTGTAGGTCTTTTTCCCAAGAGTCTCATAGATTTTGGTCATCACTGGAATCTTCTCACTGCCGTCGCTCATAGCCGTATGGTATTTAGGCTCAGGAAGGTCTCCCATGAAACGAAGGATAGTGATCCACACCGCGAGTGCTGCCTATTTGCAATACAGGTGTAACTTACTAGAGTTCTTGGCTTGGTCTGGGTTAATATTAATTGCATGTATTATACTGTAATAAAGCCATGGCCACTAGTGACTGGACCCATCCCAGCACTAAACACTTTGTGACAGCACGGAGCTACTTGAGCTAAAGGAGACTCTCCTTTGGCTGTTGGCAGTTCAGGGTCTATGACAAACCATTGAGCGGTTCTGAATCTGTCCAGGAGAGGGCAGTGGTGAGTATACAGTGCAAAATGATTAGTTCATTAAAATGTGTACAGTAAACGCAAATTAAACAAATTGTGCAACATGGCCCACAGTCTGGAAAATACATGACACACCTCTCATTAAAGTCGAGTATAAAGGAGAAACGTCTCAATTTAGATTATCAAAAACAAATTGATTCCCTGCCCCTGCTCTCCGCAAAAGAACAATCAGACTTCATTAGTATCAAAAAAAGGATTTCTTACTAAGCTGAGGTTTTCTGTCCAATCATTTCTCAGATCCACGAACAGAAAGGCCAGTAGAATAATAACAAACAGGGAGGATAGAACGATCCATCTTTTTACATAATGTAGGGCCATTAAGGAGTTTGGGCACAATTCTCCTATGCAGTTCTTGTGCACACCCTGTGTACGTGGCTCTTGGCCCAATCCCTAACAGACCGGTCACCACAAGCACAGTGGGCACCGTTAGAGCATCTTAGCACAGACATCAGAGACTGAATGGGCAGGATGACTAACTTCCCCTCTTGAGGCACATGGGTGAGACAGTGTGGGAGCAGCCTGTCCTACTGATGTATATTTATACCTGTTTGGTGGCCCTCTGCCTCCCAAGCTCTTAATCTAGCCTGCTACACAAGTACTAGATTCAGGTTCAGAAGGCTTGGGGACGATTGTTTTATGACCTGCTTGCACTGTTTTATTTCTTAAACATAGTGCTCAAGCACATCACCAATGAAATTTCCTTCTGGTGCACCACATGAGTATTGTAAGAAACACTGGTGGCTACTTGCCCAATGGAAAGAGAAGCCATCAATGACTGTCACACAGGACATCCAACAGCAGATAAGGACTTTGCTCCTAAACTTTCTTCAGACTCTACTGGGATGGATTTAAACGGGTGTCCTAGAAATGAAGGGCTCTGTAGCCTATTACCAACCCCCTAAACCATCCAGCTCCATTCTTCATGACCAGGACATTTATGGATTATTTCCTGTCTCACCAACTGGTCTCCTTCGTCCTCGTGGTACAGAAGGGGCTGCTTAAGTGGCCGGCGGATGTATGTGTGTGTTGTTGTGCCCTGGAAGTAAGTGGCTGCAAACTTTGCAAATTTGTACTCTGAAAGGTCTTCCTCCTCTTCCTCAGGGAGGGGCAAAGCTGCGTCTAAATCCTCTTCCTCCAGCTCTTTTTGGGCTCGCTCAAGGTCCTGGAGAGGGAGGAAAATATATACATCCGGTTTGGTTTTGTCTCTTTTAAAGCTCCCTCACCTTGCACCTGACCTTACTCCTGGTTCTGCCAGGATCTTATGACAAGAATTGGCACAAAGAACCCAATCCAACTCTTCTTGAAACCAGTGATTTCAAGGGGAGCTGAATTGGGCCCACATGAGGTCTGTAGATACTTCTTTATCCTGAGGAGAATTCTTCTGTGGGACAGATTCCCAAAGGCAGAAGCAGAAGCAGTAAGTGTGAACACACTGGAAAAAGAGTTATGATGAGCACTCCAAGAGCTAACCATTAGGGTGACAGGGTGAGGATGCTGAACCACGATGAGATGGATTGCCACCTGTCCCAGTATGTCACTCTGAGCAACACCAGCAACCCCTGTCTGTTGCTCCACTCCCCGTGCAGTACCTCAAAGCCATTGGGTGCCTGTCCTTCCTGGCCTGGCAGAGAAGAAGTGGTCCCTAGGAATCCAAACATTTTGTCCACCATATCTGAGTCGTTCACTGGCTCGTTTCGGGCTTTCTCCATTTTGTCTAAGAGTTCCTTCTTCCGACGGGCTTCCTCCTTCTCCTTCACCTCTCTCTCAGCATCTTCCCGGGCCAGCTGGGCAAGGCGTACCTAGAAGAGAATGGTTAAACTGACTGAAGCGCATTTTCTGGCAAGCTGGTCCTAAATTCATGGCCCATTGGCTTTAGAATGGAAGGAAGGTCTTGGGGTTAAAGCACTAGACCGAGACGCAGAAGATCTGAGATAAATTCTCAGCTCTGCCACTGACTCATTGGGTGACCTTGTACAACGCACTTAAATCTGTGCCTCAGTTCTCCATTTGCAAAATGGACACAGCAATGCTTCTTTCTCTCTTTCTTTGTCTGTTTAGAGCACAAGGTCCCAGGTGCAGGACTTTTACTCTATGTACATACAAACCTAGTACAGTGGCACTGTTCCAGTCTCAGTCAGGGTCTTTTATGCAGTCCCATCATACCAAAAATAATAAGCATCATCTGTGGCATTCTGGTGTGGCAGATTGGAAATTCTGTACTAGCTTCATTCAAGTTAAAACAGGGAGGGCTTTACCGAATCAAATACGAACAATACAACAGGACAGCAAGTCCTCATACTATTTATTGGGATGCTCCTTCCATTGATCTTATTCCATCCCTACACGTTTCAGCAGGAGGAGAATCAGGCCCTAAAGAGAAGCCAAGAAAGAGAAAAGTCAGAACGTACTTGGTGCTTCTTTTCTGCTTCCTCTTTGGCTTTCTTGGCGCTCATCTCCTTCCGGAGCCGTTCCTCTTCTGCCAGACGAAGCTTCTCTGCTTCCAGACGGCGGTGATACTGGGAAACAAAACACCAGTGGGCTTATAAGAAGGCAGTTAGTCCTTTTGCCCTGATCCCAGGAGCACACAGTACAGATATGAACACAGCTCTGTCCCTGTGTATATCAAAAGGAACGCTTTAACACTAACATAATGGGAGTCAGTTTCTAGCCAGAGAGAGGCTACCAGCTTTCACACTGCTTTCTGATTTTGATTTCATTTTGTCAAAATCCTGGGGAAAGAATTTGTGTTCTGCACTCCCTTACACAGAGTCAGAGATCCACCCCTCTAGGATATTTAGGGAGCAGACCCATAGGGTAACCACAGACTTTTGTATCCTGGAACAAATATTTGGGGACTGCCCATATTAGCCTTCACAAACGTGTTAACTAATGCAAGTTAATTAAAACTCAGGTTAAAAAAATGGAGTGCAGACATACCCTTAGGCCTGGTCTATAGTGGGGGAGGGGAAAGGTCAACCTATGATACGCAACTTCAGCTACGCAAATAGCGTATCTTAGCTCAACTTACCTGGCTGTCCACACGGCAGCGAGTCAACCGCTGCCGCTTCCCCGTTGACTCCACTTCCACCTCTTGCGGAGGTGGAGTACAGGAGTCGACGGGGAGCGTGCTCGGGGATTGAGCACTACCCGCCGATCTGGTGGGTAGTGTAGACGTACCCTTACACAGAGAGACACTGACAGCTAGGCAATGGCCATAGGATGGATGTTATACAGACTATCATGCTCTGGGGAAACCAGCCCTGTTGGGTCCTGTTAAATGGCTGCTGTCTTCCTCCATCTCATGTGCTAGCAAACAGCATTTCCTGCATGGTACTTACTTCTCCCTTAAGGCGCTTATACAGCCTTCGTGCAATCATGCCCCTGGCATAAGCCTGGACTGTGAAAACAGCCCAAAGGCGATGGCGAAAGGCCCTGCGCACCAGATAGCCCCGGCATCTTGCCTGGAACTCGATGATCCGTCGGCGAGCCATGTGGTACTGCGTGTGAAGTTTGCGGGAACGACAGAGGGCCTGGAGCCTCAGGAACCCAATCCTCATCTGCAAGGGAAACAGGATTAAACCCCTGGGCCGCCGCGGGTCTCCCCAGCCATTGTCAGATTTTCCTCACTCATCTGCCCTCTGGCAGCTGAACACACAAACCTGCTGAAATTCGCAACAAGCAAAGAGCCCCCGCAAAAGGCCGGGGAGGGCTGCTGGGAGATGGCAGAGAAACAAAGGGCTCTTGGATGTGGGGGCCTGATCCAAAGCTCTCTTAGTCAATGGGAGTTTTCCCATTGACTTCCATGGGCTAGAGATCCAAGTCTTCATGGGCTCGTCATGCTTCTCGCGCACAATCTCCTCCCTGTGCTTCCCTTCAGAGGTTTGACTCTCAAGATCCGCGAGTTCTACACAGATCTTAGGGTAGCAAGGGCCATGCACAAGGAGGCCCAGTATCTCTCGCTGCCTCCTCGCATGGTAATTGCCACTACGTTGTCTTCCCCCAGGGGTTCCACATCACAGGAGGGGGCACTTCTGTTGGTTCAGGGATAGCTTATGCTGGGTTGCGTGGGGGATGATACTGCAGAGAATGGCCATCCTTCTGGCCTTGAATCCTTCCACCCCCAGCCTGCCCTCTGTACACTTCTGCAGGCCAAATGTCACAGCGCACCCTCTTCTGCTGGGTTGGGTTCAGAAGAGGGTCGTATACCATGCCGTGCACATTCTTTGCTTCCGTCCCACGCTCCCTATCCAGTTCGGAGATCTACCATGGTTGGGGATGCTAAGGGGGACTGTGTAAATACCCAGGACACCATAAGCTGTCAGCTTCACCTGCTCAGTTTTGGATGGGGTTGTGGAGTCAGGGGACTGTCAGCTAAACAAGGCTGCAGCAAAGTCCAAGAGACAACCTGGATCAGGTGCATTTCCAAGGACAGAGCTACACCACTTCCATCAGCTTTAATACTGGCCCTGAGTTTGCAGCCTCCTGAGAAATAATATAAGGCATCCAGGACCACAGGTGATCAACGACTGTAAGATGGGTCCAACTCATGACAGAGGCGTGAGGAGGACAGCCAGAGAGACGGTTGCTACCTTTATTCAGAACAGAGGGCAACGAGCGTATAGCTTCCCCCCTTCCCTCCACTCACCCAACACATCAGCCAGCTTTCCCTTCTTTGATCTCCCCCACCCCCGGGGCAGCTTAACTGGACTGAAAAGGAAACTAATATCTGGATCCTAGGCAACGAGACCAAGGTGGCGAAGAGCGTAAAGGAGAAATGGCAACACTTACAGCACCGTAGTTCTTTCTGCAGTTATGTCCCCGCCAGTATCTCTGAATCATCAGGGCCGAATGTCGCACTTTCAGGAAATTGGACCTGGAAAGGCATTACAAACACTTGTGCTGGTCTGCTGGGGGTTATCATCACCTTGGCTCGCAGGGAAAACTGGACACATTCTTCACAGACTGTGAGGAGGGCGGCTGGAGTAACCTCCACTCCCTTGAGCTCAGTCGCCTGTTGGATAATGCCATTCCCAGCCTTCCTTTCCCGTGCAGGCGGAAGCAGAGGCCATTGTAGTGGTACTATCACGCACCTCTCTGCCTATTCCCTGTGCTTCATCCACAACAAGAATGGGAAGAGCAATCCAAATGGGCCAGTCCAGTGCGAGGTGATCAACAGTCCTGCCCTGAACTGCTGAGTGACACCTCGGGCCTGGGCTCTTGTGACTTACCCTTCGCGCCCCCTCCCACATCCTTTGCATTTGGAATCTTCCTCCCTCTGTTTCCTCTAATCTTAGATTTTAACCTTATCCGAATAAGGACTGTGGGACAGATCTGCAGCAGGCGTAAATCAGCATAGCTCCATTGACGTCAATGAACCTGCCACCATTGACGCCAGGTGTGGATCTGGCCCTTTCTGTTTTCTCCATGGTCCAGGAGGTGCATGGCACACATTCAGGGCCTAAGTGAAATACGACGTCACAAGTCCAAGCTCACACGGCAAGCCAGCGGCAGAATCAGGAACAGATGAGAGAAGCCCTGATTGCTAGTCCCCTGTTTTGAGCAATACTCAATGCTGCTTCTCTAAGGACAGGAGTACGTCCCGGAGTCCTTGGCCCTCATTTTCTCTTTACCCCACATTACTATGCAGTGTGCTTTACCTGGGTTGGCTTCCTGCCTCTCATCTCTGCGGTGCCTGGTTTTCAGTGGGAATGGCTGTACAGCACCTTGGACTTTGGGATGAGTGGCACTGTCACATACTGTTGCTCTTTGCTGCCATAAGGGTAAATACCACCCCCGCACCGTAGTCTCCCCCCGGAATTTGGTCATTGACTTCAATGGGACTAAGATCTGGTGCAGAAGGTCATTTGGAATAGTCTGCTAGTATCACTAAAGTTGGCCAATGAAGTGCGCCTCTGCTGACTACAGAACTGTCTGTGGATAGAATCATTACTCCCATTGTTCTGAAAGTTAGCAACCTGAAAATACAAGTTAATAATTTCTTTCATGCTCTGAGCAGCTCCAGCACCGATTATATCATGATGTCAACCCCTGAGGGGGCTTTATTGCGCTCATCATGAGCTAAAGCAATAGGCCAGACACACTGCGACTGGGCAGAGTAAGCTAGTGGTCCCGGAGGCAAAGAGGAGATTGGTTTAGCAGGGTGCCATGAACCGGAACATGGTGTGCTAGTCCGTCGCACTAACAGATCCCCCACTATTCACCAGGCATTTCCTTGGCATACAATACCTGTCTTTGAACCCACGAACCACCTTCTGGATGAGGATGACCTTGTCTGTGATGGCCTTGTCCCTCTCAATCTCCAGCAGCATATCGTGGTGATCCTGGGGAATGAACAGCCATGACAGTTACCCTGTGCCCACCGGCCATCCCGTGACAGGAACGGAGGTATGGAATAAGGCTCCTCCCCAGAGAGGTCCTTGCCATCCCAAGTCAAATCTAAGGCTGTCTCACTTTACAACTCACTACGTTTGGGGCTCTACAGCACAGCCATTCCCCTTCCGGTCAAGGAAAACTGGACTTGAATCTTTCCAGCTCATTCGTGCCACTCCTAAATATGCCAGAAGGGGTCACAGCGAGCATCACCCCTTCATCCCAGAGGCAGCATGCACTGCAGGGCTTAGTAACAGCGTGAATTATTTCGCCCTCAGCTGTCTGGCTCACTACGCTGTCAGCTGAAGAGTCTGTCAAAAGAGGTTGCTGCTGCGCACCTGATTCAGAAGCGTTTCCCCCCCACTTTGGGCAGGTACTAATGACTACACAAGAAGCAGGGCACTGGAGAAGACTGGCAAAGCTGGGAGCAAACTCCAGGCATCCTGAGTCTTGGTCTACTGCTCTGACTACTAGCCATCACTCCCTGCTCCAGTAAAGCATAAGGGCAGCAAAATCTGATCATAGTAAGGAGGCTGAGGACAAAACAGCACCTTTGTACTCTGTGTTTCCTTGCTTTTGTGGAATTCAGTCAAGTCATGTGATTCTAGCCTCCTTTCTATATCATCCAAATTAATTTCTGTACTAGTTTCTTTCCTGGCTGCTGCAGGAGCTGGGTGCATCTATACAAGTTCACATGCTTCCCGTTTTACCCAACCTTACGCTGCCCTTCATGACCTGTTTATTTCCCTATTTCCTGCCTGGACAGCTGCAGCTTCCTGATAACGCTCTCTGGAAAGGGAAGCTAAAGGGATGTCAGAAGCGGTTTCTAAGAAATAGATGGGGAGCTGTTTAAAAATAAGTGAACAGGATTACATCTGAGAAACACGTGAGAAATCCCATCTGCCTCCTGGCTTGCTCCTTGACAGCTCAGCCTTGTTTTCCTGGAGGGATTTAGAAATGGGATCGTGAAAACAAATGCACGTGAGTAGGGCCAGCAGAACAAGACAAGCTCTTTGTTATGCTGCTGTTGTCTCGTTGTGCCACACAGCGCTCTGGATCCATTAGGCAGCACTGCACTGGTCTTGCCGATCCCGAGGGGCATGGAGCTGCTGATCCTGTTTGGCCCGACAGAGACCTGTCACTCCCACTGACTCTCTGCACAGCCTGATCCCTCTCTCTCCCCCACGTAGGTGCCCCGGGGGTTATGGCAGCCTTGGGGACCAATGTCGCCAGGTGTCTGACAGGGCCTGATGATAAGGGTCTCGGGAAGAGCCTTGGAAAATGTCAGCAGGTGGTGGGGTGGAGGGGATCACAGGACATCTGTGCTGCCCTACCATCCCCTACTGCTTGTGCGGAGAGTGGGATCTTTGGGCCAATGGTCCCCGTCCTGGCTTATGGAGTTTTCAGGAGCTGTCAGCCAGCCCGAGCCCAGGGGCAGGGGCTGGAGTGAAGGGAGCAACTCAACAGCTCAACTCTCTCACTGTCTCCATAGGTGTCAGTCAGCCAGGGCGCTCCCCCTCACCCCTCCTCTGCAGGGACCTGGGTGGGGCACTGCCTATGCCTGAAGGCCCTCTGCTGTGACTCTGCTGCCACGTCTGGCCGTGGAGTCATTGTCCCTGCTCTGGGGATACAGCTGGGCAGCCACAAAGCTGCCTGCATTCTCACAAAGGAGAGGTCTGCGCTGCTCAGGGTATGACCAGTGCTGGGCGTGTGCATATCCCAGCCAGGCTCTGTGCCAGCCAAGTGCCAGGATTTCACCCATACTCTGACTCCCAGCTCTCACCTGATCTGGATCCAACGCCATCTCCAGGCCCAGTCCCCACCAAATCGGGCCAGAGACTTGGGTGGTGGTGGAGGATTAGTTCTAGTTACAGAATCTGCTACTGGGATGGGTGTTAGAGTCCTTCAAAGCTAACGGCAGATGACAGAACATGGAGCAATGGTCTCAAGTTGCAGTGGGGGAGGTTTAGGTTGGATATTAGGAAACACTGTTTCACTAGTGAAGCACTAGAATGGGTTACCTGGGGAGGTGGTGGAATCTCCTTCCTTAGAGGTTTTTAAGGCCCAGCTTGACAAAGCCCTGGCTGGGATGATTTAGTTGGGGATTGGTCCTGCTTTGAGCAGGGGGTTGGACTAGATGACCTCCTGAGGTCTCTTCCAACCGTAATCTTCTATGATTCTAATGGCCGCTCAATGCACGCACGGCCTGAGCTTACCTTCAGGAAAATCTTCGTCTTGCCGATCTGCCAGTCATCATCTCTCCCCAGCACCGCTTCAGCAATTCGCTGGCATGTTCCACGCAGGTCACCCTGAGAGAAATGGGGCAGCGGGACATAGCAGCCTACGCCTCACATGAACACCAGCCGCCCCTACCAGCTATAAACACGGGGCACGGTCTGATCTCACTTCCACCTGTTTTACACTGGTGTAATCTAGTGACATTAATGAGGCTCCTCCTCATTTGCATGCTCCCCTCTCTTGGCTGGTCTAGAAGCAGTGAATGAAGATGACGATTCATTCTAGTCTCAATCCCAGACCCATAATCGTTGCTCTCACTGCTGACTGTAGCATCTATGCAGTAGACGTGCAGCTATGGAGCAACACAGTGGGCTGCACCATGGCTGTGGTGGGAGAGGGAGGAGGCACGCCGCCTCAGTGGCAGGGTCAGAGGCATTATGCCTTGGATAGTAACACCTACTGAGGCTTGTGGGGAGCATAGGGAGAGATCCTGCTTGCTGCACCTGTTCAATCGATGCACCAGCACTTCCCCAGTGCAGCCATGCCAGGGCACATGAGGGGCAAGCCATGCCCAGAAAGGCCCCATCTCTGGGCTGGCTAGCATTATCAGCTGTGCTCCCCAGCCATCCCTTCGTGGGCTCCCTCTGGTCCCTGTGAATGTGTTGCCTGCGTGTTTCAGGCAGTAAAGGCTCATCTAGTTATTTTAACTGTTACTGGGGCTTTTGAGCTCAGCTGAATCATAGTCTCGCCAAGGCCTCATCCTATCTAAGGTGCTTAGATGGCCCCCGTCACTAGTAACTGAGGGTCTCACAGTCTTTCATGTGTGTATCACCACAACCCTCCTGTATGGCAGGGAAGTGCGATCCCCATTTTACAGCTGGAGAACTGAGGCCCAAGGACTAAGGGCCAGATTTTTAAAAGCACTTAGGTGCCTAACTCCCATTTAAACCCTCAGAAATTAAGCACTTAAATACGGTCCTAAGCCACTTGCCCAAGGTCACACAGGAAGTCTGTGGCAGAGCAAGGAACCGAACCAGGTCTCTGGCTAGCATTCTAACCACGGGGTCTTCCTGCCTCTTGACTTTCTCCAGGGCATTAGCATGATGTTTTGATAAAAAACCAAGTCACTGCTTAAACCTGTACCTGCTTGTATGCCGGCTTCACCCCGGGCATGAGGACACGATACCTGTCCACAAACTCCACGAAGCTGTAGCGGATGGGATAGCCGGCCCTGCGGATCCGGATGGTCTCCATCATCCCGGAGTACCTCAGCTGGCGAACACACAGCTCCCGATCAAACAACTAGGGAGGGGGAAAATCAGACTGGAACATCAGGGGCTTTTGGTTCTGGTTTCAAACCTTGCTGGCCTGCGGGCTGGCTCAAGCCGTACGATCTGGCCAAGGCCCACCTGAATGTGGGGGACAATATGAAGTCTTGCGGGGGAAACAAATACAACATAGCTACCAAGAATCAGAGGAGTAGCTGTGTTAGTCTGGAATTGCAGAAGTGACAGAGTGTCCTGTGGCACCTTAAAGACTAACTAAAGTATTAGAGCATAAGCTTTCGTGGGCTAGAAAAGCCCACGAAAGCTTATGCTCTAATACTTTAGTTAGTCTTTAAGGTGCCACAGGACTCTTTGTCAACATAGCTACCACAATGCCTGGGCCGGCTCTAGGTTTTTTGCCGCCCCAAGCAAAAAAAATTTTGGCCACCTCCCCCGCTCTTTTTGGCTAGTAGTGAGGAGATTCCCACCTGCCGCGGAGCGGAATCTTAGCCCTCAGGCTGGTGGGTCTTGGCCCCTCCCTGCCGCTTCCTCCTGGGTCGCTTCCTTGTTGGGGATTGCTGAGGCGTAGGCAGTACCCTATGTGCCCAGCCCCGCTGGGTACAGAGCGCCGGGGCTCTCGATACAGGCCTCGAGCCTGTAGGATGGAGACCTGAGATTCGGGCACCTGCAATTCCTCTAGATGCGAAATTTGGCGCAGGGGCGCGGTGTGTGCTGGATGGCACGGTGGGGTGGTGGGGAGTCAGGGTTTTGGGACACCTGTGTGGGGTGGCCGGTGCCGGAATGCCGCCCCTGGAAATGTGCCGACCCACTGAGTTCCAAGAGGCACACGTGTGTGTATGGGGTTCCACCCTTTCCCGCTGTTGCACGGCAAACATATGTTCTGGGTCCGTTGTTGTGGGAGGTTGTGGAAGCTCCTTCACTGGAGGTTTTCAGAAGGAGGCTGGAGAGCCATGTGTCTTGGATGTTTTAGACACAACAAATCCTGCATCATGGCAGGGGGTTAGACTAGACAGCCTCGGTGGTCCCTTCTCACCCTAAGGGTCCAAGATTCTATGTCCTTGCCGAGCCTCCATCTCTCCTTCCAGAGCCGGCGTGCAAGAGGTGGAGGAGGTAGCATGAGGAGACTGTGGCCAGAGGTTCTGGGAAGTAGGGGAGCTGGGGCCTCAGGAGGAGACATCACCCCGGCTACAAGTCATGCTGGTAGCTTCCATCGCTGCTTCTTGCCCAGCTCCAAGGCGCGTCTGCGTGTGTGTGTGTGTGTAACTGAGCTCACAATCAGTCCCCTTGAAGTTGATGGGGCTGCTCACCCACTGAAAGTTATGCATGTGCTTACATACCTTCCTGTATTGGGCATTAAGCGGGCTCCTACGTCGCACAGACTGCTGACAATTTATGGCATTCTTTTCTTTCCTCCCACAATCTGTTCATTAATTACATTTGTTTCTTTCACACTATTTACAACAACACACAACTATTCAGAAACAACAGTGTGGGAGCAAGAGAATTCACTCAGACACACCTGGGTGAAAACAAAGTCATTTTCCAAAGTAAGTTTAACGGGGAAGCAAAACATTCCAAAAGGTTACAGACAAAAGTTTGAAAATCATGTAAAATAACAAATGACCAGGATTTTCCGCTGGCCTTTCACTTCCTGCTATCCCATTTCCTATCATTATCAGCACACTTTCCTTTATATCCTGGGACAGAAAATTAACTTGTAGAAAATGTTTTTCTTTCACAACCTTCCTGCATGGTCCTAGGTTCCGTGATCTGTTTTTTGGTTACTTATTCCAAAAATAAATGTTCCCATTTTAGTATGAAACCATATTATATATCTTACAAAGCTGCAGCACAGAGCTTAGCATTAACTGTCCAATTTGTGTCTCTCTTTTGGATTAATCTTGTAATCCACATGGATTCACTGGCTACTGGTGTGAGTAGGGATGACTGATTTGTGGGCTGCAAGATCTGGTCTTACAGATCACTTTAAAACTCAGGGGAGTTCAAATCTGGAACAATTTGCTAAACTTGCATCTGGATGCAGGTTCTGATTTTCAACACACTCCAAGATCTGGGGTGACGTGGTTTTGATTTGGGTTCCTATATGCTGATAAATGAACACTACTATTATGTTTTGAGGTTAATGTGCAATTAAGTGCACTATGTATATTTTTAAATTTTGGTCTCTCTCACTCGCACACTAAACGAACACTGGGACACAACAAACTGCTCATAGAGAGCCATCAAAATATCTGTCTGATCGTATTTGTTTTGCCAAACAACAGATCCACACATATATGCTCACTGCAAATATATAGGTAAAATTACCAAACTGAAGTTTATAATTTTAGAATTTCTGTGCATTTTGCCCTAGTAACATTCAGAGTTAAAGTCTGCCCATAGCTACTAAATCTGGACAGAGATGTAACAGACGCCATATTTTTGCCCAGTGTATACATAGCTTACAAAGAAACCAGTCACAGACAAACCATAACACACAGCAACTGAAATTAGGAATAAGTAAAAGAACTTCTTTTCAAGTATTAAAAGTAATGATTAGTGACGAATAGAGATTTTTAGTAAGGTTAGGGTCCAACTTTGCAAAGTGCGGAATTGGGGATGCTCATCACACACCATGAGGAACTCAATACTTCAAAGTCCTTGCACACCCCAAACTCATAGTGGGAACTATGAGTGTGCAAAGAATGCAGGATCAGACCCTAAAGAGTTTGCTTTGTTGGGGGATATGTATACGTGTTCCCTCCCCTTTCATCTGATAACTGCAATTTGTCCCCAAAATACTAATGAATGTTAAATAGTGATAACAAACCCAAATAAACAGATAATCATTTTACTAGGTATTAGTAATTTTAAATGGCTGTGCAATTATTTCCTTTGACTTTCAGCTGCTAGGTCAGTCAGCTCGGCAAAAAAGCACATTCTAACTGACTGCCAAAGGAGATGGATTAATGGGCTGTTATATGTTCATTAGGCTGAAAACATTAAAGCTGGAACGGGCTTCTCCATCTCATCTCTGCATCACCTTGGAAATCACAGCTGAAAACATTGCTAACCTCTCACCTGTGCTCTCAATATCTCTAACATCTTTTCTTTTAACTGTATTTATCGACACAATCCAGCAAGCCTGACTCACATGAAAAATGTCTATAGAAAGGATCTTCTTCTTAGATTTTCCTCTAACAGGGGTGAAACTACAAAGGTTTTGTTGAAATCAAATAGGACTCTAAAGCAATCAACCTAAAAACCTACAGAAAGAGATGATTTCTGCAGAATTCTTAAACCCGCCCACGGAACTGAACAGAGAATAGGAACCCTGCTCCCAAATTCTACAGCTTCATTCAAACATTCTACAAGGCCACCATTCTCTATGGAAATCTATAGGGCTTTTCATAAAGGGGAGAGGTTCCAGCATGGATTACACATCTGAGGAAGAGGGCGCCAGGATGAAGTCCTCACTTTGTAAAACATTTTGGGGGACAATTTATAGAAGATGCTTTACAAAGAAAAGACCTGATCCTGCATATCCTTGTTCAATGGGACTAGTTCCCACTGACATCAGTGGGGCTACAGGCATGAGTCAAGAGTGCAGGTTAGGTTTCTAGACAGACAGGTGGACTTCAATGGGAGTTTCGCCATCAACTTCAACGGGTCCAGGGCTTTATCCGTATTGTATCCACATCATGTAAGCACTGCCTCCATAAGGACACTCACAACATAGCACGCAAAGAGAGAGAACCAGCGCTTACCATGGGCTTCTTATATTCATTAGGTTTGATGCAGCGGACGAAGAAGGGCTGGCACCCGCTGAGGGTTCTCATCAACAGCTCGAGAGATCGTTTGAACTGGCTGCTGAGTGTCGGCGAGCGCTTCCTTGTCTCTGCTCCCTGGAAGAGAATGGAACCACAACAAATCTGTTTCAGGAAATGAAAGGATAAGAGAGCTTTTCCCCTCTTGCCAAGTCACCAGGAACCTCCTCCCTCGCTGGAGCGGGGGCGTGTGTGTGTCAAATGTGGTGCCAGGATGGCGTTCAGACTTACTGGCTGAGGAAGTAAAAGAGAGAGCTGAAAGATCAGCTGTGTCTGGAAACTACATGAAGGTTTTTCCCCATGAGGCTTTTGGATTCATGGTTTGCTAGGAGTTGGGCCAGCTCCTTCGCTGGTGGAAATCAGCACAGCTCTATTTACCCTAGTGGAGGATCTGGCCCAATTGTGATTATTTCCATCTCCCTGCTCCAGACAGTGCATGTGGCATGAGACCATGTAGTCAGCCAAAGGTGCGTATATACATAATGCGTGCCTAGCGAGGAGTAGAGGAAATCCCAGAGTGTGCATGAAGGATGACCTGTGGGCAGAGGACCTTGGGAGCATCATAGAAAAGAAAAGGCATATTTTTAATTCCTCATGGACCTGCTTGATGCTCCACACAAGAATCTGTACTGGCTGGTTGCATCAGTGAGGTGCTATACAGAAAGTCAGATTAGATCTAATAGTCCCTCCTGGCCTTAAAACCTCTCGGTCTATAAAGTCTGTGAATAGAGACTTGGACCACAAGGCAGAGTGACTCTGTGTGGGCTGTGCGGACCTTGGGTCTAGGCACACAGATGGGAAGTGGCTCTTGCCCTGTCCCATGCACTGGGCAGCACAACTGACCCAATGCCAGGGGTATTGTAATTTGCCAATAGTGCCATAGTCATGCAAGACTCCGATTATCTTTACTGAGTGTTGAATCTTCAGGCCCACAAGGGCACAATCAAGCCCTTAAATGGCTCCAGTGTATTTTCCCTGAAGATTCTTGAACTTGGATTTGTTGACTTTCAGGGCATGCTGGCGAGGGCTGTCTATTCTCCCCAGCTTCCATTAAGTGGATTCATGTTGGGAGCATCTTCTCTGTGTTTGTAAGAGGATATTAACCGGACTGACAGTGGGAGAACTTAATCTGGGGTGAGTTAGGGTGATTTTGTGGATGTCCATTCATTTCAATTGCTATTTTCTGGGTTGGTTTTAAAAAATGCGTTCAAGGCTTAGAGCTCTGGCTAAGTGTACATTACATTTCAATCCCCTAGCCACTTCTCCCTAGCTGGTGAAAACTACGAACAGTGTAGGTCTTGAAAGCCTTGTAAGATTAAGCCCCAGGAAAGTGCGGCAGAATTTAATTTATCTGAGTCCTTTTTATCAAGAAATCTCTATTAACTGTGCTTGGGTTACGTCCTACAATGTGCATCAATTACACTGATAAATCGTAGTAATAAATCGTGTGTCCCTTGTCCTATTCAGATCTATGGGGTTCAACTATCTAGATGTTTGAAGAAAGCTTATGGAGGATGTAGGTAACACCAGTGGACTCAGCTGAACTGGGCATCAGACTGTAACTTTATGGGACATGGACATCCCACTAGATAATCAGCCCTGGAAGGATTCCAGAGGAGTAGGTGGGAGGTCCACAAACAAAGGATTTAGCCGTGCCTTTTCCAAAGGCCTTGTTTTCTTTACTGGTTGACAAGCAGGGACTGCAGACAAAAAGTGGCCCCACTATCATGGGCAATATTTGCCAAATTTTATGTATTTTTCCCAGTTGCTAAAAGTGCCCATCACCAAAGTCTCTGAGCACTGCGCTAAACATACAAGCAGCACCTTGTTGGCGGACATCAATATTCAAGACTTTTACCCCTCCAGAAAACTCAGGAATTTTGCACAACTCTGGCCATATGTGATTATACAGTGAAGCCCAATCAACAAAACAGCAAGTCACCCTGGAATTCAAAAAGGGAAAGTGAACAGTTCAAACCCAGCTCATGCACACACCAGAAAAACTCAGCAATGCCAGAACAGGAGAGTTTAGTGCGGCAGCCGTTAGCTATCCCAGTAAACCTTCACGCAGGGATACAGTGCTAATGTGTAATTTATATCAACCGACACAGACCCGAACCCCTGTAAGTGCTGTGGAGTTGGTGATAAATACCATTAGCAGAGTCTGGTTTGAGGAGGACAAGTTGTGTCAGCGATAATACTGCTCAGATAGCAGGAGGGCAATGAGATGGGGCTGCTTTAGATCAACAGCATCACGCAGCTTTGCGAATTCAATGTCAGTGGCCACCTCTGGTGCAGCACCACGGGCTGTCTGCTGGAGTGGTTAGGAGCAGACACAGAGGCAGAAAACAGGCTTAGCAAATGCCCATTTTGGAAGTGAATGTAGGATTCCTTTCTCAGAACAAGGATCTGGGCCTGACCGGGAGGCCCTTGTTCGGCCATGCTGAGGCGGAGAGGTCATCAGAAGCCTTCAAGGCCTCCTAAAACAGAGAACACAGAGACTGCTCGCTGCTGGGGAGCGGGCGATCCTGCCTCTCTAGATTGCTGCCTCTCTCTATCTCTTCCCACGCATCCTGCCGCCTGTGGAGAGGCCCGGTGCAGGTTTCACCTCCAGGCCTCAGTGCCTCTTCCAGTGCATGACTGGGGAGACGGCTGAGGAGACAGTTCTAACACAAGCTGCCAGAAAGCAACTTAGGGTCCAAACGCTGCAGGCTCTATATCGGTGATTCTCAACCTGCAGCCCATGTGACAGCCTCAGGGCCATACAGTTAGTACTGGATGTGGCCCACAATAGTAAACAGGTTGAGAACCACTGCTCTATATACATTCAGGCTTATGTAGCCCACGACTCAACCAATCAGACTAGGGCACTCAGTGACTGCATTTCCCCATTTGCACACACCACACTTTGGGTCTCACTACTGTACACAGACCACTCTCTGACAAAAAGCAGTGTGACAAACACTAGGGCCAGAGATCCAGATAAGAAATTAAATTAGACAACCAAACCTCAAGTAAGGCTTTGAACCAGACTGTCCTCTCCTGCTGGTGTAATTCCACTCAATTTAATGGTGCAATTCCTGTGTACACCAGTGTCAATGAGAGGAGAATCAGGCCCTTTTCTTTTATTCCAACTAAGGGGTCAAAAGGAGGAGTAGAAAAGTCTCCCAGAAAGACTGGTTAAGTCAGTGACGGTGTCACTTTCACCTGAGAGAAAGAAATTCCTTTGCTCCAAAAGTCGCAAAATTCCATGGTCAGAAGGTATCCCTGGGAGAAAGACCAGCATTCCCATAGCTTCTCTCATTGTAATCTACTTCCAAGCTTTTGCAGTTTTAACCTCTTTTTACTTGTGTTTGTACAGCACCCAGCACTATATGTGCCCCAGCTGGACAATGCCATAAATATTGTCCCTCAGCAGAAGGCTAGCAGGCCTCCCTAAGGGCCATGCAAGACAGAGGTTGGATTTGGCTCTCAGAGCAGGCTGTGGGAGATACGGCTGCAGAGGGGAGAAGTGGGAAGGCCTTCGTTCCGCACAGCACGTTTCAGATGCAATACCTTCCACCAGCTCAGATCAGCCTGGGCTCTACAGCCAGAAAACTGCACGCTGCCCTACGCAGTAACATGGCGCGGGATACAAATCAGCACTGACCCCACTGGCGGGACACAACACAGGCTTTCACCCAGCACTGGCTGCCTGCGTCCCGCCGCAATGGTCAAGGCTGGAGCAACGGGGAATCATTCCTTAGCCCCAGCGAGGACTGGTACTAGCCCATTGCTCTGCCAGGCACAGTAGTTTTTGCTTTTGCAATATTCAAGACACGCACCAGTCCTAAGCTGACACCAGGCCCATGTCCCCAAAGCTCCAAGTGAAAGGAGACACATTGCGAATGAATGTCAAGCCATAAGGTGTGGGTGCAACCTGACAGTCTTTCAGTAGCCTTAACTCTCCCTGACTTCCCTTGGAGTTGTGGGTGTGCAAGGAACGCCGTGGCAGGCACTGAATGCCTCGTGGCAACAGTGACATTCTTCAAAGAGGAAGAGGATCTGCACTGGCAGAACACTGGAGTTAATGAAAGCGAAGGCAGAGAGGCGCACACACCATCAGCAACACAAGACACGTGACAGGCTGAAGTTCCAGACTAGGGAATCATCCCCCTAAGAAAGGATTGGTCTATTTTAGGAATGAAAGGAGTTCACTGAATAGGGAAGAACCTACGTGGCTATGAGCAGCTAGGGTAACTAAGCAACGTCTTTCCTTGAGCTTGAGACAAAAAAACAAACACACACCTGCTCCCTTAAGCTTGTGAAAGATCCAGTTTTTCATGAGGCAAGGAGACAGGGATGTGCACTGAGGGATCACAGCGATTCTGTACCACTCCCTTACAGCAGGGGTTGTCAACCTTTTTTCATTTTAGGACCCCTAAAACATTTCAAAGGGAGGTGCAGACCCCTTTGGAAATCTTAGATATAGTCTGCGGCCCCCCAGATTGAAAACCACTGGCTTACCGTATATTTTGCTACATACAGACATCTCTGTAAGTAGTGAGTGAGGGAACCAATGTGGCCCACAGGACAGAGTGCCGAGAGCTGGGTTCTGTTCCCACTCAGCCACTGAGCTCTTGTGGGTTGGGCAAGTCATTTCACTGCTGGCTGTTATGATTAGTAGTAACATAGCACATCGTACTAGGTGAGGTAAGAGACAGACCCTGCCATGAAGAGTTTTTAATCCAAATGACCAAACTGAGAAAGGGTGGAAGGGGAAACAGTCACAGAGAGGCGAAGTGATTTGTTCAAGGTTAAACAAAGGTCAGTGTCAGACCAGAATAGAACTCACCCAAGTCAGTGTCGAGTGTTGTATTCACTAGATCATATTGCTTCTTGGTACCTCAGTTTCCCCATTTGAAATTTGGGGTCAGTGATGCTTACCCTTATTTATTATTAAAAAAAATTATTGTGGTACTTCCCTCGGGGTTCCAATCAAGGATCAGGGGCCCATTATGCTAGGTACTGTACAGACATCAAATGAAAAGATGTCACTGCCCCAAACAGCTTGCAATCTTTGAAAGTGTTTTGAGACTGAAGGCTGCAGAATGCTACTTAATAGTGCTAAGTATTAGTGTTGCCCTAGGATCTCTGTTACACAATCACCAATATCAGCACAGATTGAAAATATGCTCCCACATGACCATTCCACCGCTTGACCCAATGCTTAACAATTACTATTTTAATTGATTATTTTTAAAAGATTAAGTTGCTCTGAGCCAGAAGAGAGCAGAAAAATGGAAGAAGTTGGTCAAACCTGTTTGTCCCATTGTTTTCCTCAAACTCAAACTGGGCAGCTACATTTCTAAAATATTTTCCACGTTAGTTCTCTCCTGTGTTTAGAACCCATCACGTTTCAGCCTAGAAGGGATTGTCTGATGTATAACGAAGCTCTAGAACTAGAGATGGGCCCAAATGACACTCTGCAACCCACATGCTCTGGAACTTGGAGAGCAGAAAGGAAGATTTGATTTCAAAATCTGGATGTGAATTTTTTCTTTTTTTAAATCAGGGCCTCTCTTCATTAGCGCCCACACTGGAATTCCAAATTCAGCCACCCTGGAATAGTGCAGAGTTGGGAGAGGTTTAAATTCAGATTCACATCTGGATCTGAATTTTGCAAGTCAGGCCCATCTCAAATATAACCCTCCTGATATCAGAGGATTGTAGTGGAAATGCTGACACAACCACAATTCTAGCACCACAAATGTTATTCTCTATTATATTATATGCTACGCTATAGCCAGACAAGAAGCAAGGAAGGTTTGGAAAGCTATCAGAACCAGAGCAAAGACTAAAGGCTAGTTTGGAAGGACCTCTGAAAGGTTTAGAGCTCCAGTTTGGATAAGCACCCAAAAGTTTAATACTTACAGTATTTGATCCTCTGGGGTCAGTTTGAGCTATCCTTAGAATAAGTCCACTCATGAGAATAGTGGTACTTCCAACTGCGCCACCAATACAATCAACAGCTGCCCCCTTCTCCCAAATGGAACTCAGAAAGGCTGAGTTGTGTGAAAATTGAACTGGCCCAGATCTTCAATTGGTGCAACTCAGTGTAGTTCCATTGAAGTCAACAAAGCTACACTGATTTAGCCCAGCCAAAGATCTAGCCTATCAAGTTCAATTAAAGTTAACCCTAATTATTCAACCCTCAAAAAAGGTTTTGGTTTAAAGGCCAAGAGTGTGGGGCTAGTTATGACTTTATCCAAACTGGCTTTCCATCATCCCATAGGTCTTTTGCAGAACCTCAACTTTCCTGGGTTGAATCTAGCAAATACACACAATGGCTCATACGTCTATATCTACCGAACAAATTCTAAGCAGATTCTGTGAACAAGATGGACAGCTGTAATGGGCCCATCCCAAACAACACAGGGGTAGGAGTGAACCAGCAAGAGCACATTATTTATCAAAGAGAAGTGAACATTCAAAGAGGAACTCATGTATTTATTTTACCTTTGGAGTGGGTGCTGGTGACTGGCCAAAAGTACTGGATGCATAGCCACAGAGAAACTACAAGAAGCAAAGGCAAAAAGGGAGACAGAGAATAGAAAAAAAGTGAAAAGAAGAAATAACTAAGAGGGGAGCTCTGAGTTTTCTGTCAGTCCTTGTGATTCAGCACCACTCACGCCTCACAGAATAATGTGATAATTCTTGGGACCTTGTCTATTTCTATCGTCTCTCCTTCCACTTATCTAAGCACTGGCCTCCTCACCACTTTTTCACTACTGCTGGTGAAAGGGCATTCGTCCCGCAGCTCCTGCCACTTGGAACAACCTTTCTGCCTCTCTCCATAACATTTATTCTCCATCCCTTTTCAAATCCCACTAAGAAACACATCTGCTCTCCTTCAGCCAGAATGTTTAATACAGAGCTTGTGTTACAGCTGATGGCCACACTACTTTCCTTCCCTGGGCGATGATCATCTTCACCAGTAGCACTTCCACCAACTGAAGAGGGGCAGTGTTGGGGACTGAGAGCCAGGGCCAGTTTTTCTTGTCAAGAAAACCAACAGCCAACATAAGTAACGTAGTGCCTACACTGACTTGGTGTTACCCTAACTACACCCATATAAGCCCTACAACTTTCGTGGAGGTGGAGCAAGGACAGAGCCACGAGGAGGCCTGGGTGGGCAACAGCCACCCACTTAGCATCCAGGCTCACCCGAATTGCACCCTAATCCTGCTCCCTGGCAGGAGCGCTGGACGGGCAGAGTGGGGGAAGCCCCCGCACCCTAAGCACATTTCCCTGGCAGGAGGGGGGATTGCAGGCAGAAGGGGTAGGAAGGGATCCCCACTTGTCCTGGCCCAGGGCTCCACAGAGCCTAATCCCCCTCTGAGGAGGGAGGTGCCCCACCATTATTGCCACCCACCCGAAAACCGGGGCCCAGGCAGTTTTTCTATCCTAGCTATGCCACTGAGGTGGAGTTATGATATCAGTGTAGTAGTGCACTTACATTGGCAGGACAAGGCTGTAGAGCGTACACTGACATACTTAGGTTGTCGTAAGTTGCCTTATGTCGACCTAACTCTGTAATGTACACCAGGCGTATGAGTCTAAGTGCTTTGGTGTACAGACCCAATCCTGGGAGGTACTCCACAGCCTCAACTCAGACTGAATCCAATGCCTTGCAGGACTGAGCTGTATGAAAGACACTGTACAAAGAAAGGCCCCGATTCTGCAAACACACATGTGAATAATTTTACACAACTGGACTACTCATGGGCATAATGCTACTCGCATGCATTAACACTTGGTGGATTAGCGCCTAAAATTTCACAGTGTCATAGCAATACTCAGTTTGCAGCATCCAAAATTCCCTATGCACTGAGATTAGGCTGATCAAACTTCATGCCTCCAGGTAGTGTCATGGTTTCCATCTGTGAGCCACTTCGTACTATTGGTTAGATACATTTGGCTAGGTACATAATTGATCTAGCTCCCTCTAAAGCATCAGAAATTGGTCACTGCTGGATACAGGATGCTAGATTTGATTGACCAGTGACTTGATCTGCTATGGCAGCTGCTACATGAGTCTCTTCTGGAAGGTACATCCAGAGATAGTCTCACCAATGCTCAGCACCAGGGTTGCAAGCAACACAAGAAGGAAACCCCAACCCAAACTCGCCATGCCTTTATTGTTTGTGCATAACTCTGCTGCATTGCAAAAACTTATGATTACTGAAAGAAACCACCAAAAACAGTTTGAAACATTAAAAAATGAATCTTTTTGCAGCTTTGTTGCATGGTATTTTTAAGATTAAAAATCTGAATTTGGGTATTGGAGGCTTCTTCCCAAACTATGTTATGTAGGGCCACTTTAGGTGGGCTGCAATCGGCCGGGGGGAGGGTCATGTGCCACCCCAGATTTGCTGGTTGGCTAGTATTGAGCATGCTCACACAGACTGAGCATGCTCAGTAACACCGCTGAGGCCGGCTGCCCTCACTATGCCCCACAATTATTGGTAGGCGGGGGTTGTCTCCAGCTGCAATGCAACAATTTCTCCTCCTCCAGCCCCACATCAGACAGGTGTTTTCAAATCTCATAGAGTACGTCTACATCACAAATTAAGGTGGAATTTTAGCTCAGCTGGGCATATCTGTGCTAGCTTTGATCTCATTAGCACGGGTAACAATAGCAGAGAACCTTGGCCCAGGGTATCTGGTAGGCTTCTATTTGGGCAGCTAGCTTCCACTGAAGCCCATACCCCATGTCTACATTATTTTTGTTCCCGCTGGCCATATTAAAGCTAGTGCAGGTCTGCCAACCTGTGTTTCCATTATACCTTAATTTGCAATGCAGACATACCTTACTCAAAAAACCCCAAGAGCAGTGATCACTGAAATATCAGAAAGCAGAGACTGATAGCAGGGACAAATTCAGAGGGTTACCACCACCCACAGAAAGCTAAAACTATACAAAGAGGAGTTATTTCAAGAAAGTCACTCAATGCTCTAAAAGTTCTTGGGTCTTACATCTGAGACAATGCCAAGCTTGTGTACGCATCTCAACTCTACTGAAATGGATCATCGGTATTTTGCTTAGAATTTGCTGAAGAGCGTGGGCTGGAATTTAGGGGACGATAGCTGGGTAAATGTGTCACTGAAGAAGTCTGCACAGCTGTGCAAGCCTGAAAGGACCTGTTTTATTGACTCTATGGATTCCGAAAGATTAAATTCATGCTGCCTCCCCATTCCCCACACAAGCAAGAATCACCTCCATGGTGAACTGCTAAGCTTTTGAGGACGATAAAGAAAGAAAGAACAACAATAAGAAAAGCAAACACAGTAAGGTACTTAAGCATGTGTTTTGCTTTAAGGACACAAGTCGTCTCATCGAGATCAATAGGGCTACTTGTGCTGAAAGTCAGCACCTAACTGAATCAGGGCCTATATTCTTGATGTTGGTCCCCTGAAGTCAATGGGAGCTTTGCTGTTGATTTCAGTGGGAGCAGAACTGAGTTGTAAGGGCTAAGGGCAAATCTTTCAGAACTGCCTAGATGATTTAGAAGCCTCAGTCCCATTTTCAAAAGTGACCTAGGAATTTACAGTGAGATCTTTAAAAGTGCCTAAACTCCTTAAGCACCTAATTCCCATCAAGATCAACTGGAGTTAGGTATCTAATCTGTTTAGGTGCCTACAGATGCAACTAGGCACCTAATGGGATTTTCAGAAGGGCCTAGGCACCATTGAAACCAATGGGAGTTAGGCACCTAGGCACTGCTGAAAATCCTCACAGGGAATACACGTGTAGACGTCCAGTGACAAGGGCAGTACCTTTTACCTATCAAAAGCCAATAATAATAATGAAAAGCATTTTTTCCTTTACTTTGTGATACAGGTTGTTGAGCTCCCAGTAAAGTCTCTGGGGATTGTAAATGCTCAGTTTGATCAAGAAAAAACGTATCTCACAAAGTACTGTTTGAGACATAGTCTATGATCCCATAAGTAAAGCCTGTGTCATAGCGATGCATACTCACAAGAGTTAAGGTTGCATCTTTAACCTCCACATTAGGAAGTTCCAACTCTTCAGTGCTTCCCCTCACAACCTTAACAATCAACCTATGAGCACTGTGATTTGTATGGAGTGAATACATTATATTCTCTCTGTAGGCAGTGTTCTGGGGATGTAAGCTTTATAGTTCACCTTTAAGAAAAGCAGATATAGTGACTTGTCTCTTTGCTTCCATTGTTTGGGGACCCTCACTTTTCCCTAGCCCCTCCCCCAGTCCTGCCCTCAGTGCTTCCTGGGCTTAATGTCTAGCTACAGTGTCATTTCATTGCTCCTCTGGATGGTAACTGCTATGGACCTGTCTGACCGAAGACATTAATGTTTAGAGCAGAGATTTGGCTTCGTTTTTTGGATATCTGGGCTGCTTTGCAGCATTAACTATCTATAGATCTTTCATACTTGTAGAATAAAATAAAATAATAAAAATAATTAATACCTGTTGTGCCAATCACTGCATTATCTAGCTGATGAGCTAGATAACAATATTTTATGAACGGTTCTGCTGAGCTGGGACTACTAGAGTGAATGTGTCTAGGACCCCATGCTAATACTGTGTTAATCCACTACAAAAACAGGTTTGGAGTACACAACACATAGCAGCATCTCTGTAAGTTTCCTGGCAAATTCTCCCTCTCCACCCAGGAATCCCAATCACATGAGACCATTAAGTGTCGTCTTAGGTGTGTTACCATAGCCACGTCCGCTTGGAAGATTTGCTTGATAAATTTGTTTTTCGAGGAATGGACCAGCTGAATGATGTCTCCATGAAGCGTGTCCCTGTTCTTCTCCAAAAACCCTACAGGAATAAAAGAGCAACATGTGTGTTAGGTAGGAGAGTGAAACATGAGCTAAAGTATGTCCTTCAGCCTGATCAGTCACCTTGCAGCCTGATCGTATTTCAGACACTTGATCCAAAGCCTGTTCGTGTCAATGAGAGTCTTTCTCTTGATTTCAACAAGCTTTGGATCAGGCCCTTAAGGATCATGAAGTGCCAATGAAAATCTGACCCTCATCTTCCCTTTGTTATTATTATTATTAATTATAATCATGATTATGGTGGTGCTTAGGGACCAGCCAAGGGTGCAGTCCCATTGTGCTAGGCACACCCAAGGGAGTAGATGGTGAATGATGTGATGGTGGCAAACTATGTTAGAGCCATAACTGGGTTTTCGGGTGGGTTTCGTTAGGAAGGAATCAGCTGAATGGAAAGATGTTGGAAGGGAGAGAGGAGGAAAGAGGAGGGGCAGATGTGATGTGAGGGTAGGGTGACCAGATGTACCGATTTTAAAGGGACAGTCCCGATTTTCAGGTCTTTTTCTTATATAGGCTCCTGTTATCACTCCTCCGTCCCGATTTTTTGCATTTGCTGTCCGGTCACCCTATGTGAGGCTGAGTTGAAGAGACTATGAGACACCTTGTGCATGCATAACTTTGGGTATGTCTACACTGCAAAGAAAGGTGTGTTCTTCACTCAAGACATTTAACCTGGGTTAAAATAGCAGCAAAGACATGTCAAGCTGGCATTTAACTCAGGTTAGCAGTTCAAATTCAACCCCAGGCTCATTTATAACCCGAGTTCAGAGCAGAGTTGCTGTGTCTTCACTGCTATTTTAACCTGTGTTGGTTAACGGGGGTTAGCTAACCTGGGTTAAAAACACACCCTTTGTACACACAAGGCATTTACCTCCATGTGCAAACGACTGAATTCCCGGACGCCTCAGCCACTTGCGTTGGTATTAATGGGCAAATTGGGCTCAGGCCTGTAACTGTGTCATTCGCATGAACAAATGACAGAGCACAAAAGCCCTGCATCACAGAGGACATTTTGAAAATCCAGCCCAAAGGGATCAGCGAAGAAGCACACTTACAGCCGTATATGCTAGAGCTACTCAGGCCGTACACCTGCTGTACACATGGGCTTACTCTGAAATATTTTAGCAAAAACATTGGAGCTCCTGACCATCAAACTCGATCTCAGCTATGGTCAGAAGGAAGAGGTGACTTTTGAGGATTCTAGTTCTTTAAAAACGCACTTTAAAATTTTGATTTTTTTCTGAAAGCAACTGAAGCCTTCTGTGACTCCCATCGGCCCCCTAGCCGCTGCGCTTTCTTTTCCCCAGCCCTCGTAAGGGGAAAGGTGCTGAACCAGAAGGTGGCTGGGCTCTGTTTGTGAGTGGGAGTTGCATGGCAGCAGGGAGCTGTGTGTGGAACAGGCTGTGAGTTGGGTGTGGGTCTGAGTGGGATTTCTGGGGAAGCAGCAACAGCTGGACAGAGAGTCAGCGCAATGGGACCCCCAGGGAGAGACACTAACTGAGCCTGGCCTGGAAACCTGCGAGCTCTTGTCTGCTGGAATCAACACTGGACAGGAGAGGACACCCTAGGCACAAGGCCCAGAGCCCTGACCCTCAAGTGGATCGCCCCAGGGACACACACATTTACTGCGGTTGCTGACCTTGAACTGGGATTGTTTTAGCCTCTGTACCTAGGGAATCTGCAACCTTCCCCTTTCCTGCCAGCCCTAGTAAAACACCCTTTCCCTTAGCCCTGTCTGAGTGGTTATTGGGACCCACCACGGCTAGCGCCTACATGGCCCCAGCTGTGGAAGCATTTACAGTGCTTGCCTCCGAGTTGTGGTACACCGGGCAGGCTGCTGGGGGTAGCCACACTAATTACTTTCCAATTAATTTGTATTTATTTATTTGTATTGCTGAAGGGCCTACAAGTGGGATCAGGTCACCCTTCTGCTAGGCACCACACAGACACCTGCAGACCCCACCCTGCAAAAAAGCATAGAAGGAGAGGAGGAAAGAGAAATGATCATTCTAACTGCGGCATTTAGATGCTTAACTTTCGACAACAAAGGGTGGAAATGCTGGCCAAAGTTCTTTTCTTCCAGTTCCTGAAGGGAGCTGAAATCTGTCTTTGCCTGGCATTTTAAACACAGACCCACACACAAAGAAAGGAAATAACGGGAAACAAATGGGGCAGGAATGACAGCACAAATCATTAATATTTCCAGGATACTCCTTGCTCAGTGCCTCTTGCTCTCTTATTGTAATAAATGGCATCTACAGAACTGAGGGTTCTACAATGGAAACCAGCCCAGTCACTATCCCCCATCCTAACCAAGCAGCTCCCTAAAGCCAGCCCACAGTCACAGATACCTTTGGTTTCATAGTAGACAACACCAGCGAAGTGGTTAATGCCAAACTGGGTTTCATGGTTATTCTTTGGCGGGATGTAGTTGGTGTTTAGCTTGTGCTGGGAATTCAGCTTGTGCAGCATTGTGGTATCTGTGCCCTGCAGAAGTAAGAAAAGGCCAATGTTGGTCCCATTAAAACATTTCTCAAATAATCACGGTGTTCCTTTTTCACTAAGGCAGTGGGATAAGAGTTTGTTTCAATGAGAGATGCACAGGGAGAAAACATGAGATGAGTAATTTAAAATAAAAACATTCTGACCACACCCTTGTACATATACCTTCACCACCATCAATACGAGTTTGTTTGCACAAGTGACAAATGGTGAAAGAATCCTTGAGACGCCAGTAAAGGCAACAAATGTGGAACCTACACCCTCTGTGCCTGATCCGCAGATAATAAAAGTCTGTTACAGCCCCATCCAGGTAGGGCTGGCTCTTTCTCTGAATCTGTGCTTTTAGTCTCTGGTGTGTTGATCAAGGTGGCAGCTGTCACAAATGCACTTAGTAGATAAATGATATAGTGCTATATATAGGATGGCTTCCCCACTTTTGATTAAAGTTGCAGTCATGCAGTCAGGGAAGAGAAACAATACCATGTGACTGAAGTAACCAATCGCACAGTGGTAATACTGAATATACAGATGACACCATATCATAGCCATTGGCTAAAACTGGGTCGCGTGAAACTTGTGTCGTAATTTTGAAATAGTAAAACTCAAAGTCAGTTTAACAACACAGAGAGAGGTGAGACTGATGGAGTGGCCAGGATGAATGTTTGGCCCCAAACATACCTTGGGGAACTTACTCTCCTCGTCAATGAGTGATATGATGTTCATGGGTTTGATGGCGATCATGTCCAAGGCATCCTGGTTGTCGGTGAACTCGATGTGCTGCCAGTTAATGTTCTCCAGGTTGTACTCCTCCTGCTCCAGCTTGAAGACATGGCGCACAAAGAACTGCTGCAGGTTCTCATTTGCAAAGTTGATGCAGAGCTGCTCGAAACTAGGGTGACCAGAGGGCAAATGTGAAAAATCGGGATGGGGGTGGAGGGTAATAGGTGACTATACAAGAAAAAGTCTCCAAAATCGGGACTGTACCTATAAAATTGGGACATCTGGTCACCCTACTCGAAACTGGGGAGATGAGGTTGACAAAACCAGATTAGACTCACTGTATGCCCCTGACTTCCACCTAGCTGTTCATCCTTTTGCTTCCTATCCTCTAGGGCAGGAGTGGGCAAACTTTTTGGCCTGAGGTGTGAAACTCACACATCGGGGTGTGAAACTTTATGGAGGGCTGGATAGGGAAGGCTGTGCCTGGCCCCCGCCCCCATCTGCTCTCTCCCACTTCCTGATCCCTGACTGCCACCCACTCAAAACTCCCAATCCATCCAACCCCTCAACAACCTGCTTCCTGTCCCCTGACTGCCCCCTCCTGGGACTCCAACCCCTAACTTCTCCCAAGAACCCCATCCCCTATCCAATTCCCCCTGCTTCCTGTCCCCTGACTGCCCCAAACCCTATCCACACACTCCCCTCCCTGACAGGCGCCCTGGGACTTCCACACTTATCCAACCCCACCATGTTACCCGTCCCCTCACTGCCCCCCCAGAACCTCCACCCCATCCAACTGCCCCCTGCTCCCGGTCCCCTAACTCCTCCCAGGAGCCCTCCCCCTTATCCAGCCCCCCCTCTCGCTCTCCGCCCCTTTACCATGCTGCTCAGAGCGGCAGAAATGCCAGCTGCGACGCCAGGCTGGAGCCAGCCACACTTCCTGCGTGGCGGCGTTCCTGAGGGGGGGAGGGGAGACAGCAGGGGAGGGACCAGAGCTAGCCTCCCTGGCTGGGAGTTCAAGGGCTGGGTAGGACGGTCCTGCGGACCCGACGTGGCCTGTGGGCCATAGTTTGCCCATCTCTGCTCTAAGGGACACTGACAAGCACTTTAGGCCACTCAGTGAGGTTGACACTGGCTGAGTATTAACTAGAAGGAAGACCACCAGCTGCTGAGACCCTAGCACCATACAGGTTACCTTTGGCGGTCTCCCATCCAGCCTACCCCTGCTTAGCTGGTGAGAGGAAACACTAAGGTGGTTTAACTGCAGGCCCTAGGTGCAGGCAGCTGGAGACAGGACTCAGCAATGCCGTTCCGGGATTTGTACCTGTTCACAGTGAAGTTCTCAAAGCCAAAGATATCGAGAAGACCAATGGACCTCCTGACACTCTGTAGTTCATGGGAAGGAGGCCTGTAAATGGCAGCGTTGATCTTCTCCACTATCCACACGAAAAGCCGCCCGTAGATTCCCTGAATCGTCAAAGAGATGGAGGTCGGTGAGATGTGGCTGGTGTTCACCCTGCAGGCCTGTGGTGACATCCCCTCTCCAGTATAAGCCCCACAAACTGGACTTTTCCCCCAAAGGACACATTCCACAGCAAGGTGATTGCCTCAGAGTGGGGCCGTCATTAACACAGAACAGGTGGCTTAACGCTGCAATTGGCCAGCTTGCAGCCCAGGAACCTGCAGGTTTATATTAAAGACAGCCCAGTGAAAAACCCCCAGATCTGAACACACTCAGACTTCGGTGGGCCTGGCTCTGGGTGCGAACTATGTGCTACGGGACCATCTCTTGTCTGTATTAGAAGAGGCAATTTCTATTTGAGATCCAGAGTTGAAATGTCCATTTATCACAGGCTGCCCGGACTTCTAAACAATCCTCCTGGAGTGTTATCAACCAAAGGCAGATCACTAGAGATGCTTCATTGCTATGTAACTAAAGAAAGTCCTGCCTCAATGAGGCCCTGCTTCCCTAAATCGCACAGCAAGAGCCAGCCAGAGTTAACCGGTGCTGTCTCAGCGTTCCTGGGGCTGCAGGCATGAAAGCAGCATCGCCTTGTGTCACATAATCCAAGACAGTACTACACACCGTTCCATTCCATTCCCAGCCTGGGCTGGCTCTGCCGTCCCCCTCGCTCCCCACCAGGCCTGGGAC
Organism: Dermatemys mawii; assembly: GCA_007922305.1. Taxonomy (NCBI): domain Eukaryota; kingdom Metazoa; phylum Chordata; order Testudines; family Dermatemydidae; genus Dermatemys; species Dermatemys mawii. Next base: position 7,746,724 of record ML677344.1, on the reverse strand, counting down.
AGCTGCACCATTTATACTCGCCACTATTTCTTAAACGAATTTGGCTGAAACCAAAAACAGTCAGGTGGGGACCACTGAAAGCTTTTTATTCTACTCTGAAATCATTTAGTATCTTTCCTATATCATTTTCTCTTATTGCTTTTCACTCTCTCTTCTGCAGAACTTTTAATATGATCTTCACAGCTTCCCTCAATCTTTTAGGACAAAATTCTTCTCTGAGAAGGATGGGGGGAATGCAGTGGGCCTGATCTAAAACCTGAGCTCCAAATCCTCACAAACCTGCAGGAAGTTCCCATGTGGACGTGGAGACCGATCGGAACCGTGCAGGTTGGGGGCATCCTCACTGCACACCAGTTAGGCAGTGCAAGAAACTGACTCACTGTACCTGAGCCTGGAGCTAGAGGGTAGGGCAGGTCCATGTTTGCCATTGAGGATCAGGGCACTGTTTGTGTGGTACACCCCATGCTGTGATGAAAACAGCATGCCTCCTTCACATCATAACACAGGCCTTCATTGCCCCTTCTGATGCTACTGTAACACCTACACAGACCTACTCACAACATAGTATTTCTATGCTGTCTGTCTTTCTTCAGCTCACTGCTACTGATAAGCCTGAAGCGTAACATTCAGCTCTGCAGACGACGGATGGCACTGGAGTCACTCTGTTTTACACCAGCTAAGAATCTGACCTTGGGTTTGGGTCTATTACTCTTCCTGGAAGTTCAGGAGAGCTCAGACTCATAGTGCTGGTTCAACCCATTTCAGAGACAGACCCCCAAAAACTACATTTGGATGCTGTTTGAGTCCAGATGGTTGCAGGTCAATATTTGAAACCTCATGAAGCCAGAGGTTCTGCCTTAAGCCCATCTCAGCTCGCGACACAGCCCCCTATGTGCTCTCCATAATTGGCACTAACTTTGGGTACGTCTTCCTTTTAACCTAGTGTAGACGTGATAAATTGATCCCCAATCGCTCTGCCTTCGACTCCTGTAATCCACCAAGATGAGAGGCAGAAGCGGAGTCAACTGGGGAGCAACCCTGCGCTGTGAGGACATGAAATAAGTCAACCTAAGATACGTCGACTTCAGCTACGCTATTCTCATAGCTGAAGTTATGTATCTTAGGTGTCCCTCCTGCCAGTGTAGACCAGGGCTCAACGTCATAGATGGCAAGGCCAGACTGGGCCATTAGATCTAATCTGAACTCGTGCATAACACAGGCCAGAGAATCCCACCCAGTGACTGATGGCCCAATTGAGCTCAATAACATTCTAGTGATGGAGAATCTAAATCAGTTTGAAAATGAGCGGGTGTAAGTTTTAAAAAGAAAACGCCGGAACAAGCGCCCACTGGGTGTTACCTTGACAAAAGCGTCCCTCACATCCAGCGCCTGCTCCGTGCTGAGCGGGGTGGAGACGGTCTCTCCTCTCGTGATTATTGTGCGGCTAGTAAGGCAGTTCATCACATCCTGAGAGTCCACCTGAGCGTGGTACAACAATGTAAAGCTGATTGAATCTGAACACAGACTGGCCTGGTCACAGGGCTTGGAGTGAAGTACTCCTGAGCTCCAATCTCAGCTCCGACACTGACTCCCTCCACAGTCACTCCCTTGGGTGACTCATTCAACCTTTCTGCCTTCGTTTACCCAGTCACAGCCAAGGGCTAACATCCACTCATTTATGCCACAGTGGTTTTTGCAGGGATGGATTAGTTGATGTTTGTAAAGCCCTTTTAACCTGTGAAGTGCTACTGCACATTAGCACAAGGTGTAACTGGAATGTGATGAGAGCACCTAGAACAACAAAACCACTTTTCCCGGGGTTTATAGGCCTGATCCTGCAAATACTTATACACCTGAGTAACTTTATAGCACCCTGTAGTCTCAGTCTTGCCTGGGGCATGCCTAACCATTGATGTAAATGAGAGCGACCTCAGGGCTGCTCTAACCTATGCATGGCTCTCGGGGCCAGGAGCCCACTGGTTGGAGTACAAAAGGTATGGGCCATTCCAGCAAGTATATGTCCAGAGGAACCTCCTTATGCCTGGAGTTTCAATCAATGTACACTGACTCTAGGCTGCCAGAATAGGGTAAAGCAGCTGGATCACAAATGGCAATTGGGCTCTCTACATCCTTCATGAGTAGAGACTGCTTCAACCTCTGTTTGCACAGCACTGTACACAATGGGTCCTGATTAGATCAGGGTCTCTGGGCACTATCATAATAAGGAATAAGCAATCCGAGGAAGAAACAAACAAGATAAAATGACAGATGAGCAACTGACCTCGAGTAACGAAGCCGCAGTGATTAACGACGCAGAGCGAACAACCTCGCAGGCATCCAGGTTATCGTACATCCGTGCTGCACGGGGAAAGTCAAAGAGAAGACATGTGCAGAAGCTGCCTGTGTGGTCAGTGCCTTTTCACCTAGGTTACGGAGCACTCCCTGCCAGGGCGCTGCATCTGACCCCTTCTGACTGCCACTCACCGTACACCCACATTCAGTGTCAAAGGACAGATTAGATCAGAAGCTTGTAACGTACGGCTTAGCTGGGGACGGTGAGGAGCTACATCTTCCCTGGGAGTGAGTAGGCCAAACTCCTCTCGTAGCTTCCGACGCAGGTTCTTGCTGCTACACCCCTTTGCCCTTCCTGAGATGAGGCTCATTCCCTGAGCTGCAATGGTCCCGTTCCATGGCGCTGTGCAGAGGGAGGCAAGGCCATGATCCTGCCTCCTCTCCACTGCCCAGAAGAGTAGGGAGGGGCTTCAGGAGTGCCTGACCCTTAAGAAAGTGGCACAGAGGCGGGGAAAGGCACCACCCCCATCACACCCACATGCTAGCTGGGCACAAAAGGGCTTTTAAAAAGGAGAGAAAAGATGGTCTGATAGTCAGCACATTAGCCTTGGGCTTAGCTAAAATCCCTGCTCTGACACAGACTTTCTATTGGCCCTAGGGCAAGTCACTTAGGCCCAGATTTTAGAGACATTTAGGCATGGCTTCAGCGCTCAGACTCTCAATGCCTAACTGATTTAGGAGCCTAATTCTCATTGTCAAGTGACTTACGCACTTAGGTGAGTAAATCCCATTGACTGTCAGAGGGGTTTTGGCTCCTAAGTCACTTCTGAAAATAAGCCTGACGCGCTTTTGGAGTATTACTCTTAGTCTCTCTGTGCCCCAGTCCACCATGTGGCAAATGGAATAACAGCACTGTCCTGTCTCACAGGGGGCTGTGAGGATCAATACACTAGGCTGGGGTGTCAAAGGTATGATCCAGGGGCCGGATCCGGCCATACAAACAGTTTCATCCAGCCTGCTGACTCTCCATGGATTTGTGAGCTTGTCTGCGCAATCCCAGAGTGCACCAGTGTGCTTCACTCTAACTGCCTCGTGTAGACTCTGCTAGTGTGCATTGACCTAGTCCTGTTTTAAACAGGACACTAACAGGCCAGGTCTACACTGAGGGGTGGGTGGTCGACCTAAGATATGCAACTTCAGCTACAAAAATAGCGTAGCTGAAGTCGACGTATCTTAGGTCGACTTACCTCAGCGTCCTCACGGCAGCGAGTCGACTGCTTCAGCTCCCCCCGTCAACTCCTCTTCTGCCTCTCGCAGCGGTGGAGTTCTGGAGTCAATGGGGAGAGCACTCGGGGATCGATTTATCGCGTCTAGTCTAGACGCGATAAATTGATCCCCGATAGATCGGTCACTACCCACCGATCTGGTGGGTAGTGTAGACTTGGCCGCAGGAACATTTAGTGTGCACCAGCAAGTTCCACGCAGAGGAGTTAGAGCACAACACACTGGTGCAATCTACAAATTACATGCCCATAGTCTAGACTGTGGTGTGGCAATCCAGCAGGACCTCAAGTACTGGTGTAGAACCACATGGTAGTGTTTAAGAGGCGCTGGAGGGGCATATAGAAAATAAAAGCAATTGCCAGCATGGTTTATATTAATCTATTTCTATTTCAATCACTTCTGCTGAATGTGGCCCCAACCATATGGAATGAGTTTGATACCCTGATTAGAGATTATAAAGTGGTCAGATACCATTGTATTAAGGACCACAGATGTTCCTGAGGTAGGTAGGTAGGTAGATAGATTCTGCTCCAGGTTGATTTTCAGAGGTGCTGAACACTTGCTGTTACCACTGACATCAAGCACAATTTTGGGGGCTCAGTATGTATGAAAGTCAAGGTAAAATTAAATTCCAGCTGCAAGCTCTTTGGGCAGAGACTCTGTCTTTAGGCAGTGTGGGCTAATGGGCAGGGCAATAGACTGGGAGTGAGGAGATCTGGGTTCTCTTCCTGGCTCTGACACTGACCTGCTGAGTGACCTTGGGCAAGTCACTTCCCCTCCCCGTGCCTCAGTTTCCCCCTCTGTAAAACAGGGATAATACAACTGATTTCCTTCATAATGCATTTTGACAACAATAGATGAAAAGTACTAGACAAGAGCTAGGTATTTTGATTATCTCACTGGCTTTGGCACCTGGATGATGTATCAGCATCCAAGTTAGTTCAGCATTTAAAATAAACAAATATGCAACTATTTCCCACTCACCTTCATACCGCAAATTCCCCATATGCAATATGGCTGCCAGAAGCTTTGAGATCTCCCAGTTCTCAGTGTCGGTGAACATCAGGACTTTCATTGCAGAGCGAATGTTTGCATACTCCTTACTATCGTCTCTGCCATCGCAGGTAGTGCAGTTACCCTGGGAAGGAAGGGTCGTGACACAGTGTATGCAGTGCATGCTGGAAGCAGCATAGGTCTGGAAATCTGTAGCCATATTGTATACTGGGCCCTAGCATTTTCCCCACTACAGTCAATTGAAAAAATCTCATATTATGAGATAAATCCCCAGTTCTCACTCAGCTAAGTTTCCGCTGAAGTCCATGGGCATTTTCTAAGCAACCAATGAGTGAAAACTGACTATGGACCTCTGGATTTGGCCCTACTGTATGTATTCTACAAAAGTACGGTCCAAACAGACCTGTAACCTACAATGACCCCGCTGCCATCCATCCATCCCAGTGTCTGGCTGAGATCAGCATATGGATGAGGAAGGGCTGACCGACGTTAAACCCTAGCAAGATGGTGACAGAATAAACCACGTCAGAGGTCCCCTTTGATCTGGGACACATGGCCACAAATGGTCAAGACAGACTGAAGTACAGGAGTCCTCCCCTTCTGGACTCCTCACTGATGCTGGGCTGCAAAGAACACCTTCCACCATCTCCAATTGTCCTACCCATGTTGATGATGACTTAGTTGTACATCCCTTGCCGCCTCCCCTGGGTTATGGAGGTGAAATCTACTTGGGCTTGAAAGCACCAGCCCTGAGAAATCACCAGCTAGTGCAGACTGCAGCAGCCCACCTCCTCAGAACACAGACCACTTCATGCTCCTCAGCCCTGGTCTCCACTGCCTTCTGCTAGAACATCACCTCACATTTAAGGTCTCGTCCCCTAAAAGCAGCACCTCAACTGTCCCACACCTCAGGAACAATGGAAGTAGAGAAGCTTCTATGCAGGAGACAGGACTTCTTCAGTGGCTGCTCTAAGGCTGTGGGCTCACGCCTGCAGTGGGAAAGAGCCACCACAGACGTCTAGGCTGGGTCTCAAATTTGCAACAAATCTCAAAGCTACCATGTGGGTCCCACACGCTTTCAGGTTAGGGAACATTTCTCGCAGCTCTGGTTGTAACTCCCTTATATACAGAGATAAGCAGGACACGTCACAAGACCCAAGCTCTGCTCCCCAAGATTTTACTCTGCAGCTCTTACCATAGCAAGGTAGTTATAATCGGTGGCTTTCCCAAGACCCAGCTTCTTTTTCTGTTCTGGGGTCATTCCTTTCAGCATACAGTAAAATACATGGTAATTCCGCTCATCCTGGGCCTGGAGCAAAAGAGGAGGGAATCAGTTCTTCTAGGAGGAAGAGCCAAAGAAAGGTAAGACCAATACACATCCCTGCCTTTTCTCAACAGCCTCACCTGCCTGCAGACTCGAGATTTCTCCAGCAGGTACTGCTCAATCTTTGCCCCTTCGATGGCTCCCCGCTTGTTGAAATGGATGTCGATGTATTTGCCAAATCGGCTGGAGTTGTCATTACGAATCGTCTTCGCATTTCCAAAAGCTGTGGATAAGCAACACAATACGGCAGAGGTGAGATCTGTACCCAGGCTGAGGAAGGAATCTGTCTAGTGTAGGGCAACAAAAACAAGACACAAAATGGAGCAAGGATGGCTGAGGGGATTGGTACCAGGTTGCACAGCCTTTCACCTGTAGGTCATAAGTCCCAATCCAACCCAGGGCAGAGAAAATGGGGGTGTTTATAGGGAGTTCCTCCCAGAAGGGGGTTCCGTAGGAGACAGTGTGAAGGAAGAGACATTTGTCAGCTCAAGGTGAGAGGGGTGATCTGAGCTAAGTGATAAGTGAGAGATAATTTTGGCAGCAGCATTTTGGATAGACTTTAGTAGGGGGAGGTCAAAAGGGGGAGACTTCAGGCGGTGAGATGGAGGATAAGAACACGAGAATGTGATTTAGCCTGTGGGACTGAAAGGAACGGTGGATCATCCATGGAAAGATGCAGGTGCTAAACCAACCACCAGGGGGAGCCTGTGTTCAACAAACAATACAAATCAGCACATTATAGAGATATATTAATTCACATATTAATTTAAGGACTATAGGCCTCAAACAAAACATATTCTCCAGATCACAGAAAGATCTATATACATAGAAACCCGAGGGGAAAATCACACTGATCTTAATGTCTGTTTCATTTCTACAACCATGAAAGAAAGGCTTTTTCTGAATTTTGGCTACAGATATCCCCATAAAAAGAACACCTATTAAAATAGTTTGTCATATGTCATGTTAGAGCGGGAGGTTAGCACAGAGCTCCACCACTTAGTCTAACAAGGATAACTCCACAGGCGTCCTGTCAAGTTCAGTCCTGTATAGACTGTTGCAATAGTGCTCTTTTTCTAACAGCTTCAAGCCCCTGCTGTGACTGTAACTTCAGAAAGATAATTAGTTTGACCACAAATTAAAGGCCCAACACTGAATTGCCTAGACAGATAAAACTCCCCTCTAAGTCTTATTACTTCATTCGACCAAGTCTGTTCCCACTGAAATAAGCTGTTGATCTTGTTATGAGCCTGTCTACCAGGGTGCCTAGTACAGCTGGCATGGCACCTGGAAGTATTTTAGAACCTCAGTAACACTGGGCCAGGTTCAGGGACCCATGCTCTGGTTTAGTAACACAAACTCCTACTGACTCCTTTTGAAGTAAAGTACTATTGAGTAAGGACATTGGAATCTTGCCCAATGTTCTCAGTGAAGCTGGGGCAAGATTGTGAGTCCGTATTCATGGCAGTGAGCAGTTAACTCACAAAAGTAGCGCCACTGAAGTCAATCAGACTATTCATGGACCTATATAAATACGAGGCTAACAATCTGGCCTTCATTATGTCTTGAATCTTCCTTAAACTCTTTTGTGTTTTCCTCCTCTCTCATTCAGAATTCTGGCTCTCCACATTCATTCCACAGCAGCTTTCTAGAACCAGAAAGCTGTGTTATTGTACAAGCAGCTTAAAGTGTTCAAAACTTATCAAAGCACAAAGTGGAATTGCTAGTATTATTTTTTCTAATACAAGGCATTTGGTTCTGAGGCTTTGATCAAATTAAACTCAGGCTCATTGTTAATCAGTGAGTGAAACCACTGGAAGGTGCTGTATGGAATCGTTACCAAGCAAAACCTTCACAGCTGTTAGCTGAGCAGTGTCAACGGCGACAGATTTTAAGAAGAGCAGAGGGGCCATTTCTGCACTAGAATAAGCACACTGATTTTCAGAACAGCTCAGTATATTGTATGTTGAGTTGAGATGACTGGAAAAATTTTGTTGAAACAGTTTTCTGTTGGAAAATGCAGCTTCAATTAAACCCATGTTTTTTTCAATATTGTACCAATTTTGACTATATTTAATTTAGAAAGTTTTTTTGAAAAAAAACATTTTGAAAACGTTGAAGTATACTCTATTGGCCCTTTTGATTTTCTGTTTCAAAACTGCTTTTTGTTTAGAAGTTTATTTTTTATATATAAACATTTTTAGAAAGAAAAAAAGGGTTGAAATCAAAATGAAAAGCTGTGAATTTATTAAATGAATGTAAGAATTGAAATTTTCATAGAATTTCAGTTAGTAAAAAAATTCAACATTTTGGCATTTTGTTCCAGTGTGGGAGGAGAAAAAGGTTGAAATCTCTCTCTTTTTATTTTTCTTCACAAGATGGGAAATCTATTTTCTGACTAGCTCTAGGGTTGAGCTCCTTTAAATGTCTGATCCCAGTGGTGGGTGTGGAGCTCTTGCAATTCTGGCTCTTGCTGTAAAGCAATTATTGAGAATGCATTTTAATTCCCCACCACCACCACCATCATTAATGGCAGACGTGTTTCCCTCCACCCACCGTCTTTTCAAGGCTCACCTTCTAAAATGGGGTTTGCCTCCAGCACCTGCTGCTCAATCCAGGAATGCTGCCCGCTGATGGCCGCCAGGAACTGCAGGATCAGTTTAGTGCTCTCCGTCTTCCCTGCACCAGACTCCCCACTGTACAAGTGGAAAGGAATGCAGGTGAGTAAATGCCCTGTCTCACCACTGACAGGGCCCTGGACTCTGCATTCAAACGAATGGGCTGGAAATTTCGAGGCATGTGTTTCTAGTACAGTTGGACTCTGCATTTGGATTTCTAACACCCTAAACTTCGCAAGTATTCACAGATTCCTAGATTCCAAGACCAGAGGGGACTGTGATGACCTCCTGTCTAATACAGGCCATAGAACATCCTCAAAGTAATTCATGTTTGGATCTGGGGATTTTGTGTGGCCTATCACGGGGACAGGAATCAACTACATGGTAAGGATCCAGATTTGATTTTGGATCAGGAGTGCCACCCAAAGTTCTATGGGGTCTGGATCTTAAGTTTGGGGTCAGGCCCATGCCCAGTTTGAACACCGGCGATCAGTAAGGCTACAATTCTGTCATGGGTATTTTTAGTAAAAGTCAGGGACAGGTCATGGGCAATAAACAAAAATTCACAGAAGCCTTTGACCTGTTCCTGAGCAGGGGCAAAGAGCACTGCTCAGGCTTTCAGCGGCTCCAGGCCCACTGCTGCTTCTGTGGCAGGGGCTGACCCAACCCTAGCCGCTGCTCTGGAGTCCCAGGACTGGGCTGGCTGCCAGCCAACTGTTCTGGTGGCCTCTGCTCCAGCGACCCCTGCTCCAGCGGCCCCTGGACTGACAGCTGCTCCAGCCCTGCCCCAGAAGACATCCAGAAAGTCAGGGAACCCATGATCTCCATGACAGAATCGTAGCTTTATCAATAAGCAAATTCGGTCCAGCATTATAGCCTTCTGAAGAGTGTAAACATCAAGAAGACAGAGGAATAAGTTTGGATCAGAGATACTTGCTTGTGTTCAGAGGACAGCTGGTTGTCCAAGTGAAGCAAGTTCTCTGTCTTGTTTCAAGCTGCCAAACTGCATTAAAAGACAGCTATGAATACACTCTGTACGTCTAAAACATTACAATTCCACGGAAGCCATTTTTATAGATGCCACGGGGCTCTGATGCTATTGCAGACAATCCATTTGAGCGTAAATAGGAGGGGAGGGGATCTGTGGGAAGAAGGAGGGGAGATCGTCTACTGGACCATCTCTCTATTGAGATCAGGTCCACATTGTAAAAGAGTTTGAGAGCACCTGATTGAGGGCTTGAACCTCAATACTTCATACTGGGCAGTGTCTTACAGTGCAGGTAATCCCACGGATTTCAGCAGACCTACTCGGGAGCAAGGTACTGCTCCAAAGCTTGGCAGAATCAAGTAGTTAGACAGCTTAACTATGGAGTAAGTTATGGCTGGAGGCAGGAGTTTCTGGGTGTAATTCTGTGGTCTGTATTATGCGGGAGGTCTGACTGGGTGAAGATAATGGGCCCTTCTTCAAAGCTACAGATCTCTGCATCTATAGTCACCCTAGGAATAATGGGATGAAATTAAAGAGAAAGTTTAAGATGGATATCAGAGAAAACATCCTGAGATTCACCTCTATTAGGCTGTGGAATAATTATCAAAGGAAGTGGTAGAAGGCCCTATCACTCGGAATGTTAAAAACAAGACTTGACCGCCCTGCATAGGGAGAGATATGGACTGGATGTTCTACTAGGTCTTTTCCATCATTAACTTCTGCAACTGAACACAATCACTTAACCAACTGGCCTCAGCAAAGAGGCCTAGTCATAGGTATGTCTTGTGCAATTCCCAGCTCGGGAAGACAGATGTGCCCTAGCTTTGATTGTGCTAAGATGCTAAAAATAGAAATATCGCCATGGTGGAGCGGCGGTGGGTTGCGCTAGCCACCCAATTAAGTACCTAGGGTCCTGGGCAGGAATGTGGCTAACCCATCCTACTGCTTACGCTGCGGTTGCTACACTTCTGTTGTTAGTGGGATAGCTCATTCAAACCTAGAGGACACACGTCTGCCTGAACTGGAAATTACTCCTCCAGCTCCAGCACAGATGTATCCATAAACTCTGAACTTCCCGTATGCTCCTCCAGGAGGGGCCATACTAACAGGCTGGTGCGGGGAAGCTGCTCTTACCTGTGCTGCGCTGTTTGGCTGAATGCTCTTTGGACTTTAGCCTCGAGCATGGTCTACCTTGCACTTTTCACAAGCAAACAAGGTGAGCATGCTCAGCACCTTTGGAATCCTAGTTCAGGACCCATGCTGGGCCTGACATTCACAAACCCACCTTATGATGCAACACTGGTCCCTGTTGTTGCGTTGCATGTTGTAGTAGCAGTTGTCAGCTATTGCGAAGATATGGGGGGGCATCTCCCCAATCTTTTTGTTGGTGTACAGCCGTATCTGCTCTGGGGAGTAGATAGGTAACAGCTGATAGGGGTTCACTGCCACCAATATCGAGCCTGTATACGTCTAGAAGAGAAGCACAAAGAGGTTTATCGGGACAAGATGCCCCATCCGAACAGCTTGGCACCCAGGACCAAATGCAAAGGCAAAATAAGACAGGGATTTTCAAAGGCGTTGCACATTTCAAAAAGCCATTTGCAGGGTGAATTCTGGAGCCAGAATGAAGCAAAAACCCCAACTGTGAAAATCAACACAAACAGACCCCAAACTCCGAGCCAGATTTCAATCACTGTGAAGTTTAGATCCAGGTTTTCAACCTGGGCCCATCTCTGCAACAAACATGGTCAGAGCCACCGGAGACTCACATCTGTCAGGTGCATTACGAGGGACTACTGGCTTGACTGCCCAAATAATGCAATTGTTTGCAGTGTTGTTGGAGCCCTGTTGCTTAAAATTTGACAAGCAGCCCAAATAATTATAGTATGTCACAGAAAAGGCCTCTGATCCATCGCTAGCGTACCGCAGATCACTCAGGAGCCTGGAGCTGTGTTGTGATATTGGACAGCTATTCCCTGGGGACCTTTGTCACCTTCCTATGACCCACCTTTTGTGATACTCCTTTGGGGATGTCATGGGGGTGGCAGAGGAGGAAGAGGGTGCAAGCAGCCCCTCCCTCTGCACAGTCATGCTGATAGCAGCCTTCATTTGGCAGGAGGTTCTGGGGAAGCCAAAAAGAGGGGGACATGCTAGCATGCCTGACAAAGTTAGTGGCCCCAAAGGAGGAGTGTCCAGGGGCAGGGATCCCATAGGCTTACTCCCTGTTTGTGCTGGTGACTCCAGGCAACAATGCAGACAGCTCAGATTGCAGTTCACTTATATGAAACCAGCTACAGGAATTGACCGTGATCCAAGTTGCGTATCCTAAGATGAGCGTGAGTGATCGTGCCAAAGTTAATTGCTGGCATCTCTGTGCAGCCTCTCTAACTGAAGGGGCCTACTGCAGTTGATGAAGTGCTGCACTGACTGGCATTCAGAAGGGCAGAATGGTTTCTAACCCTTGGGCAGTACATTCCTTTACAATCTCTAGCTCTTGTGATTCATTTCTAGAAGGCTTCTCCTAGGGCTTAATGCCTGCTGGACAAGGAAGCTAACTGGCTGGAGAAGAAAAGATTACTCACCTTGTGCAGTAACTGAGGTTCTTTGAGATGGGTGTCCCTACGGGTGCTCTGCTCTAGGTGTCTTGGTGTACCTGCACCTCAGATTGGGGATTTTTGGTAGCTGTGTCCATTTGGCCTGCACATGAGCTCTCCCCTTGTCTGTGCTTTGCTGTTATATAGCGCTGTGCAGTTCCTTCCCTACCGCAGAGCTCATATGGAAGAACCCCAAAGCAGAGGGCAGGAGGCTGAAGGTATTTTTGGTAGGAATTTGGGATGTGGCCGCAACGTGCTCTTGTCTTTTAATAAATTTGTAAAGGAGGCTCCTCTTTCTCCCACTCTCTGAGTGGATGTGATGGCTGCTAGGAATGTAGTTTTCGCAGAGAGGTGTAGAAGTGAGCAAGTGGCTATAGGCTCAAAGGGTGACCTTATAAGGCAGTTTAAGACGAGATTAAGGTCCCATGCTGGTGTAGAGTCTTTGATTGGAGGGCAGAAGTTACCCATACCTTTAAGAAATCTTTTTGTTGTAGGATGAGTAAACACTGAATACCCATCTATCTTCCCGTGGAAAGTGTTAATGACTGCGAGATGTACGTTGGAGATTAGAGATATTTAGAGATAGGCCTGATTTCTTTAAGCTTAGGATGCAGTCTAGCACAATCGGCAGCAGAGTGGATGTAGAAGTAATCTGTCTTGCATCACATCAGAGTTGGAATCTCTTTCATTTTTGAATATACATGTTATGAGTAGTTATTTTTCTGCTAGATAACAGTACATCCTTCACATCCTCAGAACAGTTCATTTCTAAGCTTGGAACCATCAAAGAGCCATGCTCTGAGCCAGAGAACTTGCAGATTTGGGTGATGGATCAAGCCTGCATCTTGAGAAAGAAGATGAGTAATGGGGTGGAAAGTACAGGAACTCCTCACTTAACGTTGTAGTTATGTTCCTGAAAAACGCAACTTTAAGCGAAACAATGTTAAACTAATCCAATTTCCCCATAAGAGTTTATATAAATAGGAGAGGTTAGGTTCCAAAGAATTTTTTTTCACCAGACAAAAGACTATATTATATATATATATACACACACAGTATACGTTTTAAACAAACAATTTAATACTGGTACACTGTGATGATGATTGTGAAGCTTGGTTGAGGTGGAGGAGTCAGAGGATGGGATATGTCCTAGGGAATGCCTTATTGCTAAATCAGGGGTTCTCAAACTGGGGTTCAGGACACCTAAGGTGGTCATGAGATTATTACATGGGGGAGGTCATGCGCTGTCAGCCTCCACCCCAAAGCCTGCTTTGCATCCAGAATTTATAATGGTTTTAAATATATTAAGTTTTTAATTTATAAGGGGGCTCACACTCAGAGGCTTACTATTTGAAAGGGGTCACCAACACAAAAGTTTGAGCACCACTGTGCTAAATGAACTAGCAATTTGCCGAGCCCTCAAGGGTTAACACTCACACTCTTCTCCTTTAAGTATCAAGAGTGAGTTAATTGTTAATTAGATCTGCAAGCCTCCCTCCCTGTCTTCCCTCTGCTCTATGGAAGATGAGGTAAGTGGGGTGAGGAACAGGGGGAAGGGAGACACCCTGACATTAGCCCCCCACTTCTTCCCCTCCTCCCCCCAGCAAGCAGGAGTCCCAGGGAGCAGTTCCAAAGCAGAGGGCAGGAGCAGAACATGGCAGTCAGATGGAAAGTCAGTAGGGCCAGGATCTCTGTGCTGTCTGGAACTTACTACGTCTCCTGCTTTGGGCAGGAATGTAAATACCCAGAGACCATAATGTGATCCGAGAATATTTTAATGTGCATAAGGATTCGTCAGTTCTTTGTGCAAGCAATTTACATCCCTCAAATGGGAGGTCTTCCGCCATAGCTTGCACTACCCTTGGAAAGCCAGTGAGATGAAGCCAAGATGCTCTCCTCATGACAACTGCCATGGAGATGGAACGAGCAGCTGTACCTGCAGCATCCAGAGAAACCTGCAATGCTGTCCTCACAAGGAGCTGATCCTCACCAATGTTCACCTGGAATTGCTCTTTCTGATCCATGGGGAGATGTTCAATAAAGGTGTTTAATTTAGAATAAATGGTATGGTTGTATTTTGCCATGAGGACTTGACAGTTAGCCATCCTAAATTGCAGGAACGCTAAAGAATAGGATTTATGTCCCAACAAATCTAGTCGCTTCCCACAGCCCCCATTGGACCGGAGCAGCGAACTACGGCCAGTGGGAGCTGCGATCGGCGAACCGGCAAGTAAACAAACTGGCGGGGCCCGCTAAGGGTGCTTACCCTGTGGTGCCACGTGCCAAGGTTGCCAATCCCTGTTATATAGGGTTGTTTTAGCGCAGTGCTGTCTGCCACATTCATTAACAGCATTGGCAACCAGTGAATTTGGGGAAGGATGAGAAAATAAAAAGTCCCGGTTTGTAGAGGGCACATAATACTTTTTGTCCACTCTTTTGCCCGTCGGGGGGTATTGTGGCTGGTGTCAGCTATGTAGGTTTTGTAGGATCAAGCAGTGCCTTGGTGGTGGTGAATGCAGTCTTTGCTGATGACAGTGTCTATAGCAGCGGTGTCCAATAGAAATTTGATGCTAGCCACACTTGTGGTTTTGAATTTTTCTTATTAGCCACATTATAAAAAAGCCACGTTAAGCCACATTATAAAAAAGCCACATGCATTACTCACAGTTCAATAGCCTAATAGCCATATGTGGCTAGTGGCGAACGTATTGGACACCGCTGGTTATAGGGTGCCAGTTTAGGCTGTGGTTCTTTGACTTCTTCAAGTGGGATTTGCAGGGAATCCACTACCCTCTTAAAGAGATCCTGAAATTGCTTGAAGTCATCTGCTGTAGTTGGAGGAGGAGGCATGACCACGTCATCAGGAGATGATGAAGAAATGTTGGTCATCAGAATAGCTTCCTTGTCTAGTCTCTCCTCCTGTTCCTCAAAGGTCTCTTTCTGGGGATCGGGGTCTGGCTACTGATGCTGAAGATCACTTTCCTTTTTCTGTAGAAGACTTCCAGAATTGTTCTCTATATTCCACCCATGGGTTCTATTATAGCCAATGAGATGGTGGAAAGGGCATGAGTGGGGAAATTCAAGGGTGTCCATACCAATTGGTGGGTCTCTCCTATGGTAGATTGAAGGTACATGAGTTTCTACCTGGCCAGCTCCCTAGTACTGTAATGGAGAACGTTGGACAAACACTGAATATAGGTCATCCCATCATCTTCCTCGTCATTGCTTGATGGGATGGAGCAGTCATAGATGGTAGAGTAGAATGTCATGATACCACATGTAAGTCCGATGACCTGGGCGTATGCTGTACCATGGTTATGTTGTGCATAGTAGGAGTGATTCAGGTATCTCTGAGATCATCAGGTCTTTGGGGAACCGAAATTCCTGTGATACCGGAACAGTCATCAGTACTGTTGAAGTCATCTGAGTAGGTGACATTGAAGTGGAGAGAGTCATCAGTACCAGAAGCCCTCTGTGTTGGAATGGCCAGATGATGTCACCGTAGCCTTTTGCAGTGTTAGTGTACCCAATACCCACTGTCTACAAGACTCCATCAGTGCCGTTCTAGAGGGGCTGGGTCTTTCTTCGCCACTCCTTTCTCCTGACAATTCTGATCTGCTTGAGCCTACCCTTTTAGGCTCTTTGGGTTTACCAGTGGTACCAATACTTAAGGATCCTGCAGCCTCATAGGTATCTAGTCGGGGGTCAGTTAGCACCGAGGTTATTGACCGTACCAGGAACCTTTTGCTTTTGGACGATTCCCTACATGGAGAACTTGTGGCTTACTTTTTAAAGGCTTTCTGAGAAGAATCCAAAGATTTCCTCTTGAAGCCACTGGAGAATGTTCATCCAAAGACGTTTATGACCTCTCTCAACAGGGACCAGTGTCCAAGGAGGGTCCCGGGCCCAGGGTCAGAGGCTGGCTAGAGTGAGCTTTCCATCATGGGCAGTCTAAGTTTTAGCTCATGACTTTTCCTGGTTCTAGATTTTAATTTGACAAAACATACACTTCTGAGGCATGTGTCCCTCTCCGAGAGAGCGAAGGCAATGGGAATGGCCATTGCTGACACGAATGGCTTCCCAACACAAGAGGCAATGTTTAAATCTAAAGGAGCCGAGCATACCTTTTTCAGGGTTCACTTCCCGAATGGGAAGAACTAGGGAAAGCAACTGTACACTAAGCAGATAACTATTCTACAAGTGAAATTAAAAAAAAATGAAAAAAAAATGAAAAGAGGAGAAGGAAGTATTAACACTAGCTGAAGCTCTATTACTGCTACGGAAAATTAGCAGTAGAACTTCTGTCAATAGGCTCTGCTAAGGCTCTGTCTCAGGCCAGGAGCAGCTGAGAAGGATCTGAGAGTGGCTGGCCCGCACAGCGTTATATAGCAAGAGAGCACAGCGTGAGACAGGGAGAGTGCAGGTGTGGGCCAAATGGACACTGCTACCAAAAATCTTTGATCTTAGGTGCTGGGATGTGAAGATCCCTAGAGTGGAGCAACCACAGGGACACAACTCGAAGCATATCTAGTTTTTATAGATACCAGACCAGAACAAGAGTCATGTGTCCCAAGCCAAAGGTTAAGGACACAATCAGTGACAAAATCCTTTATCTCCTGATGGACCAATCAATGAAAAGACCAATACTGCCTAGAATACGCTATCCAAAGAAAGAGCTGGTCATTTTAGTGCAAAAAAAAAAAAAAAGAAGAAAGAAAGAAAAAGAAAAGCCTTATACCCTTAAACAGCATGTTTTACTATCACCAGATGGGAGGAACAAAGTAGCCCATTTCCCCCGGTCCTCTCCGCCCGTCCATGATAAAGAACTCTACTAGGCTTTAACAGGGTTTGAACTGCCTGGGAATGCAGCCATCGTGGCTAGTTTTCTTGGACAGCCAATAGATGACTGACCCTAAGCTTACGTGGAGTGAGTAAGAATGTTTCTGCAGTGGTTTCAGGCAATTAATTAAAGACCCCTATTACAGAGGAAGGCACATTCCAGCTTTCTCTTGCTCATGTATGTTGCAAGTTGCAGACAGTAAGAATTCGAACTCACTTTCACTTTTGGAATCAGCATACTGGGCCAGTGCTCCTGAGAAGACCAGACAAAGAGACCTAGAGACCAGCATGGGCAGCCCCAGTTCAAGTTTCTCCCACATAATCCTGTTAATGTGCCTCAATACTGGTTTGGAAGGGACATCTCTACTCATGGGAGGGTAGCTCCGTCTCTATGGCCCACTCAATCCTTGCCATCTGCTCAGACTTTCAATCAGGCTGCCAACTGGTGCCAGCTGTGGAGGTTTGTGTCATAGGAACCCTTGCCCCCTGGGAGTTGGACTGGACCCTCAAACTCATTTCACAGTCAACAAAAGGTAGTGACTCTCTGACTGAATCCCGGGCTGGATTTGAACTCACAACCTAAAAGATGTCTGAGGTTTTCAAGCTGCTTCATAACTTAGTGAGATTTACAAGTTATAAGGCATTTCTAGGCAATTTTAGGGACATATTTAACAGTGCATGGAGGCAGAAATATCCCACTTCGTGTTCTCTAACTCATTCTCAGAAAGACTGACTTTGCTTCTGGCATGGGTGTGTGACATCCCCATATTTCAACCTTTAGTAGTAACTTGTCTGTACTGGCCAAGACCTGTAATGCTGACTATGGCCAAAGATCTTTGTAAAGGAGTTAACCATTAGTGGCAGGAATGTTTTCTTGATGCTTCCACTGACCTTTCCCTTGTGATCATTGAGGACTGTCAGCATAAACTCCTGTGTTATCTCAAGAGATGAGCTTGGTTTGACTTGTTCCTAGTTGACAAATATACACAGCTTGCCCAATTTTAACAGCTGACAGCATTCAAGACTTTGGCCCCTGAACAGATGATGGGCCAAAGGGCAGGTACAAGAAAATATTTGCAATTCCTGTTTCCAAGCCTGGTGAGGACTAAAGCCCCTCTGTTTTGGCATAAAGATCAGCTTGGCTGTACATATGGATGATGGGTCGGTTCACACCAGGAAATGCTGTTCCACTGCAAACTCGTTACTGCCTGTGTGACCTACATTTTCATTAGCCACGTAACAAATCCATTCTGTGTCTAATTCCCAGAGTACCCCAACCTCATCTTGGCTTCAACTGGAGTTTTTGCTGCTCAGGGAATGCAGGGTCACATCACGACCAGATACCCCTGCACTTTAGCACCCCCTATTCAGGAGCAGATGGCAAATAGACAAAACCCTGCTCAGTGACCCAGGGTCATGACAAAACACCTGTGCTATTCAGCACAGTTTTTCTCAGCACTTACAAGCATGAGCCATGCAGAACAGCGCTCGCATAACCCTTTTCATTTTGTCGTGGTTGCTTATTTCCTCCAAACCAGGCTATTGCACAAAGCTGGTTACAGCCCTGTCCTTCTGGCATCACATCTGTAGACTCAGTACTTTGCTCTTCTAGGAAGAGGCCATGTTTCTGCTGTTGCGGCAAAGTGCTGCAGCCAAAGGGATAATGGCTTGGGTGCATTCACGGGGCAGCAGAAAAGCAATGCAAGACAAATGAGAAATGCCACGGATGGTGAACGTAAACGAGCGAGCCAGCGGATGACGTGACAATGCGTTGCAGCAATGGAAGATGGCTCGAGAGCTGTGTGTGTTATACTTACCCTCCCACCACAGTTAGTCTTAGGGTTAGAAAGGAAGGAAGGAGAAAAAGGAAAATACATATTGTATTAGAGCAGGATTACAAAAGCCTTTCCCCAAGCCAGCTGAACCAGAAAAGACACATATTGTCGGAAGCCTCATTGCAGGATTCATCTGTGATTCAGCAGTACCAGGAACCCCCTCAATTAGCGCAGGCTTGTCACGGACTATACTGTCACTTTGGGTGGGTGAGGGCAAGTTGTACCTCATGGAAACGTGCTGGCTGAGTTGGTCTTTACCTCCTCGTCTCCATTCACAGGGGCCTATACAGCTTTGAGAACTGCCAGCCACACTTTCCGACACTCTACCCACTGTTCCTCAGCCATGGTGATAGACAGTGTAAAGGAATGGTTTATTCACCTGTCAAAATGTCTGTCTCTCTCTGACCAACCCTCCTCACTCCTTTCCTAAAAGCCCCTTAGGAATGTGAGAACTAAAAGCCAATCTGTTTTGCTCTTTGTTAGTCACACAGAT
This sequence comes from Dermatemys mawii, assembly GCA_007922305.1. Taxonomy (NCBI): domain Eukaryota; kingdom Metazoa; phylum Chordata; order Testudines; family Dermatemydidae; genus Dermatemys; species Dermatemys mawii. The sequence continues at coordinate 7,727,443 of ML677344.1, read as the reverse complement.
TTTAAAATCTTTGACCGACATCTTAAAAAGTTGATGCTTACAGTTAAGCTCCTGACCGCATATGTAGACATGGTTACGTGGAACAGCTGCCTCCGCGCAAGGAGCATCTTGCCAATCAGACAGTGTGCCAGTCAGACAGCACACTGGTGTTCCTGTCCTGGGAGAGCACCAGGAGCGGAGACCTGGCCTAAATGTCACTGCCGTCTTTTTGCAGACAATGCACAAACAGAAACAGGGGCAAAGCTCATTGAATAAATTCTTTGCTACAAATGACTGGCCCAGCTGTACTGCCCATCTGGTCCTATACTAGTCCCTTTGTCTCCTTCCCACACCTTTGGGGATATCTTGGGATGTGTGTTCCTCTATCAGCCATCTCACTTTTCTGTAGGACCAAGGCAGTGTCTGGCTAAGGGAATGGGGCAGTATTTCAGCGAGTGCAGGCAAGCCTGGAGTTGTTAAAGAGATTAAAAATGCATCATTGCTTAGGGGGTAAACTAATGAGAGACAGATACCTGGGGCCGCATTTCGCACATCTAATAAAAGGTTAATGCGCTGGCTGGAGGCACATCCACCGAGCACTCAGAATTCAGCAACCAATCTCCTGTTAAAGAGGGAGCTCGCTCCCCGCTGCACAGAAACCCACAGAAGGAGATCCACCCACTCCTGCTGCTAAATCAACAGCCGTTCACAGTCTTTGTGCCCTAGTCAGAGCTAGGCGAGTGCTCACTAGGGCACCAGCCTTTCCCAGGGCCCAGGCCAAGGCCATCTGGCTGGGCATAGAGTGCTATTCAGGCTGTACCCAGGCGTGGTAGCCCTGGGCTCCAAGACACCTCATGCCTGGCAGCTCTCCTGCTGTGGAGCTGCACATCAGCACGAGACTGGCTTCCTGGCAGAGTAGCACCTTAGCCTTACCCTCCTTTGGCTTCCTGCTTCTTGGTTTCTATTTGTCATCTCTGTTGCTTTTCCTCCTTGGACTTTCTTCTCACGTGGGATCTCCAGTTCCCAGATAACAACCACAGGATCCTGCCCTGCCTTTAGGGCTGACACCCTCCCCGCCCCCCATGCCTGGACAAGCCCATTAATGCCACTACCTGAACCTGACAGGAATGCTGCCATTCAGTCACAGCAGACATCCTGACTTCCCCTCCCCCGGACTGTATCTGCAGCCAGCCTATGAGAAAGGGCCACCCCAGTCTCCTACATCGGTCATCGCCGGCAGGGCTGGCGGCCTGGAAGTCCTGATAGCTAATGGTGGGTTAGACATTGAATCCCACTGGGGCCTTGGGGCAGCATTTCCAGATTTTGGGGCCTAAACCTAGGCTCCTGAAGCAATGGCACAAGCATCAGAGGCACTGAATGCCTGTAGCTTCCATTCATTAAAATCCAAAAATCTGGCCACTGATTCGGGTGCTGAAATGTGGATTTGTAAAGGTTGGCTTTAACTTCCCTGTGCCTCGGTTTCTACATCTGTAAACAGGGGATAATACGAATCACCTGCTTCACAGCCTGTGGGAATTAGTTGGTTCAATCTTTGAAGACGGATGTATTACTCTCACTGATGCCTATGAAAGACCGCACACACAGGGAAAGCAGAATATTACAACCAAGAGGAGAATCTGCCCTCAGTCAATAGCACTAAGGAACAAGAGACAGCCTCAAAAACGCTGCGTGAAGAAAATGATTGCAAAGCAGCTGACCTCTACCTTTTCTCAAGACAACTGTTTGTTACCTATACACCAGCTCGCCTCACCTAATTCCCAAAATGCATATTCTAACCTAAGAGGCTAAGTTATTTAAGGTCAGGCTTGACAAAGCCCTGGCTAGGATGATTTAGTTGGGGATTTGTTCTGCTTTGAGCAGTGGTTTGGACTAGATGACCTCCTGAGGTCCCTTCCAACCCTGATAGTCTATGATTCTATGATTCTAACCCTTACCATCACATCTGCACATTTCTCTCTAATGAAACAAAAATGTGAGGGAATTATCTTCTACTCAAAGGTACCAGAAAGTTATTGGGGGGATATTTTCAGCAGTTGCCCCATCTCCACTGTCTTCAACCCTTCAAAATCCGTACAATGCAATACCCGGTGAGACACTGCAGACTGGTTCCTGCAAAGCTGAAGATGTGTTGTTCAGCATCAGGGACGGTGGGCTATTGCTAAAGTTAATATTTTGTCATGGTTATTTTTAGTAAAAGTCAAGGACAGGTCATGGGCAATAAACAAAAAGTCATGGAAGCCTGCGACCTGTCCCTGACTTTTACTAAAAGTAACAGGAGAGGGGGGGCTGACCGCTGTGGGGGCTGAAGCCTGAGCCTGCCATGGGGGCAAAAGGGCTCTAACCCCACTGCTGCTGCGGGCGACTGACAGCTCCAGCACCCGCCACTGTAGCAGGGGTGCAGCTGAAGAAGTCACTGAGGTTCCTTAAAGTCGCGGAATCCGACTCCATGAATAAATCATATCCTTAGTTATTGCTAAACCTATTTTGACTGCCTTGGTTCTTCATAGGTTTCAAGACCGGAAGGAGTACAGAGGGACCCCAGAATACCGCGCCCCACTATAGCACGAATCCATTTATAGCGCAGGGCACAGCTGGCTCCCGATGTTGGCGGCGGGCGCTGCTTTGATGCAGCGAAACCCCGCAATACCATGACCCCGCGTTTATTGCGATCGATTTTTTTTGGATCCCAATCGTCACGGTATTGCGGGGTCCGACTGTATTAGGAAGATGTCGTCTGACCTCCTGCATAACATAGGCCAGAGAATTCATCCAGCTGTGTAAGCATGGGTGAGGGCACAAAAGGATGTACTTCTACCACTGAAGAGCTATCCTGAAGTGCCCTGCTCTTACATGATCACATTGACTATTTGGCAACATCAAATAGCGGGCTTGCATGCACTGCAGGTATGTTTTACTTCAGGCACAAAAATGTACGTCCTGTGATCCCGCAAGCCAGCAGCCAGAGATTTCTCAACAAAGACCCTTTGAACTCTGGCTCCTTTCTTTTTGGAGTTGTAATGTGATAGCAGAACAACCGTGCAACTCAGTTTGCCTCCCCATTATGTCCTAAATTAAAACCAATGCAGCTGCACAAGTGGAAGTGGTAGAATCAGCAATGAAGCAGCAGGAGGAAATGGTTTAATTTCCAAAGCTAGTGAATTGAGCATACCAGGTATGACATCATTGAGAGACAAACCTGCATATCCACAATGCTGATTTTACAGTCACTTTGCTGAGTCAAACAGAACTTAAAGGGGCATTAAGACGATGTGTGCATGTCGGGAACTTAAGAGTTCTAAGAAAAATATCATAGCAATCAAAACGCAGCTGAGAGAAACCAGGGAATTCAGAATTAATAAGTCTTAAGTGCGCACACCAGGTATTGCAAGGTCACTGTGGGAAAACTGGCAGGAAATACCCCAGGTTATTTAATTCCCAGAGCCTGTCACACTGTGTGGATTCTTCAACCACATCCCCTATGCATAGAATCGTCGGTTAGGTCAGCATATATTGTGATCTAAAGGGCGCCCCGGCCAATACCCAGGGATTGTTAGTTGTTACATGGGCCATGAGACCTATAGCTTCCACCTGGACAATGAGAAACTCAGTTTAATGCTTCACCCAAAGCACAGTGCTCATAACAGTGCAGAAACTCCCTGTACTTTGGAGCCACTCTCAGGTATAAACCCAGGTTCCCATGTGGGACTTGAATCCTCTAGCCCAGAGGTGAGAGTGCTCTCCAGTTGGTCACATAAAAGAAATCTGATTTAATTAACATCTAGAAGATAGATCCTTTCCCCAAGTCAGTTAGCCCCCACGTACAATGACATCTCCCATCCTGCATGAACAGCATGTAGAATTTGCCGCAGACGCGGCAGAGAACAAGTACGCCTGGGGCTGGGACCAGTTCAGGGTATAAATGAAAATAAGGACAACAAAGCTGGGGTGAGATGATGTTCTCCAGGTGGGCACTCACATAGATAAGGTGCTCTCGGTACCGGATGAGCAAGTTCCGCAGAATCCCAGCTTCATTCAGGTCCCCCAGGCGGATCATGTCTTCCACCCCATGGATAGAGGTCGGGTGCATGGGTTTGATGTGGCTGGCATTGTGAGGGAAAATCCAGTGCTCCTGGAAAGAAAAAAGGGAAAGAGATCAAAGGTGAGCCGACCGTGATATGCACCCTAGACAGATTCGGACAGGACAGGATGAAGGGATATATGCAGAACATAGGGTACTGCAGCTATTAACTTTAAAAGATCATGGTGAAAAGGAAGCGATCTCTCAGATTGCTGCCAGACCAGGATATAGCTGCGTTTTAACATCATCAGTTCACGCGTGGGACTCATTCTCCCAAAGCACTGTGGAGGCCAAGAGCTTAGCAGGATCAAAGAAAAGAAAAGAAAAGAAAGGGAGTTAGACATTTATAGACCAGATTCTCACAGCATCCCAGACCCCTTCACACTGATCTGGAAGGATAAAGGGGCTTTAAAAGTAGGTGTGCAATTAAGCCCCCTTTGCACTGCCAGAGTGGTGTAAAGGGGCTGTAGTGAAGTGAGAATCAGGCCTTACATGAAAAAGAAGAACATCTACAGTCTTAGCGAGGATGACAAAATGATAAAGGATATAGAACCTCATGCTTCTGGGTATAAACCAACCACCAACACTGCTAGTGACAGAGGGTGGCGTCGGGCTCATCCTCTGAAACATCCATTACTGGTCACTTGTGGAAATGGGACACTAAACTAGAGAGACCAGTGGTCTGACAATTCCTGTGTCCACAAAATGGGGATCTAGATGAATGGGTCAAAACTGCCTTTACCCTCTCCTTGGGCTGCTCTGAAGAGGAGCACAGAAGTATTTTGATTCCTGAAAACCTATTATTCTTTATTCTCTTTGAAGCAGAGACCATTTCTGAGCCAGTGTTTGTATATAGGGTGACCAGAGAGCAAATGTGAAAAATCAGGATGCGGGCTGGGGGATGACAGTTCCGATAAAACCGGGCCATCTAGACACCTTATTTGTACTGCACCTAGCACAATGGGGCCTGATCTTAGCTGGGGCCTCTAGGCACTGCTGTAATATAAACAATAAGAATAATTACTGCATTTAGCTACTTTTCTGATCTTGGTAGCCAGACTCGCTGGGTTTTTTGCTGACCTGCTCTCATGGTTTTGGAGCTTCAAGTTTTTATATCAGCTTGAGCAAGTTTTGTCTTTTCTTAGTGGTCAGGTTTGACAAATGATTCCTGTGGTTTAATTGGCTCTGGAGCCAAAAATGAGCACTTTCAAAGATCCAGCCGGGAGCTCATGGAGACTTTGCTTAGAGGCTGTGCTGCATCGCCTGACCTACAAAATGTTTTGTAACTACAGTTGCCAACTGTCTAATCACACAAACCCTAACACCCCTGCCCTGCCCCAAGGCCCTGCCCCCAGCTTGCTCCATCTCCCCGTCTTTACATTGCTTGCTCTCCCCCACCCTCATTTACTTTCACTGGGCTGGGGCAGAGGGTTGGGGTGCGGGCTCTGGGCTTGGGGAGTCGAGGGGTTCAGAGAGTCAGAGGGGGTTCCAAATAGAGCCTGGGGCCGGGGGTTGGAGGTGGAGGAGCAGGTGGGGGCTCTGGGAGTTTGGGTGCAGGAGGGGGCTCAGAGCTGGGATGGGGGATGGAGTGCAAGATGGGGAGAAGTGCGCAGGCTCTGGCCAGGTGGTGCTTACCTCAGGCAGCTCCCGGAAGCAACCGGCACATCCCTCTGGCTCCTAGGCTCAGGGGTGGCCAGGTGGCTCTGTGTGCTGCCCTTGCCTGTAGGCACCACCTCTGCAGCTCCCATTGGCTGCAGTTCCCAGCCAATGGGAGCTGTGGAGTCACCGCTCGGGGCGGGGTCTGCACACAGAGACTCCCTGACCGCCTCCTCCATCTAGGAGCCAAAGGGACATGCCAGTCGCTTCTGGGAGCCATGTGGAGCCAGGGCAGGTGGGAAGCCCTGCTGACTGTTGACTGGACTTTGGCCTAATAAAATCTCCTTTTAATAGTCACCGGGAGATGGAGGCTGATTCCTGGAGACTCCTGGACAATCCAGGATGGTTGGCAACCCTATTTGTAAAAAAATAGGGAATTGGTACAGGTGACTGGGGCAGGCCACTTATGGGTTCAGTGGGAACTCAGGAGCAGGTTAGGGACGAATTAGGTTAGGGGGGATCCTATAGGAACAGAGGAGTAACTAGCAGGAGTAGAGGTAACTAAAAGAACTAATCTAAAGTATTTATATACGCCCTGCAATAGAGTGCTGGGAAACAGTACCTGATGCAGCTCTCTGATGACTGCAAACACAAGGAGTTGCTCTGGAGTAGCCCTGATTAGGAAGAGCTGTGCCTAACTGGTGGATTGGGATGTGCTGAGGAGAGTCCCAAAGGCTAATTAGCCCATTACCCAAGAGGTAGAGAAGGTACAGGAAGGACACCAGAGAGCAACAGGCTTCTCAGGGAAGAGAGAGATTGCTCAGGGGAAAAGACCCCCTGTCTTTCTCTCTCCTTGGCTGGGTGAGCTAAGGATTGTATGGTATGAGCTGAAAAGGTTTGTAAAGGTGGTAGGAAAGAACGGTGTAAATAAACTGCACAAAGCATTAAATCAGAAGCAGGTCTCTGAATGGTTTGTGGCTAGAAGAGAGACAGGAACAGGACAACCTCCCCCCCTGCCACAGCCCAAATCACTGTCATGTCTGACCTCACAATCTCTGATGTATTCATCCTCTCAACTCCCCTCCTGCTGTGAGGCAGGGCAGGGTATGTGACAGATCCAGCAATTTCCTGCAGTATCCTTGAAAAACCTTATTGTATTGAGTTTAAATCTCTTTGAAGTCCTTTGTATTAAATTCAAGGCTTGTATATTATTGTTGAGGCTCCAATTATGTCACGGGATCCGTGACTTCCATTGACCTCCATGACATTTTCTGCCCTGGGGGCTGGAGCTCCCAGCTGCCCCCCAGCCCCGAGCTGCTCATTTACTGAGCAGGTGGGACCCTGGAGCTCCCACTTATGACAGTGGTGAGGGCACCCTGGAGCTCCAGCAGCAACAAGTGCTGAGCTGAATCTGCCTCCCCATTTCGTCAGGGATATTTTTAGTAAAAGTCAGGGACTTTCATGAATTTTGATTTATTCCCCATGACTTGTCTGTGATTTTTACTAAAAATATCCTTGACAAAATCTTAGCCTTAATTATTGTGGGCTGGGATTGCATGTAACATCTAGTGGGCAGATGGGATGAGAACTCTGGGCCATGATATGAACTTTTCAAAGGACTACACTGAACAATGTGCCAGACAAGGATAGACTTCTGGGACAAACAGTACTAACTGTTTGCCAGGAGGTGAAGTCAAATTCCCACCTCCAGGTATTCAAAAAACCCAGCCATCTGAAGATACATCCTGAGGGAGGGGACGACTGCCGGCTGATTATCTGGTCCTGGAATCTGAAGATCAAAATTACTTATTCATAACAGCCATAGCTCTGAGCTTATAGGCACAGAAAACCCCTTGGTGGGCTCTCAGTGACTGACTTCTGCCAAAGCCCTTGATAGAACTGGGGTGATCTCTGGTAAGCTTAAGCTTACTCCAATGCGTGTAGGATCTTTGACTGATTTTTAATATTTTCTTTGTAATGCTTTCACCTTAAGAATTGACGTGCTTGTTTAGAAAGGGCTGTGTGATGACTTGTAACTGCTACCAACTGAAGCTGTTCATAGCCTCTGGAGAGAAAGCAAAGCCCTGATGCCGGCTGTTTAGGCAGTCTATTGTAGTATAGGTCGGGAACTGTGCAGCCTGGAAAAAACCTGCTCGCTAGGGAGAGAGATGTGGGTCTCTACCTGAGTGAGGTGATGGCTGAGGAGTCAGTAGCCTAGAGTGGATGTCCACAGAGTGCAGAAATAGAGGTGCATTTGCACTGAAGTCTGACAGTGCTATTATCCTCTTCTTATAGATGAGAAAATAAGACAGGGAAAGGGTAAGTGATGTGCCCAAGGTCATACAGGAACCTATGGCACAGCAGGGAATTGAACCAGGTCTCCCATGTCCCAGGCTAGCCCCTGGACTATCCTTCCTTTCCAATAAAATAAATTGGAAACAGGAAAAGGCTGGAACAAGCCCCTTTGATTGGGTCTGAAATAGACAAGTTGTTCACTAGCTACTTTGTGTTATTGTACTGTCTTGTTATGGTCTCCCTTGTCAGAGTTAATCCCCCCCTTCCCCGCCCAGTTTCCCTCCTTTTGTTTGTTACACATCGTCTACGCATCTAGTCTTCCACCTCTGTCCTTGGGGGCTGGGACTAGCTCATGTTGTGTGGTCCCAATCTAAAGTTCATGGGACTTTCATGGGAGTTCATGGAAAGAATCCCATTGATTTCAATGGGTTTTGGATCACACTGTACAGCACCCAGCCCTTAATCCTAGTGAGGGCCCCTACATCTGACACTAATACAAAGGACACACAATCACAATCCTCTTCTTCATACATACATTGCCTTCATCATCCACCACCTGGATCTGCCCAGAGTCACAAAGTTTGACCACGGCTCCAATGGGAACGTCGAATTCCCGACCGGTTTTGAGGTCCATCCATACATAATCTCCCTGAAATGAAACAGAGGAAAGGCATGTTCTCAGTGAAGATGAGCAGAAGAACACAGCACTGCTCGGAGGACTAAACATTCCCGGTTAAAGTCATTTCTGAATGTTTTACTTCAAAACATGGTGAGTACAAGTAACCTCCTTTGCAACCCACACAATATCCAACGCTTAGGTAGTGCTTATCATCAGTAGACCTCAGAGCACTTCACAAAGGAGGGTAAAGTGTCATTGTCACCATTTTACAGAGGTGAAAACTGAGGCACAGGGGAAGTGACTTGCCAGCAGGCCAATGCAGAGCTGGGAATAAAGACCAAGTCTCCTGAATCCCAGTCCAGTGCTCTACCCACTAGGCAACACTGCTACCCCTTCCTCATAGCCGGGTAATAAGGCTAGTGTGAGGCAACTAGGTCCTAGCACTACAATGTATGCTACCTAACTCATCCATTTTTGGCAAGCTGACCTGCTGCTAATCAGACACCTTCTTATGGGAAACCATTTCACACCTGTAAAATCTAGTCTGTCCCCTTTTCAATGCAATACATTTTAAAACAGGCAGAGGGTGGGTATGGGCAGGACATTACAAGAAAACCAGCAAGAGATGCAGGTTCACTCTGATTTGAACCCAAAAGCCTCCCACACCAGAATCAAATGCATTGACAAATGGTCCCATCAGCGGGCCATGTACATCCAGTACTGCCTGAGCCAGTGCAAGAAGATGAACAAAGGGGTCGGACCAAACCCAGCTTTTCCTCTGTGCAGCAGGTTGGTCTGAATCTGCTCAGGGAAAGATGTTGAGGGCCCGAATCTCGCACTGTGCCTGTTCCAGTGTTGGAGATGACCTCCTGAAGTCCCTTCCAACCCTGATAGTCTGATTCTAAATGGCTCTTTACAGTCTTATATTTTACATTGCAGTGGCACCAACTGGATTGTTACTAAAGACAATTTTGTACATTCCGCCTCTTTGTCATACAGGGTGAGTAACTCTGCAAATGAGTGGATGTAGCCATTCAAATCCAGTTGGCTTCGATGAACAGTGGCTCTGATTCCCTATAAGGTACGATCAGATTCTCAGCTGGTATCAATCAGTAAAGTGGTATTGAATTAATAGTAATAATAATGATAATTTACTTATTGTTTACTGTTGCAAAGTGCGTTGAAATCCTCTAATGAAAGATGTTATATGAATCAGTAAACGAATTTCATAAAAAATATGGAGTGAAGGCATTCCAGTTTATATCAACTGAGGCTCTGGCTGTTACTGTTTAAAAAAAGAATCTTATAATGTGGCTCAAAATGTCTTCAGAAGTACCTGATAAATGAGGAAAATAATTATATGCTTAGAGGATCAAAAATAGATACCTTATCTTTAGAACCAATAGAAAAACTGGTAGAAGAGAAAAGAAAAACGTATGGGTAACGTAAGTGACATATTGTTCAATTATATATCAGCTTAAAGTGTATACTTTAGCACTTACATAGCTTCTTTAAGTGGGGGATCTCAAAGCATTTTACAATAGTTGACAGTATTATCCTCATTTTATAGTTGGTCAAACTACAGTGGACAGAACCTAGGTCTCCTAATCTAATCCCCTAATTGCCAGAGAATACTCAAAAGTACAATAAAAATTACATTAGATGCCCCAAAAGAAAATATTTAATACCTGTGTTCTGGTGGTCAGTACGAAGCAGCCGAGTTTCATGGCCCATTATGTCACCAGACACCAAAGATAAATACATAGTCCAATATCATGAAGTATCATTTACACTTCTCTTCTATTGTATGCTACTGTACTACAACAGCAACAACAAATAAATAAATGATTTGACTAGCTAATATACTGGATATTAATTTTCTCAAAATGTCCTGCATGTACAAATTAAAATTACATTTTTTAACACTGGCCAAAAAGGCAATTGTGATGGACTGGACTAACTCAGCTAGACCCGCCACATGCTCATTTCCTTTTCCTGCTCAGAAAGGGCTTGATGCAAAGTCCACAGAAGTCACCAGGAGTCTTTGCACTGACTTCAGTGGGCTTTGGATCAGGTCCAGTAGGAACAAAAACATCAGCACAGGGCATTTCATGGTGATTGGCACTGGACCATTAAACAACTCAATTAAACTGGTCAATAATCCTCATGAAATGTCCTGCATCTTGGCAGCTTTGGGATTAATTCAAGATATAGGGTGCAGCACCACAGAACCAAGAACACTTTCCATCGTTTCATAACTAGCCATATCTGAACTAACCAGTAGCAGCCACTATGCCAGGCACGTTCCAAACCCTCCAGACCCTGCCCCCCAGGAGCTCACAATCTCAGGACAGAGGTGAGGGGAGGGGGAACAACAGGCAATTTATCTACAAGTCAACTTGATTCACTGTAATCAGCACAGTAGAAATGTTTTTTTTTCAAGAGGGGCATAAATGTGGCCAGAGTAGAGGCTCAGGGAAGTTGTACCATGCACGGGGGGCACAAAGAAGGAGGCGTGGGAAGCTGAGACAAGCACTATACAGGACCAGACTGTAACGTGATATAGAATTCAAAGGAGTCTGAAAGCCACTGTCAGTGTCTAGAGCCAGTGGCCCCTATCTTACCGATAAGAGAGTCAGGGGTTTCAAGGCTTGGTTGACATTCCGGAGCAGCGTCCATTTGCCCTGGTCCTTCTCTTCAGCATCCACCACGTTGGGGCATTGCTGCATATTGACGGCTTTTGCCTCTTTAGCATTCTAGAGAGGCCACTGCACTATATGGACCTTGTCCCTGGTTCCGAGACATACTCCACTAGCTGGCAAGGAATCTTCAAAGACATCAGCTGGTTTGCTTTATGCCTCCTGTTGCAGAACAATGATCATAAGCATTCACTTCTGCGGCAAGGCACCGATTGTCTTGAGTCACAGTGTGGTTCTTGGGAAAGATTTTCTCCTAACAGGAGAGTTTCCATAGAAGAGCTTAAGGGAAGCTTTAGCTTTTCTCATGGTTCACCACTGGAATATGCTAGAACTATTCCGTATTACTTTGCATTGTGGGAAACGATATACTGAGCAGGTAACAGTGTGTTTCTCCACTTATAGTTCTCCCAGTGTCTCCAGTAATGGGTGATCTTTGGTAGGAGATGGAAAGGAAACTGCAAACAGCAATTCAGACTTCAGGCCTCCTGAAAATGTCACTCTAAGATTCAAGGCGAAACTCTTTATTTCACTGTGACTTCTGTCCTTCCCCTTCCTTTCTCAGTGAAATAACTTGTCAGCAGCTTGATGTCTGTCAGGTCTGAGTCGCTGAATACTCTTGGATACTTATTAATCCACAAGTGTAGTCATCCCCATGTAACACATGGCTTTTAATTAACCTAATACCTTGCAACACCAAATTAACCAAAGCGCAGTGGGAACCCAAAACCAAAGGCCATCTGGATTTTCTTTAAACTGATCACCCACAGTAGTTCCATAGCAACTGGATTTTAAATAATTGAGTGGTAGGTGTTCTGAGATGCATTACTTGCATAGCTTTATGGGATAACTCAGGCTAAGAGATAGATTGAAATTACCTGAAAGTGTGAATAGCAACAACATAAATACAGTATGCTTTGCTTTTCTAGGGCCCAAACCTACAACCCTGGCCTGTATGAGTAGTCCAGAGAACTGCTCTCATAAGGACTATTTCTATGAGTAAGGATTGCAGGTTTGGACCCCAATCACACTGCCCATCTGAGGACCCCATTTCATTGCATAAACATGAAATATGACTGCCTGGGATTAAAGCCCCAGGGACCAGAGTCAGCAGAGTGCATTGAATTTTAGCTCCATCTTCATCAGCTCCTGCTACACACTCTAGAATACCTCCTCCGCCCACTTCCAGGTGACCACTTCAGGATTCCCCTCCTCTCCAACCTGGGGAATCATCAGTTGCACATTTAGGGCAAGGTAAGGTCATTTTGCACCCCTGAGGCTTGTCTGGACTGTCAGTGCATGGCAAGCTGGAGTGTACATCTACAGCACACTAGCTGGCCACGCGCTGCCTCCGTGTGGGCCCTGCTGCTGTGCACTAAGACTTCGCTAGGGCACTTTGACCTACCCTCTGCTTTGAAATGGGAGCAGGTCAGTGCTCACTAGGGAACATTTAGTGACACGGACAGTCAGTGCGCAGCAGGCTAGTGCGCTGTAGATTTACACCCCAGCATGCTGCACATTGTTCGTCTAAAGAAGCACTAAGTGACTCTAGCTAGGAGTAGGATCTGATCCCTAGTCCCTGCCCTGAGGAGATCAAAATCTAATTAGACAGTGAGAGTACAGACCAGACCTGTAATACAGCGTACAAAGACCCATGCACAAAGACAAAACCCTACGTCCTTACTCACTGATTACCCTTCTTTAGTCAAAGCTTCCACTGACATCATGATTCCACCGATTCCCATTCAGCCTGTGGGGCAGAGGGGATTTACACTTACCCCATCTAACACCTGTCATCGGAGCATATCAAGGAAAGTTATGATCATTAACAAATCAACCCTCGCATCATTCCTGTCAAGCAGGTGCTTTTAGATCTATTTTACAGAAGAATAAATGGAGGCACGGAGAAGAAACATGATTTCTCCAAGATCACACACAGAATCAGTGGCAAAGTCAGGAATAGACCCCAGGAATCTTGAACCCAGTTCCTTTGATCTAATCGCTCGATCATTCTCTCTCCCACTTTGGATGAACATGTAATGGACACAGAAATATCATGTCTCTCCATATCTTTCCCAATCACCTTCTAACATGGTGCACTGCAGTTTATGTCAGGGCATTTTGTTCTTAGCTGGGGATGAGCCTTAACAGCTTTCTTTCCTTATGTGTGCTGTTTTGCAGCTTCTCCCTTGAATATAATCTCTGCACTTGGTAACAGCAAAATTTTTCAGAGCTATAAACCCAGGGCATAAGAGGAACCTTTGCATCCTAGCTGAAAGGCTGGGGAGCTGCTCCTCTCCCCTTCTACGCATGTTTGAACTCTTTATCCTTCTGGGGGAAGACGACTAGCTTGGATTTCTTTGGAGACCATCACACGTCCCAATCAGCCAGGGGCACTTGTATGTGAGTCACAGGATGTTCTTCTTTCCCTTAGCAGCAGCCTGAATGCACTGCCTCTGTGACAATCCCATCCAACTGAGCCTGGAAATTAAGCCCCTATCTCCAGCCTCAAGGTATAGAGCAATACCACGGAGCCAGCGAACAGACCTATATTGCTCTTCCTAAAGAAACGTCCTACGTGTAGAGTAGGTTATACAGGTAAACACCTAGGGGAATAAGGGAACAAAGAGAATGGAGTCAGTCAGCACTGCCACCCGTTTTATATTACAGCTCATTGTGGTAACACTAGACCACTGACACAGAGAGAGATGTGTGTGCTGGAGGGCCACTGAACACTGCACACGTTATTGATTATCTGTATTTCAGTAGCATCTAGAGGTCCCCGGTGTGGTAGTGCTGCACATATACATACTGCATACACAACACAAGAGACAGCATCTGCCCTGAAGAAATGACACTTGAAATCAGTGGTGGCACGTTCCTCATGTGCCCTATGGGCCACGCACTATAGGGAAACATGACATATCAAGCACACAGCAATGCTACTCACAGAGCAGATGGCTATTCAAACCCCTGCTTACACACAAGTTCAGTGTCGTTCACCCCTTAGATCACTGGAGAGGCATAAAATACATACATCATTGAACTTAGATCACCGCTACTAAATGTGGCTAAGGTCCAATTCTCCTCATTTATACTAGTAGATGTCCATTGACTTTAACAGAGTTACTCCTGATTTACCCCTGAGAGGAAAATCAGGACTGTGTATCGCTATTTAGCTGCATCACTGCTATTAGTCCATGTGAAGTGTGGGGGAAAGGCCTTGAGTTTTGACAGGACAAGATGGCACCCCATGCTAGGGAATTGCCCACTAATAATCAGGGACCCCAATAGAGAGCTAACACCAAAAGAATTCTGCTGGTCCCATTTCATGAATAAATGAGATTCTCTTCCTGATTTTTGCTGGCATATCAGACACCAGCTGTAAGCCAAGGTACTGTATTACCAGCAAGTGCTGTCAGAAACAAAGGGATGGCGGTGAAGGGACCTTTAAATAATTCAATAATCTATGCAGTGTTAGTTCATCCTGAAACTTTGATGCCCGAGCAACTGCTGAAAAGGGAAAGCAAAAAGTCATGCATAAGCCTAGAGATTTTCCCCCTTGGTGAAAATATACAGTCACTACTGTGAGGAACCGAAATAATGATCAGGATCTCTCCTGGATGGAGCAGAGTTTGGGGGCTAATTTGGCCTCCCTTAAGCAGGTTCATCTCCCATTCAGCGGTGAATTTTGTCCCAGGTCTATTCACAGGAGCTTATTGTTGACTGCTTTGGATTTTGGGACTCAGTTGCTGACTTTGTATGCTAGGAGTACAGAAGAATGCGGTGAATGATCAGTTAATTTGCCCACAACTCCTATTTGGTGGATAGCAGAATTACTGAACAACTGAATCCTGGAAAGCCCTGTGTCTTTATAAGCAGATTAAGCAGCTTTCAGTGGCATCTACAACCAAGGCAACCGTGATGCCAAAGTATGTTCATTAAGTCCAGCAAAAAGGTAGATGGAGCAGGGCTGGATGGTTAGGGCTGATCAGATGCAAAGGTGGAGAAGGAAATTAGGAGATGAAGCTAATTAGCCACAGTCCTGAATGCAAATGGAGACAGAACCAGGGAAACATCATGTTTAAGGGGGCAGCGGGGTATGACAATACAACATGCACATCAGAGAAACCTGGGAGCTGTATCATGACTGAGAGATAAAGACAGGAGGAAACCAACAAGGAGGAATAATGGCCAGTTGTTTAGTGATCACCGACATACTGGAAAGCCACAGCCCAAGGACTAGACTTCATGCAAGCCTGGGCAGTGGCTGTGCCATGCATTTCAAGGGATAAGCTGGGGGTTTCCTAACAAATGCAGGGATAGGGGACTGATTTGATTCCAGCTGTATGTCTGTGTGTGTGGGAAAAGAAGCAGCAGAATGAACCACCAGAGAAGGCAGCAAGAAAGCCAAGATAGCCAGAGACGAAGTGGGTATTAGCCCATGAAAGCTTATGCTTCAATACTTTAGTTAGTCTTTAAGGTGTCACAGGACTCTTTGTCACTTCTGCAATTCCAGACTAACAGGGCAACCTCTCTGATTCCAAGATAGCAAGAGAGACACTTGTTGCTTGACTCTGAGAAAAACTGAGAGAGAGAGAGAGAGAGAGAGAGATATTTGGGTAAAGTGTTGCGTAAAAAGAGGCTTGAAACTGTAAGCAAAGAAACTGGCTCCAGCTGTTTGATTCCTACTGTGTCCTTTGTTCTATAAATAAACAGATTGCATCAAACAAATACTTGACTCCATCATCCATTTCTCCTCCTAACAGAGAAAACTCACAAGACACCAAATTTTGACCAAACACTTAGGTCAAAAAGGGGTAACTCATAGATTCATAGACTTTAAGGTCAGAAGGGACCATTATGATAATCTAGTCTGACCTCCTGCACAATGCAGGCCACAGAAGTTTACCCACCCATTCCTGCAATATACCTCTCATCTATATCTGAGCTACTGAAGTCCTCAAATCATGGTTTAAGGACTTCAAGGTGCAGAGAATCCTCCAGCCAGTGACCCATGCCTTTTGCTGCAAAGGAAGGCAAAAAACCTCCAGGGCCTCTGCCAATCTGCCCTGGAGGAAAATTCTTTCCTGACCCCAAATATGGCGATCAGCTGAACCCTGAGCATGTGGGCAAGACTCACCAGTCAGAAACCCAAGAAAGAATTCTGTAGTAACTTAGATCCCATCCCCTCCAACTTCCCATCATATGCCACCAGGCCCATCTACTACAATAGTCAAAGATCAATTGCCAAAATTATGTTATCCCATCACATCATCTCCTCCATAAACTTATCAAGCTTCGTCTTGAAGCCAGATAGGTCTTTTGCGCCCACTGCTTCCCTTGGAAGGCTGTTCCAGAATTTCACTCCTCTGGTGGTTAGAAACCTGTGTCTAATTTTGAGTCTAAACTTCCTGTTGGCCAGTATATATCCATTTGTTCTTGTGGCCACATTGGTACTGAGCTTAAATAATTCCTATCCCTCCATGGTATTTGTCCCTCTGATATATTTATACAAAGTAATCATATCTCCCCTCAGCTTTCTTTTGTAGATAAGCCCTAATTCTTTTTTGAAGGTATAAAGGTATCTTATATCAGTAAGCTATAAGCACATTTTTACTGGTATAACTATGTCCAAACTACAAGGAGTTGTACCACTTTAACTACACCAGTACAGTTAAAGCAGAACAACTTATATGTGTAGACAAGACCTAAAATTTAAAATACCAGCTCCATTTTATGGAAAACGTGAGTGAAAAGAAGTTAAGCTCTGTCCCTTGGTAACATAACTATTATTTGCATGCCAAGACAATACAAACAGAACTGTCTTCTCTATCACATTCTCTTTACTTATATATTGATGTACTGTCATGGTTACTGCTGAGTGTGGTACCGGAAAGCTCTCATGGACTAGCAAAAGATCAGATTACAGCTCAGTAATTAACATGTCTGTGGGGTTAGTGACATCACTGCTTCACAAACATGAAGCTACATAGTCAGCTAAGACCAAAACGATATGTCCAAAAGGAAAATTCCAAGAAGAAAGGGCTTAAAAAATTATTAGAAACACTTAGAAACACAGGGCTGGTAATGTTTGCAATATTATTGTAAATCTCACAATATTTGGCATTTTCTTAATGTACCAACTGTGGGAATTCAAGAGCTTACAGGAGAATCTTAGCTGTAAGTTTCCTGCCCTTACAGATGAGAAAAGCTTGAAAAGATGAAGTGTGTGTGCACCGTTGGGACTCAGAAACCAGAAGACAAATAAACAGAACACAAAATGTATTATTTTTTTAAAAAATACCATGATTTTATACCCAATCTCATGATTTTTGCCTCAAAAAGAACGAGGAGTACTTGTGGCTCCTTAGAGACTAACACATTTATTTGGGCATAAGCTTCCATGGGCTAAAACCTGCTGCATCAGATGCAGAGTGTGGAACATACAGCAGGAAGATGATTGTTGAACTGTTAGGGCTGGTAATACATGCTAATTTATGAGGACCGTCAGAAAAGATCCAAAAGGTCTTCAAACAAGCAGAAGCAAAGATAATTAAGAATTAAGCTCCCAATTAAGAGCTTTTTGCCAGTTGCCGGAACTCTGCCACGGAAGCCCCTCTCTCATCTCGCTTGGAGAATCTCCCCAACTTATTTGCCATTCATTCCCCTCCTTCCCCCACAGAGGTAAGGGATGAAAAACAGCCAATCAGTTCTAGGATTTATTCTGCAGTCGAATACCAGCAGCACCCTCTGTTGTATATATTTAAAATTACAGAATGCAATAAGACCAAGATACTATTTCTTGGTGATTTCTCATTAGACTTTAATTCAGCTCTCAAAGTAATGGTGCGTTAAAGAAAAGAGAGTGAAGGAGAAATGAGCATGAGTTTAATCCCAAACATTCACACTATCCTAACCTAGCAGAATGGCTTTGACAGATTGTAGGGAATTCAGAAAAGAGCAAGTGGACAAGAGATGGGGACTTACAAGGAAAGATTGAAAGAATTAAATAAATAGGCTAGCTACCTAATGGCCGCAGAAATGGAGAGGACATACAAGGGAGTTGAATTGTTTAGAGTGGTGCAAGAGGGTAGAGAGAGGAGTAATTACTATTATTTGTATTACGTAGCACCTAGAGGTCCCAACCAAGATCGATGCTTCCATGTACAGGAGATATATAGATACTGTGACGGAGTCAGACCAGAAGGATATAGGAGAGTGCTGGAAGGCAGGTATATTAGTCTGAGGATGTGCAGGTCCCTGTTCCCTGGATAGCCAAACAAAGGCTACTCCAGGCCAATCAAGACACCTGGGGCCAATTAAGAACCTTCTAGAAAGGAGTAGAAACAGCTAGCCTGATCGGGACACCTGAAGCCAATCAGGGACTGGCTGAAACCAGATAAAAACCTCCCAGTTAGTCAGGTGGGCTGTGGGTGTCAGGAGCTGTGGAAGGAAGTTATGCTGTTGGTGAGGCTGAGTGGTGGACAACATATCATACAGAAGGAAGAAGGCCCTGAGGTAAGGGTGAAGTGGAATTTGAAGAACCGGGGACTGCTGTGGGGAAGTAGCCCAGGGAATTGAATTATGTTCTGTGGATAAAAGGTCAGCCATCTTAGCTGATACTATTAGGGTCCCTGGGCTGGAGTCCGGAGTAGAGGGAGGGCCCGGACTCCCCCCTTTTTGTAGGGATGACATATTAAAGTATTAAAAATGATTCCCCAAGTGGAAGTGACTCCCCATAATTTGTTCCCCACAACTGAAAGTCTACATAGTATAAGTTTGTTAAGTAGAAGTAGCTTGATAAGTGTTTAGATTTATTATTATTATTAGTTAAGATCGTTAAATGTTTAGATTTATTATTATTGCCCCTTTAAAATATAATTTGTTAATATTAGGTCATGTAACTTGAAATTGTACTATGGAGCCAGAAACAGCTCCCCTCTCTCTGTCCCAGGGCATGCTCAAACTTTTGCAAGTAGCTACTTGAAATTGACATTGCAGTGATATATTGTAACGATGCATTGTCAAGCCACTAACTCCATTGTAAGGATGCATTGTCAAGCCACTAACTCCGCTCTGGGAGCCAAGCCCTGTAATTGATTAAGGGCATTGTTACACAATTGACGCCAGTTCTCTTCAAAGCATTGTGAACCAATTAACCCTAATCGCAAAGTGAAACATTGTAACTATAACAGTAACTAACAGCACTCAGAGAGAGAATGTTTTGAGAAATGCCACCCAGAAACTTTTATAAAACTTTTTGTAACTACAACTCTTGTATGTGTAAAATTATTATTATACAAAATACTGTATGTGAAACATTAATTAGGGAATGTAGGTAAGAGAGAGTGAGTGCTTGGACAATGAATGAATGGTTTGAGAGGTTCCAGCCTGAGAATGCAGCATCAAAGGGCTGACAAAGGCGTCAGGTGCCAGTGCAACCAAAAGGTGTCAAGTGGAGAAAAACTGGAGACTGGAGGTCCACCCTATGAGATCACTGACGAGCACCTGGCAGCCACCCTGAAGACATCAGCATGACGCAGCAATTCCCATAGACTGGTATAGGAAGAAATTCCTATACAGACTGGACCAAAAGACTATGGAGTCAGAGTCCAAGGTTCTGCTGCCAGCCTTCCAGGAGCTTCAGATGCACATCTGATCAGGACTTCACTCCCCACTACCATCACCTGTGTATAGAATACCTGGCCAGTATTCTGTCACAAGCAACTTCCAGGCTGGTAACTATAACAATTACCCAGAACCTGAATGAATGGATGAATGATTGAATGAATGTTTTTATATATATATAATATGTGTGTGTATAAGGGTTAAGTAGTGATAGGAATAAGTAGTTAGAAGCAAACAACGTTGTTTATCTTTTCTTTATTCTTTATTATTATCTTTACAATAAATGTGGCTTTTTGCCATATCCCCCTCATAAGATCCTGCTTGCTTTTATTGGTATAACATTTTCTGCCTCCCTTAGTTACTGAGAAAGGGAGGTCACTCTGGGCCTAGATGAGTTTCTGAGGCCCCAAAATCTGCCAGGAAGCGCAGGACCCACCAATACAGACTCGGAACTTTGTCACAATACATACAAAGGAGGAGACCGTTCCTGCCCCAAAGAGCTTACAAATTAAGGCTGATTTTCAAACAACTAATGCTTTCAGATGCCCCAATTTTCAGAAATTTCTAAGCACCCAACCACTGAAAATTGGGCTTTTAAAGGAGTCTTAAATCGCACAACTAAAAATAGAGACCCTCCCAACATCATTAGCCATGTCTGAAAAACTGGGCCTTAAATAGGCAAGATATTTTTCTTGGCTGAGACTCATTGCCACAGGACAAGAACTTAGTAGGAATCTAAAAAGGATTGGACATTCTTCTGACTATGATTAAGAGTTACACTAGCTAGAAGAAAAACCCATAAGAGGCATAAGCCCACGTGGCCTCAGGACAGAAGCTAACTGCTTGCTGTTTCATTATTTCCCCATAGGTATTTTACTATGTAGCTCCCATTACGTGACTTTTATATGGTTTTCTAAAGGATCAGGTAGCGGTCACTGTTGGAGACAGGAGATCAGACCAGACAATAGATCTAATCTGGTATAAGTGACAAAGAGTCCTGTGGCACCTTAAAGACTAACTAAAGTATTAGAGCATAAGCTTTCATGGGCCAATACCCGCTTCGTCGGATGTGTGCAGTGGAAGTATCCAGGGCCAGAAATAAATAAGAGGCAGGGGCCAGGCTAGAGATAACAAGGTTAGTCCAATCAGGCTGAACCAGCTTGTTATCTCTAATCAGGGAGGATGAGGTCCTCTTCTAGCAGCTGATCTTGAGGTGTGAACACCAAGAGAAGAGAAGCTGCTTTTGTAGTTAGCTAGCCACTCATAATCTTTGTTCAATCCTTGATTGATAGTATCAAATTTGCAAATGAATTGCAGCTCCGCAGTTTCTCTTTGCAGTCTGGTCTTGAAGTTTTTTTGCTGCAAAATGCTGATCTTTAAGTCTTTTATGGTGTGTTCAGCAAGGCTGAAGTGTCATCCTACAGGTTTTTGTATATTGCCATTCCTGATATCTGATTTGTGTCCATTTATCCTTTTTCGTAGGGACTGTCCAGTTTGGTCGATGTACATAGCAGAGGGACAGTGCTGGCACATAATGGCATATATTATGTTGGTGGATGTGCAGGTGAATGAACCAGTGATGGTGTGGCTGATCTGGTTAGGTCCTGTGATGGTGTTGCTGGTGTAGATATGTGGGCAGAGTTGGCATTGAGGTTTATTGCATGGATTGGTTCCTGAGTTAGAGTTGTTATGGCGTGGTGTGCTGTTGCTGGTGAGAATATGTTTGAGGTTGGCAGGTTGTCTGTGGGCGAGGACTGGCCTGACTCCCAAGGCCTGTGAAAGTGAGGGATCGTTGTCCAGGATGGGTTGTAAGTCACTGATGATTCATTGGAGAGGTTTTAACTGAGGACTGTAGGTGATGGCTAGTGGTGGTCTGTTGTTTTCTTTCTTGGGCTTGTCTTGCAGCAGAAGGCTTCTGGGTACACGTCTGGTTCTGTTGATCTGTGTCCTTATTTCCTCGTGTGAGTATTGTAGTTTTGAGAATGCTTGGTGAAGATCTTGTAGGTGTTGGTCTCTGTCTGAGGGGTTGGAGCAAATACGATTGTACCTCAGTGCTTGGCTGTAGACAATGGATCGTGTGGTGTGTCCGGGATGGAAGCTGGAGGCATGAAGGTAGGCATAGCTGTCGGTAGATTTTCAGTATAGGGTGGTGTTGATGTGGCCATCGTTAATTTGCACCATGGTGTCTAGGAAGTGGACCTCTCATGTAGACTAGTCCAGGCTGAGGTGGATGGTGGGGTGGAAGCTGTTGAAATCGTGGTGGAATTCTTCCAGAGTTTCCTTCCCATGGGTCCAGATGATGAAGATGTCATCAATGTAGCGTAGGTAGAGAAGGGTCATGAGTGGACGAGCTTTGAGGAAGCGTTGTTCCAGGTCAGCCATAAAAATGTTGGCATACTGTGGGGCCATGCAGGTGCCCATAGCAGTGCCACTGGTCTGGAGGTATATATGGTCACCAAATTTGAAATAATTGTGTGTGAGGATTAAGTCAGAGAGCTCAGCAACCACTTGTGCTGTGGCATCATCAGGGATATTGTTCCTGACAGCTTGTATTCCATCTCTGTGTGGGATGTTTGTGTAGAGAGCTTCTACATCCATGGTGGCTAGGATGGTGTTTTCTGGAAGGTCACCAATGCATTGTAGTTTTCTCAGGAAGTCAGTGGTGTCACGGAGACAGCTGGGAGTGCTGGTGGCGTAGGGTCTGAGTAGAGAGTCCACATACCCAGACAGTCCTTCAGTGAGAGTGCCAATGCCCGAGATGATGGGGTGTCCAGGGTTTCCAGGTTTGTGGATCTTGGGTAGTAGATAGAATAACCGCGGGCAGGGCTCTAAGGGTATGTTAATTTGTTCCTGTGTTAGTGTAGGGAGTGTCCTGAGTAGATGGTGCAGTTTCTTAGTATATTCCTCAGTGGGATCTGAGGGAAGTGGCCTGTAGAAATTGGTGTTGGAGAGTTGTCTGGTAGCCTCCTTTTGGTAGTCCAACCTGTCCATGATGACAACAGCACCTCCTTTATCAGCCTCTTTGATTATGATGTCAGGGTTGTTTCTGAGGCTGTGGATAGCATTGAGTTCTGCACGACTTAGGTTGTGAGGCAGGCGATGTTGTTTTTCCACAATTTCTGCCTGTGCACATCAGCGGAAGCATTCTATGTATAGGTCCAGACTGTCATTTCGACCCTCAGGAGGAGTCCATGTGAAGTTCTTCTTCTTGTGCTGCTGGTGGGATGGTGCCTGTGTATCAGTGCGCTGTTCTATGTTGTCTTGAAAGTATTCTTTGAGTCGGAGGCAGCGAAAGTAGGCTTCCAGATCACCGCAGTACTGTATCATGTTTGTGGGGGTAGTGGGGCAGAACAAGAGTCCTCAAGATAGGACAGACTCTTCTGCCGGGCTGAGTGTGTAGCTGGATGGATTGATGATATTGCTGGGTGAGTTATGGGTACCACTGTTGTGGCCCCATGTGGCAGGTAGGATTTTAGATAGCTTGCAGTCCTTTTTCCTTTGTAGAGAGGTGATATGTGTAATATAGATCTCCTTCTTATTTTAGTAAAGTCTGTTTGTGTGGAGGGTTGGTTGTTTATCAAGGTCTCCAGGTTGGAAAGCTCTTTTCTGATGTTTTCCTGCTTGCTGTACAGGATGCTGATCAGGTGGTTCCTCAGTTGCTTTGATAGTGTCTGGCTTAATCTCTCACTGTAGTCTGTGCAGTATGTAGAAAGCAATGGATTTTTCACCTTCAGTCCATTTGGTATGATGTCCATCCGTTTGCATTTGGAGAGAAAGATGATATCTGTCTGTATTTGTGCAAGTTTCTTCATGAGGTTGATGGATTTCCACTCCATACGGCTAAATGCAGTGCCTTGCATGTTGTCAAGAATCAGAGGGGTAGCCGTGTTAGTCTGGAATTGCAGAAGTGACACAGAGTCCGGTGGCACCTTAAAGACTAACTAAAGTATTAGAGCATAAGCTTTCGTGGGCTAATACCCACTTCGTCGGATGCATGCTACCTCTCTGATTCTTAATTTGGTATAGTAATTCCTGCGTTGCTATGGAAACGTTTTGGGGCACAGACTCTTTTTGTTCAGCGTTTGTACAGTGTGGAGCACAGTGATCCATGACTGGGGCTCTTACCAGCTACTGAAATAAATACATACATACATAAATGATATGTAAGGTAGGACTGATTCCTGCGCCAGATGCCCCTCATCTACAGATAGTCAGTGCACGGCCAGATAGTAAATAAAAATGGACTTAACTGCGCTCTGGAGGACTGCTGCTGAGGCAAGCGTGGTATCCTATACCGATACGCATTACAAATACACGTCTTGATGTGTTTCCATAAGGAGTTTATCCATAGCTCTCAGCACACAATATACCGGCAGTACGTAAACATAGTTAAGTGTCTCCCACCCTTCCTCACTGGACATGAGCTCTGCAGAACTGTAAGGGTCTAGTTCAGTTCAACAACCTGTTTGCCTTGCACGGACTCTAGCCGTTTTACAGGCTTGTTGTGCAATCAGACGCCTTCACAGAGTGACTGGCAAATCATAGAATTGCGGCATGTGACCTTCAGAGCCGTCTGCCAGCGATGGCGCTGGCAATTAAATGAATTGGCCCATCCTCAGAAAAGCACATAAATCGTTCACGTTCCATTCACTCTGGCTGCAGGAAAGGCTCCTGAGCAGAGAGATGCAAAACACTGGCTGGATTCTGTCCCTGATGAAGTCCATGGGAGTCTAGCCACTGACTTCAATGGGAGCAGCGTTCAGCGCTCTCCGCTTTTGTGCAAAAAAGCAAATATCCTTTTCCTCAAGGCCTAGACCAAGTGACTGTGGGGGAAGGGAGGCAAGGACCTCCACCCCCAGGCTGAAGAACAGGAGTGGAGCACGAGTCCAGAGGAACATTGTGGGTAGCCTCCGCAGACCTGTCATCTCTTTTCTGCAGGCAGAATAGCAGAAGATCTGCATAGGAATGGATTTTGCAGTCCCTTCTCCCACCCCATCTTACCCAGATGCCTCCCTCCTCAACAGTAGGAGGGAACCCTTTATGGGCCTGAACTCTACATACACAAGAGGTCACAAACCCAGGTCTTGAGCCCAGTCCCACTGAAACCAATGTCTCCCATCATGCTGACTTTTCAGTCTTGCTCTCTTCTGAGCAGCAGTTGCCAGGGCAAAGAAGACTTATATCAACAACAAAGGAAGAGGCAGGATATGCCCCAAATATCTCATTGTCAGGTTTGTTTAAAAAAAACAAATAAACCTAAACTTGTGAGTGGGCCCTCTATCATAATGACCCAGAACACTAACCCGGATTTGCAGCCATTACTATAGTGTATTGGGCCACTTGTTTGGTACAACTGCTGAGTGATTTCTTAAAATGTATCCATCTCCATCTAACAATGTTGGTTCTTGTATGGCCTTCTTTACCGTGACAGCTGGGTATCTCCTAAGAACAAGAATCATCTTGCAAAACTCTCTGTCCTTTCTCTGCCTGGATAGGTAGCTTCAAAAGTAGTTCTGGTTGAAATTTTTTTTGATGAAACAGTCAGAAAATGCTGTTTCATCAAAATCAAAATGTTTTGCTGGAACATGTAGATTTCAACCAAATGTTTGATGGAAAAATTTCAAAATTAAAAAAGGTTACTTTGTTTTGATTTTCTTGTTTTATTCTATTGTTTAGTTTAGCCCTTTCATGTTTAATATTATTTTATATTTATACATATATTCATATTATAATGTTGTGATGTTATCAGAATGTTTCAATAAGGTCATTTTGATGTTTCTGAAATCAAAATATTTTGGAATTTCTGGTCCAGAAAATATTTCGAGATCAATTCCTTGTACTGATCCAGGATGAAAACATTTTTCAAAGTGTCAGAAATTTCCTGTAGGACAAATGCCATTTTACGATCACCCCCATTTACATGCTAGATATACTTTCCCCTTCCTTCCCTGCTCCAGTGACTGAGTACATTTTTGTGAAGAGCTTATTGTGGGAAAGACAAAGTGAAGGGTTTCCTGGGAAATCTGTTGGGAAATCCAGACTCTGTTGACAAAATTATGATGCTTGTTAAATGTGAACAAAATTTTGCCAAAGCCAGGTCTCCAATGTGTGTAAATTAGTGTCTTGCCATTGAAATCGATGCCGATTTAGACAGGCTGAGGATCTGGCTCCAAATATTTTGCAAAATGCATGAAACTGCAAGATTTTTTAAAAAAATGTTTCCATGATGAACATTTGCAGAGTGCAATCTGTTGTGAATTCTGAAACTACTCCCAGGCTAACTGGCTTCTGTGTATGACTCCAGTTTTAGTGGCTGTTGAGACAACTATACAATGGCTGTCGACCTAAGAAAAAAGCACATACAAAAACCAAAGAACCGCTTCCAGACTTTATTCTATTAATCACAAGGGAGTAAATAAAAGACAGAAGTGCAGCAGCGCTTAGCCCCATGTCTGATTCATTGTAAAAAGGAAAGACGTTTTAGTCTGTGCGCCAGCAGTGAGATACTACACCAGGGGTAGGCAACCTATGGCACGGGTGCCAAAGGCGGCACGGGAGCTGATTTTCAGTGGCATTCGCACTGCCTGGGTACTGGCCACCAGTCTGGGGGGCTCTGCATTTTAATTTAATTTTAAATGAAGCTTCTTAAACATTTTAAAAACCTTATTTACTTTACATACCACACTAGTTTACTTCTATATTATAGACTTATAGAAAGAGACCTTCTAAAAATGTTAAAAATGTATTACTGGCACGCGAAACCTTAAATTAAAGTGAATAAATGAAGACTCGGCACTCCACTTCTGAAAGGCTGCCAACCCCTGTACTACGCCAAGGGAACAGAAATACAGAGACCTGATTTCCTGTTGCTCTATATCAGGGGTCAGCAACCTTTCAGAGGTGGTGTGCTGAATCTTCATTTATTCACTCCAATTTAAGGTTTAGCGTGCCAGCAATAGATTTAACGTTTTAGAAGGTCTCTTTCTATAAGTCTATAACATATAACTAAACTATTGTTACATTGTTACATATATTGCTATATGTAAAGTAAATAAGGTTTTTAAAATGTACAAGAATCTTCATTTAAAATTAATTAAAATGCAGAGCCCCCCAGACCGGTGGCCAGGACCCGAGCAGTGTGAGTGCCACTGAAAATCAGCTCGCGTGCCGCCTTTGGCACACGTGCCATAGGTTGCCTACCCCTGCTCCATATCTTGTATAACCATTGACCCCGAG
Organism: Dermatemys mawii; assembly: GCA_007922305.1. NCBI lineage: Eukaryota > Metazoa > Chordata > Testudines > Dermatemydidae > Dermatemys > Dermatemys mawii. Next base: position 7,700,292 of record ML677344.1, on the reverse strand, counting down.
GCGGTGTGGGTGTGAAACACTATCACATCAGGATAGCAGTGTTTCATGCCCCCTTTGCACTGTCTGAGCGAGTGCACACTATGCAAGGCAAAGGACAATCAGGCCCCTGCATTGTTCCCCTGACTCTGACACAGACAAGCTGGTTCACCACAGGCAAGCCACTTAGCTTCCCTGTCTCAGTGCTCTTTGTCCATAAATTTGGGATACTGATGCTTCCCCATCCCAGGGAAGTGCTGAAGTGCTGTCTAAGTAGTGGGTATCTTTAACAGTATCATAGTCCGCAGCTGGGTGCAATTCAAACGAAGGGAAATAAACCCTACTGCTGATAGACATGGTGAGCAAAGCTCTAAGTACTAGGAGATCATGAGGAAACAGGAGAGGGATTATGGATCTTCTGTCCTTTGTCAAACCTCGCACCCAGCAAGGCAGTTCTTGACATGAGAGCATTCATCTGGCTCCATGCCAGGCTTGCTTGTGACACCTGCAGGGGAGTCAAAACAGGGGAGTCAGGGGGCCCTCCCACTTTTTACCAGCCCCAAGGGCAAGCGACAGGGGGAAGGGAGCAGAGAGGAGCAAGTGGGGGATGGGGTTTTGGGGGAAGGAGCAGCATAGGGATGGGGGCTCGAGGAGAATAGTGGTGCAGAGGTGAGGGCTCAGGGCCATGGTTTGGGCACCTGTGGCCCCCCCTCCCACTTTTAGGGTGTTTCCACCACTCCATGATACCCAGTGTTGCACTTCGGTCTTGTGAGATTCAAAATTTCACCACAGGCTTTTCCTTTATTCCACCATCCTGCAAATGGATGCCAGGTTACAGAGTATTGTCAGGGAGTGCCTGAAGGCATGAAGAGAAAGAAGAAAGTCAGTTCCATGGTTAGGGTTCTAGCCTACTACTTGGGAGCTCCAATTCCCTGCTCTGTCACAGACTTCCTGTGTGATCTTGGGCAAGTTACTTACCCTCTCTGAGCAAAACAATGACAGTGACTCTTAGAGCCCAAATCAACTAACGTGGGCTTGTAGGGCTTGCACTGCAAAGCTACACCTAGCAGCGTAGCCATTATTGCTCAGGCTTACACCTGGGCTCTGAGACCCTCCCCTCTTGCCAGGTCTCAGAGCCTGGGCTCCAGCACAAGCAGGAACATCTGCACTAATATTTTTAGCCCCAAAGCATGAGCTCGAGTTAGTTGACCTGGGCTCTGAGACTTGCTACGGTGGATATTTTTTGGGGGGGCAGTGTAGACGGACGATTAGGCCGTGTCTATACTAAAGGGAAATATTTATCTAAGCTATGCAACTGGAGTTACATGAATAGTGTAACTCAAATTGACCTATCTACTTACCACAGGATCCACACTACACAATCCTACTCTTCTTGATCCGGTGGGGTACAGGAGTCAACAGGAAAGCGATCTGTGATCGATTTGGTGGGTCTTCACTGGACCCACTAAATCAACCGCTAATGTATCAATCGCTGCTCATCAATCTCCACATAAGTGTAGACAAGCCCTGAGAGTTTCCCATCTCTAAAATGAGGATAATAGCAGTGCTTTACCCCACAGGAAAGGTAAACACATTAAAGATGGTGCAGTGCTGAGATGATATGGTGATGGGAGCCACAGAAGTACTTTAGATAGAAAGTTTTCACTGTTAAGCATGTCTTAGGCTTGGCAGATTTATTATTACATATATTAGAGTATTGACTGAGAATCCAGTCCCAATGTGTTAGGTGCTGTACAGACACTTATTTAAAAGACAGTCCCTAACCAAAGAACTTCTAATCTAAACTCTAACAAGAAGAAATGATCCCAGGATGCAGAACTCATGGGCAGATGAAATCCTATATGCTTCCTGTAAGATGATCTTCCATAAACTAAGTTACAGGCAACCCTATATGAAAAAGCAGAAGACATTCACACCTAGCCTGAGATTGCTCACCATGTCTGTCTCGTACATCACACAATTTATAATCCCCAGTAAAAACATCTCCCCGGCCCACGGCTTCAATTTCTGTGCACAGCTACCGCAGCACTTTAATTGTCCCATAAATTTGATGGAAAAGATTTGATAGCGGGTGCTCCTAAAATGCCACATGTCTCGAGCACGGCAGTTAATGAATGGCTCCCAACTATTCACATTTCAATCTATATGCAAATGTGCCCTCTGCTTGCCTCATGCTGGACTTTTCATCATGGCATTACTGCTATCCAGGGAAGCCTCAGACTCGTAGATCACATAGGTACAAGACATAAATGGGAGAAGAGTTAAATTATTCTGTATTTATGAGGAAGCGAATATAAGCTGTGGGCTTATGCTTTTGTTTTTAGAATACTATGATCACAAATCAGCCCCAGGAAGGCCTACAATAATGCTTGCTTTATTTTATCCTCCCTGCTATCAAAATATACACAGCAGTCGATCATTTAAAGATGCAAAGTCGAACGCATATCATCCAACATTATCCAGGAACCGCATAATGCACGTCAGCTATGAGTGAAGATGATGACTGCAGCGCATGGCTTGGGGACGTTTCTAGATGCATTGTGAAATTTTGATATAGGTCTCTCCTACTTCCATCTCAGAGGAGGAGAGGGGATAAAAACAAGAGCACAGAACTATTCCTACCTGTATAACATAGAAACAGGGATGAGCCAGGAAGATAGTGTTTGGATAAGGATCAAGTGTAAGCTGGGGTTGGCTGAACCAGTGGTAATGCATCATGGGTTAGAAGCTGAAACTACGGCTTGCTTTCTATCCATGCCCATTGTCTGTTACCTATCCCCCCAACCAGTGTGTTGATGAAACAAGCTGTTTTGTTGTACATCTAATCAGTGGGCTCTCTGAGCCATGGACTCTTTTCTTATTATTAATCAGTACGGTGGGGCCTTGGACTTTGATTTGGGGCCCCTAGGTGCTCAAAAGCTGTTGTCATGAGAGTTTGATCTCAAATGCCAGAAACCTCTCCATAATGGTGAAACAGAATGAATGGGGAAAAATCTTGTGGGACCAGATGTTCCCTATATTCTAACCACCCTAGCACAAAATCCCATGGGAACTGCCTTTTTGTGCAATTTCAGCTACGTCTGAAACATCAGCAAAAAACCCAGCAAGCTCTGTTTGGTTTTGGATCTGACCCAGAACCAAAAACCACAGGAGGAATCCAGATCCAGGGACCCAAACCTAGATTCACTTAAATGCAAAAGGCCAAGGATAGGAGGATGTGTTCCATTTCTCTGCACCAGATATAACCAATGGAGGTTGCATTGATTCAGTGCTGACTGAAAGGAAAGAGTGGCACTAGCTGAATTACATCACCTCTACCTGAGGCATCTAGATGTTTCTTGGAGGTCTGCTCAGGAAGCATGGATATAGCTTCATCCTGCTTTTTTTTGCAATACCTGAGAGGACCCCAGCACCACAGGGGCTGGGAGCAAGTTACTTATAACAAGAAACTAGTGATCAGCAGATAAAAGGAGTGTCCTATGGTAGGAGAGAATCAGAGGGGTAGCCGTGTTAGTCTGGAATTGCAGAAGTGACACAGAGTCCTGTGGCACAGGACTCTTTGTCACTATGGTAGGAGGTATCCCCTGAGGTATCATTGTGTACTGGAGACAATACTGGAACCTGATGTGTGACCAGTCCTTGATGATAAAGCTGAAAACTCTAATCTGCCTCTGTTTCATTAACCCATTTTAGGCCAAAAGCCAGGGATGAGAACACCACTCACTTACAGACCCATGGCTTTGGTATGCATATGTAGGGCAAAGGGGAAGAGGTTGATGTAGCTGGCTCGCCAAGGGAGGATAATCTGTGGAGAATCTGTAGCCATGTAGTTCGGGTCTATTTAGTAGGTGCCCATTACAAAATTCCCAGCCTAGTTCTTCACTGTGTACAAAAGGAGAGATCGACATTTAGGGCCCTGTGCTGTCTTGTATGCTTAAGATAGTATGAGACAAGAGCACAGGCCTCTCAAAATACAGGGCTCATGAAGAAAGGCCCAGATTTCCAGGGCTTTGGTCTGTGCCCGGATTTACATCTATGTAACTGAGAGCAGAATCTCTCCATCTAACCTTAAGTGCCTATCACCCTGGTAACCAATGACCATGCAACAATTAAAGGTAAGCACAATGTGTGTGTCCTAATGACTGTTTTCTCGCAGCCTCCTTTGGTTCTGGCATATGTACTTGATTTCCTGTGTTTGCTCAGCTTGGTTTTTTGCTTGCTTTTATCCTTCTCTTCCATCTTCCTCACTGCGAACTGGGGCCAGCACTAGGAAAGGGCCTTAAAGAGAAGCAGCTTCTATTTAGCTCTGAACAGTCAGAAAACAAGGGCATGATGAGTAGGTTCAATTCTTATTGACATCTAAGAGGGTGGCGGAGGCTTAAATCAGGGCTGAATTTGGTCCTGGGGAAGGAAAAATAATACTCGTGGGAGAGCGCTCATTTTGTTGCATATGTGGGTTTTTTAATGTGCTTGGTTTTTTGTTGGCCCAGCACAAGAACAGGAGTTAAATGGTGCCTGGACACAGCTTCATGAGGGGATAAGTTATAGGTCAACTGGGATCCTTTGGGATGATTAGGAGAATACTCTGAATGCAAGGCAATGCTCTGGGAGTTAACCACTTACCACTACAGAAGGGATGTGTGTGTGTGTGTGTTTGTGTGTTGTGTACACTCGCATCTCGTTTGGTTTTATTTCCAGATCTAAAAATGTAATTGTTTGAACTGAAACGGTAAACACTGAAGATGAGTCACTGAAGTTCTGTGCAGCCAAACAAGCTCATTAGGTACCAAGCCAAGAATCTGGAAAGTCCCCGCTCTTTCCCCCTCACCCCACCCCGCTGCCCCTTTGTATACCGAAAAGGAGTTGCCAGGACCAATTTGCCAGTTACTAAAGCTGATAAGTGAGGTTTCCAGCGGGCTCTGCTGCAGAACAGTATTTCCTTTTCTTCTACTTTGCTGAGTGAAAGGCACAGAGAGCTGCATATGAGGCCAATGCAGTTTCTCCTCATTGATCAGAGCTACTTCTTCCCAACCAGAACTCAGCTCTCAAGAATCAGTTCCTCTACCTATATCAGATCTGCACCATCGTAAATCCTTGATTCACACTAGTGTAAGACAGAGGAGAATCAGGCCATTAAAATGAAAAGAGCTATGCTGACTGCCATCTGCTGGGGATATGGCCCTCTGAGACTTGTTGTGCATTGAAAATGGGGGTGAGGAGGGAATGCCATACGCAAGTTGTCGGCATTCAAGGAAAACACACACACACGAGAGAAACAACTCTGACAAGCAGAAATGTCCAAATACTAACTTTTCAAAGAGCATCAAGAAGTACATAGGTACATTTCTAAAAATCTTTGATCACACCCAACTTATTCTTGCTGGCAATAAGCAACCATCCATAACCTGCAACTCTTCAGACCACAATATTAAAATGGAAACTGTTCAGATGTAAACTGTTGGCCAGAACCTCAGCTGGTGTAAACTGATATACTTCCCCTAACTTCAGTGGAGCTGCACCAATTTACACCAGGCTGAGGATCTGGCCCCATACATGTAACGATAAAGATGCTTGCTCATGTTACCAACGCCCTTTTAGCTTATCACAATGGACAGGATTTAAACTATTTGTGGGTTTTATTGCACTTCACATATAACAAACAGTACAAATCAAAATGTCAGTTTCCCTGTGTCTGTAATCAGTTACACACTGTCTGGTTCTGAAGTGTTATGTTTAGGTTTCTAGAACTTCATAGAGAATGTCAATAAAATGTTTCTCCACATTTTTTGTGGAGGTTCTCTTGAAAAAAAGTAAACTGAGAAACACTGGATTTTTGAAAACAAAATTTTTTTTGTTTGTTTTCCATTGAAAAAAATGGAAAAAATTTTTCAATAAAACAAAAGTATCTGTTTTTTTTAAGATCATTCCTTTTAAAAAAAGTTTTCAACAGAAAACATTCAATGAGCTTTAACTTCTTTTCATTTATTGAACCCACTCCTTGCCTATCGAGAGATTTGCTCAAAGAATAATAACCGAGTAAGGACTTCAGGCTTTTTTAAAAAAAATTATTATTTTTTGATCACTAGCTACTTTACAGTAATGCTTGAAATGAATGGAAACTTTACAAAGGCTTATACCATAGCAGGCAGTGGGACTGTTAAAAATTATTTATACACTAGATATTTTGTAAGGCTTGCCATAGGCTGATATTATTTGAATTATTAAATAATCATAGAATCATATAACTGTAGGCCTCGAAAGGTCATCTAGTGAGTCCATTCCCCTGCACTCATGGCGGTACCAAGTATTATCTAGACCATCCCTGACAGGTGTTTGTCTAACCTGCTCTTAATAATCGCCAGTGACAGAGATTCTACAACCACCCTAGGCAATTTATTCCACTGCTTGACCACCCAGACGGGAAGCTTTTGCTGATGTCCACCCTAAACTGTCACAACAGGAAGATTCCTCAGTCCACTCTAAGGACACTTTAAATCTGATTTGCACCACTGGAGAAGCATAGACAGAGTGAATGGGGCTGAAGAGCTGGCTCACTATGGATCCCAGAGTAAACTTTGATACAGTTTGAATACTTTTGTGTGATGACCATGTGTGTTTTTAACAATATACGACCACAAAAGCTTTCAGCATCAGAGTTTGAAACAGGGATATTCTGATCTGAAATGCGCTGTTCTTTAAAATCCAGTGTTGTTTTTATTTCCACTGTCATTTTCCTTAGCATAACTAATAAATTGGTCAAAGCCTAGTTTGCAACTTTTTATGCCGATGAAAAAAGAAATTAATCCCTTATCTAATCTAGTGAGGTGCAGTCTATCTCATGGCTGATGCTCTTGGCAGCTCAATGCAAGACATCTGGATATGTTTTTGCTGCTCCGTTTGATCTTGGGTGTTTCTGACAAGCCAATTTTAGAAATACCTAGTCAATAGCGTCCAGCATGCCAGATTCTGCTCTTGATTAAACCGGTGTAAAGAGACTTCACTGGAGTCACTCCACATGGCACCCTGGATAAGGGCTTGATTCTGTAAGGCACTGAGCAGCCTGCCCCTGATCCAGACAGAACAGATGCTTTGCTGGCGCAGGGCCAGAGCAACGCTGGAACTACTCACATGCTAAAAGTTAAACACGTGCTTCAGTGCTTTGCCCAAGTGAGAGAGCGACTTTCAGGGCCATGTCCTAAATGAGAGCAGATTTTGACAGTCTCTATATCAGCATCTTTATTAATTCTTTTTAAGGACACCCATAGTTCCATTATACACAGCTAAAGCAGAATTTAAGTGAAAATCAAGAAAAAAGACTATTTTAAAAATGTCCATATCAAACATCTGCAAGCAGCTCTCACCACACATCCCTGGTTGGCCCCGGACAAGAAAATATAAGGAGTGCATTACGTGCGATAAAACTCTTTCCAGTTAATCTGGGCTACACACTGCAATGATTTCCGCTAAGCCAATCAAGGACTCAGGCTAACGGGCACAAGACGTGTTTCTTTCGACTGTCCCTTATAAAGGGATAGAATAGGCTAAAAATAACCCGACCCTAAAACAGGCCTTTTGTTAGCTAATGAAGTGACATTTTAAAATGAGCAGCACTAAAGTACAGGAAACAACTATCTTACCTGGCGTAGAATGACCATGGTTCCTACGTAAACACATCAGCAATTGCCACTAGTAGCCCTGAAACAGAAAAGAAATCGAGCATTGAGATGATTGAAAAATTCCCTCACTCATAGTCTGATCTCAGGAATGGTATGATGGCTTAAGAGATATAACTCTTCAAAGGTGGGCTTTGGGAGCATTTACAAACAATAGATGGGACTGTAAAGTTAGTGGCTTTATACCATTAGTTCCAGACAGCGAAAGATAATCCTCTAATTACATCCACATTAATACCGATGCATTGTTGAATTAGACAAGCTGGCCTCGTATGGTGATAAGAACAGTTTATTTTTGTTGATCTTTTTTGCACAACATTTGTAAACTGAATCTTATAAAGTTAGCCAAAGAATAACTGAATAAAGACTTTATGATTTATTATTTATTTGAATGGGGCCCCGTTGTGCAAGCTGCTATCCAAACCAGTAGAAGAAAGACAATCCCAACCCCATAGAGCCCACAGCAATTAGGCCAAGGTGAGGGCTGCCTGAAATTTTCCACCTAAACCATTTTTCAATGGAAATTTGCATTTTTGGCTAAAAATACTTCACAAAAATTGTTTGCTTTCCTTAAAAAATTCTGACTTTTTGTTGTAAAAACAAACAGCTGAAAACCAAAACTTTTAATTCAGAAATGTCAAAATATTTCATTATGATATTTTTGATCAAGATGAAATATTTTATTTTGGGTCAGCTTGACATTAAACCATATCCTCCTAAGGGTACGTCTACGTGATCGATCTATCAAGGATCGATTTATCGTGTCCAGTGTAGACACAATAAATCGATCCCTGACTGCCCTTCCCATCAACTCCAGAACTCCACCTCTGCAAAAGGCAGAAGCGGAGTCGACGGGGGAGTGGTAGCGGTTGACTCATCACTGTGTGTACGCCTGGGTATGTCGATCTAACATACGTCGACTTCACCTATGCTATTCGCGTATCTGAAGTTGCGTATCTTATTTTAACCCTCCCGCCTAGTGTAGATCAGGCTTAAAACATCACAGTGCCTTCAGGGAAACCACTGATCTGATGCTTTCAAGAGCTACAGCAGTTGCCCATGTGTACTCTAAATCACCTGCAGAAAGAAAGGATGGTCTAGTGGTAGGGTGATAGCTGGGGACCTGGGAGTTTGGGGTTCAATTCCTTGCTCCCCTACAAACTTCCTGTGTGATCTTCAGTAGGGTTCTTTGTCCCTCAGGCCATCTGTAAAATGATGATAATAATAGCACTTTCCTACTTTACAGAGGCATTGTGAGGATAAATACATAGAAATAATAAGCTGTTCAGATACTGTTGTGATAGGAATTGTGTAAGTACTCACTTTTTTTTTTAATGGAACGGCTGCCATATGAGGAGAGATTAGTAAAACTGGGGCTTTTCAGATTGGAAAAGAAACGATTAAGGGGGGATATGACTGAGGTCTATAAAATCATGACTTGTGTGGAGAAAATAAATAATGAAGTGTTATTTACTCCTTTTCATAACACAAGAACTAGAGGTCACCAAATGACATTAACTGGCAAAAGGTTTAAAAACAAAGGGAAGTATTTTTTCATACTGCGCACAGTCAACCTGAGGAACTCCTTGCCAGAGGGTGTTGTGAAGGCCAAGTCTATAAGAGGGTTCAAAAAAGAACTAGATAAGTTAATGGAGGATAAGTCCTTCAATGGTTATTAGCCAGGATGGACAGGGATGGGGTCCCTAGCCTCTCTTTGCCAGAAACTGGGAATGGGTGACAGGATCACTTGCAGATTACCTGTTCTGTTCATTCCCTCTGAAGCACCTGGCACTGGTCACTGTTGGAAGACAGGATTCTGGATTAGATGGACCTTTGGTCTGACCCAATATGGCCGTTCTTATGTTTTGGAGAAAGAGCTCTACTACTTCGACCACCCAATGCAGGCCAACTCGAAAGAGTTTAAACAAAAGGCCTCTGTGCCAAATTGTGTCATAGGCAGCAGTCAAATCCAAGAAGAGGGCTCCCGTCTTTACATTTTTTTAAAACCGTTTTTGATAAAGGTGATCAAGGCTGATACTATTGAAGGTGTACATCAATGACCTATGAGCTATACTCTCACGCAAGGTTATGTATGCCGATGACACCGAGTTCAGTCCTTCTCAGAAATTGACATGGTCTTGAACGGAGAAGCTCCCGGCAGACTATTGCAGTCAATGGTGCCTGCAGCTCAGCTTTTCTAAGACCATTTCCAGTGTATTCCATCTGCACGATGCAAGCGCAAGCCATGAGTTAAACACTGTCATCAACAGCCAATGCCTGCAGCATAATCCAATCCCATTTTTCCTTTGGCGTGACATTAGATGGGTCATTAACGTACCGCGACCACTTGAGGAAGACGGCAGCCAAAGTCAGCACTCAGAACAATCTGCTCAGAAAATTGGCCTGTTCAACCTGGGGTGCAAATGGCCAGACATTTAGATCAACAACCATTGCCCTCTGCTATTCAACAGCAGAGTACTGTGCTCCTGCTGGTGTTGCTCGTCTCACACGAAGCTGGTCGATATAGAGCTTAACTAAGCTCTGCGTATTGTTACCAGAATTTTCGGGCAACTCTGTTACCATGGCTACTGATACTTGGTAACATAACTCCGCCCCTTATTCACCATGAAAAGGCCTCTGTCAAGTTGCTGGCTAAGATTTGTGAGAATAGCAACTTGCCATTGTATGCAGACCTCTTCTACCACCCACCAGCTTCCTGTTTTCTAGACATTCTTTATGGTCACTCGTGCTATCACAGGACCTTTTCTGCAGAAAAGGACCTAGGGGTTACAGTGGAAGCTGGATATGAATCAACAGTGTGCCCTTGTTGCCAAGAAGGCTAACGGCATTTTGGGCTGTATAAGCAGAGGCATTGCCAGCAGATCAAGGGACATGATCGTTCCCCTCTATTCGACATTGGTGAGACCTCATCTGGAGTACTGTGTCCAGTTTTGGGCCCCACACAAGAAAGATGTGGAAAAATTACAAGAAAGATGTGGAAAAATTGAAAAAAAATCCAGAGGAGGGCAACAAAAATGATTAGGGGGCTGGAGCACATGACTTATGAGGAGAGGCTGAGCGAACTGGGATTGTTTAGTCTACAGAAGAGAAGAATGAGGGGGGATTTGACAGCTGCTTTCAACTACCTGAAAGGGGGTTCCAAAGAGGATGCATCTAGACTGTTTTCAGTGGTACCAGATGACAGAACAAGGAATCAGTGGTGTCAAGTTGCAGTGGGGAAGGTTTTGGTTGGATATTAGGAGAAACTTTTTCACTCGGAGAGTAGTGAAGCATTGGAATGGGTTACCTAGGGAGGTGGTGGAATTTCCTTCCTTAGAGGTTTTTAAGGTCAGGCTTGGCAAAGCCCTGGCTGGGATGATTCAGTTGTGGATTGGTCCTGCTTTGAGCAGGGGGTTGGACTAGATGACCTCCTGAGGTTCCATCCAACCCTGATATTCTATGATTCTTTGACATGACAGTGGAATCTGGTTGGCACAATGAGTGGTCAATAACAATAGTTGTTAATCACTCTCCCAACCATCTGTCCACCAGGTTTTGATTTGTCAAGGCACTTGTGGTCATCGCTGAACCGGTTTGGAACAGGACAGGGCAACAATGTAGCTATCTCTTTAAATGGAGTTTTTCTAATGACCCGGAATGCAGCTACATTCAATTTCATACTATGTCACATTTCCTTGTTGAGTGCCCACTGACTTATTTTTGACACAGACTACCGGCTCTCCACCTGGCTGATGATGATGCCATTAAATGGATGGGCACATTGCACATATGCCGTTGATGATCATCACAGTGCCTAATAGAAGATGTAGTTTGGGTACCTCGTGCCCCCATTCTCCTTTATGGGCAGGACTCACTGGTTAGACTACATCTCCCGTGATGCACCACAGTCATATGACTCACATGACACACTGAGATGGGTCCACAAGAAGGGAGACCACGATGCATCATAGGAGATGTAGTCTGGCCAGGGAACTTGGACCACCAGGGAGAACGGGGGCATGCGGCGCGTGAACTACAACTACCATGAGGGACTGAACAAATGCAGACAGACACAGTTAAATCTGAAATTGACACAAAACATTTCAGTTTGTCAAACCAAACTATTTTGATTCAGGGTAATCCGACCCAAGACCAAACATTTTGTTTCAGTTTTCCTCTGGAAACTTTCAGTTTTCAGATTACGTTTTTCAGCGCCTGAGTTTTCAGTAAAAAGCCATTTTCCTGGAAAGTTTGCTCCAGCCCCCTCTTACTCATGGAGCCCAGGATCACAGAGCCCAGCTGTCCTCAGGAAGCCCTGTAAGATTCATCTATATGCCCAAGTATTTCCATCAATCCCAGCTCACTTTCTCTGATCATTTCCTAGCAGTGTCCTCCTCATCTCTACTCTTTTAGAATCCAGGTGTGGAGTGAGGAGAGCCAGACACTGATTTATTGCTCCTGAAGAGAAATATTGACTGAGGCTCAGTTCCAGCATGGTGTGCATTCAAAACAGGAAGCCAACAGGCCAGATCCACTCCTGCACAGTGAGGCGGGGTGCACAAAGTACACAGCCGTACCCCAGCAGGAAGGATGCAGAGCACAAGGTCAAGCTTTGCTCCATTCACCAACTTTTGAATGTTACCAAGTAGCTGGAGTGCTAATGACGCACAAATGTCCAGATGTATTGATAAGTGGCCTGGAAGCAGACAACAGGGCAAGGTGCTGCTTAGTAAGAAGTACCAGTGAGCTACAGAGCGAGAGGTTTTGTAATCATCACTACCATTGTTTGCTGTGGTAGGCAAGTAGATATGCAGCTCCCTGATTTGTTACAGTTCCTTTGGGATAGGCATCTCCTGCACACTCTTGTAGGCAGCATAAAACAGGGAGGCTGAGGAGTAAGGATTTGATGCTGCATTGCCTTGCACCTTATGCACTTATTTACAGCTGGACAACGTGGGTGTATAGAGGCAAGGTAGTGTTATAAAATCCACTTTGTAGGGGTGTAAATGATCTCACAAGAGGAAAGGTTCTGGTGATCAGGCCATGAACAAGTACTGGACTGGATTACTATATGTCAGCCTGACATTGATCCTGGGCAAGATAATGGAGCAGCTGATAAAAGGAGGGGAATGTAATTAATGCAAATCACTAGGGAAGATAGATCCTGTCAAACTACACTGATACCTGTATGAGATTACAAGTTTGGTTGTGAGTTTGGTTGTGTCATAACCGTAAGAGTAGCATAAACTTCCTCCTTACCTGTAAAGGGTTAAAAGCTGAAAATACCTGGTTAGCACCTGACCAAAAGGACCAATGGGGACAGAAGATACTTTCAAATCTGCAGGAGGGAAAGCTTTGTTTTCTGTACTCATTGTGAGTGCGCTCTTGGATTTAAGAGGAATCAGACAGCAATCCATCTCCTCCATATAAGTCCACCAGTCTCTCAAATTACAAAAATTGTGAGTACAGCGAGGCAAGGCAGGTCAGTTTACATTTTGTTTTCACTTGTGAATTTCTCTTTGCCAGAGGGAAGCATCCCTGTTTTTTCTGTAATTTTGGATTCATCTGTGTTTTGTAAATCTTTGTGACTCTGTAAAATTAACTTCCATCCTGATTTTACAGAGGTGTTTTTTCTATCTTTTCTTTAATTAAAATTCTTCTTTTAAGAATCTGACTGGTTTTTCCATTGTTTTAAAGATTCAGAGTTTCGGATCGGGCTCACCTGTAAGAGTTGGTGAGGAGTTTATTCTCAAGCCTCTCTGGAAAGGGGGTGTAAGGTCTTGGGGGGACTTGGGTGGGGGGAACTCCAAGTTGTTCTTCCCTGATTCTTTGTTTTAGGCACTTGGTGGTGGCAGCATACCAACCAGGCACAGGGGGAACTTGTGCCTTGGGGAAGTTTTAACCTAAACTGGTAATATAAGCGTAGAGGGTCTTCCATGTGGGTCCCCACATCTGTACCCTTGAGTTCAGAGTGAGGAGGGAACCCTGACGGGTTGATTATGTCAACACTATTACCTTCAACAAATCTAAGTATATAAAAGGCATCCAACTTGGTACCACACAACATTTTGATTAAAAAAATTAGGACAGTATGAACTTAACCTGGCACACACAAATAGATTAAAAACTGGCTAATTGATAAGTCTCAAAATGTAATTGTAAATAGGGAGTTGTCATCAAGTGGGTGTGTTTTTAGTGGGGTCCCACAGGAACCAGTTATTGGCCCTACTCTATTTAACATGTTTAATCAACAACCAAGAAGAAAACCTAGAATCTTCACTTATAAAGTCTGCAGATGACATAAAATTTGGGGGAGTGGTAAGTAAAGAGGACAGGAAACTGATTCAGATCTATCTGGGACACGTGGTAAACGGGATGCAAGCAAACAATGTGTTTTAATATGACCAAATGTAAATGTCTACATACAGAACAAAGACTGTAGGCCACACTTACAGGGTGTGGGATTCTATCCTGAGGGAGCAGTGACTCTGAAAAAGATTTGGGGGCTGTGGTGAATAATCAGCTGAACATGAGCTCCCAGTGTGATGCTGGTCAAAAGAGCAAATGCCATCCTTGGATGCATGAACAGGGGAATCTCAAGTAGGAGCAGAGAGGTTATTTTTACATTTGTCTTTGGCATTTGTGCAACTGCTGGAATCCTGCATCCAGTTCTGGTGTCAAAATTCAAGAAGGATGCGGACAAATTGGAGAGGGACCGGAGAAAAGCTCTGAAAGCGATTATAGGATTAGAAACCTTCCTTATAGTGATAGACTCAAGGAGCTCAGTCTATTTAGCTTAACAAAGAGAAGGTTAAGAGGTGATGATTACAGTCTAAGTATCTCCATGGGAAGCAAATATTTAATAATGGGCTCTTCAATCTAGCAGACAAAGATATAACACAATCTAATGACTGGAAGCTGAAGCTAGACAAATTCAGACTGGAAATAAGGGGTAAATTTTTTTTTTAAACAGTGAGAGCAATTAACCATTGGAACAATTTACCAATTGTTGGCGGATTCTCCAACACTGACAATTTTGAAATCAAGATCGGATGTTTTTCTAGAAGATCTGCTGTAGGAATTACTTGGAAGCAGTTCTGTGGCCTGTGCTATATAGGAGGTCAGACTAGCGGATCACAGCGCTGCCTTCTTGCCTTGGACTCTAGCCTCTCAATCCCTAGGTCAAAAAGAGGGACATTAGCAGGGCCATGCTGAGAAGCTCACAATGCCACTGCCCATACTGAACCTGTTCTCCGTCCTTTAGTCTCTAAGGCTGACAGCTTGGAATCTTTCACCAGCACTAAATCCTCTCAACTGTCTGCAGTTGAAATATACGTATCCAGGGACCAAGGAGTGATCAGTCCTTTGATATATATACTCCCATTGCATCTTTTGGTCACGTACACATGTCAACCTCTTGATACCATCACTGACCCAGCGCTCCTAGCACTCATTTATTTTGCAGCCAGCGGGGAGTGGGGAGAAGGGGAGGCTACCCCAGTGACTCTTCAGCTGAGGTAGACTCAAGAGTGACAGCTGGGCATGTCTACCTTATTGCTTCTTAAAACATAATGGCTGATTAAAAACCACCAGGGCTGTTACGCAAATACAGCAAACAAAAGAAATGTGAACAAAGCTCTTACATTGGGTGTGAAAAGCATGGGTTTTCTCCTGTAATCTCTCTCGGCTGGCACTCTCTGAAATCAGTTCATGAGAGATAGAGAGCAATCACCTGACAGGCCATACTGCTTCTGGAATCACTCCAGCAAGCTAATTCTCAGGAGTACGTGCTAATTAACCTCTGGTTAGGAGGAATTCCAGTCTTTAATTCGAAGCACAAAGTCTATTCTTCTCTCCTGAGGCTTCAAGTTTCAACTAATTTCTCATCTAAAAATGAATTGGAAGAAAACCATTATCTTAAGGAGGAGTTGCATTTTCATACAAGGGCATTCACTAAAAGTGTAATTGTACCTAATATAGCATAGCATACAGAGCAACCTTTGGATGGCATTCTTGGTGGCCTAACAATCTGTGAATGGTCAATCAGCATATTCACCATCTCAGGCCTGGTACACACGGGGCAGGGATTCGAACTAAGATATGCAACTTCAGCTACACTATTGGAATATGAGTCTCCGGTTGTTATGACAACAAGGGTAGCCTAAAATTCCTCCTTACCTGTAAGGGGTTAAGAAGCTCGGATAACCTGACTGGCACCTAACCAAAGGAACCAATGGGGACAAAAGATACTTTCAAATCTGGGTGAGGGTAGAGGCTTTGTTTTGGGGCTCTTTGATGTCTGTTCCCTCTAAAATCCAAGAGTAAACAACAGACAGACAATCCATGTTCTCCAAATCATTCTGAACCAGTAAGTCCAGCCAGGCAAGGTGTGTTAGTTTATCTTTTTTTTCCCCCCACTTGTGAATTTTCTCTTTGCTAAAAGGAGGTTTAGCTCAGTTGTTTGTTTGTAACTTGGAAACTAAGACTAAAGGGGTTTCCTCTGTGCTCTTTATATTTTTTGTTACTCTGTAAGGTTACCTATCAGCCTGATTTTATGGAGATGATTCTTCTTACCATTTAATTAAAATTCTTCTTTTAAGAATCTGACTGATATTTCCATTGTTTTAAAGATCCGGGGAGTCTGGATCTGGCTCACCTGTGCAACTGGTGAGGATTTTATTCTCAAGCCTTTCCCAGGAAGGGGATATAGGGTTTGGGGGGATATTTGGCGGGCAATAGGAACTCCAAGTGGTCCTTTCCCTGATTCTTTGATCACTTAGTGGGGGCAGCGTATCCTCCAAGGACACAAGGTATCTATGCCTTGGGGAAGTTTCAACCTAAGCTGGTTGAAATAAGCTTAGGGGGTCTTTCGTGTGGGTCCCCACATCTGTACCCTATAGTTCAGAGTAGGGAGGAAATTCTGACAGCCATACACAGAAGTGAAATCACCTCTCTACTCTCATTCACTACTTACCTGTTAATGCATCTAAGGACCCTCCATGTCCCTTTTTGCAAACCGTGTCGCTCAGATTGAGTTGTTTGCTCATTGGGATCCCTAAAGCCTTCTCAGAGTCATTACTTTCTGGCAAACAGTCCCCCATTCTGGAGGTGTGGCCTTGTTCCTAGGTGCATGACCTTGCCTTTGGCTGTATTTAAAAAACATTTGGTTTGAATGGGCCCATTTTACCAAGCAATACGGATTATTCTGTATGTCCACCCTGTCCTCAGGGTCTCATTTTGAAGGGAGCTGCACAAACACGTAACAAAGGACAGTCCCTGCCCCTAAGGGGCTTGCAAGCCCTAGAAGGGGCAGATTTTGAGTTTACCAGGAAACATGAACAAGGAATGGAGCATAGCAACACCATGCAGGAACAGAACAGACTCAGACATAGTTTGTTCCCTGGTTCCTGTTACCTAGGGTTTTCAGAACCCATAAAAGCCAGCTTTTAAATTAACCCTATACTATGTGGTATTTCACATTATTAATTTATGGTGGCTAAATGCACATAATATGGTTGTAATTGGCTTAATTACATTATGGGAGATATACACTCCTTAAATTTAGGATAACAGCTCTCAGCCAGAAATAATCTGCTGCTGGCCCAGAGCAAGAATAGGTTACTTCTCCCCCATAGCAACTCAGCTGCACTAGGGTTAAGGGACAGAGCTAGATGTAAGGCTCTGCCCATCCCCCCCTCCCAGGTAGAAGAGACAACCACTTCCAAAGCACCCCCTCATGACCAGTGTTGCCATTTTCTCCTTCATCAGGGCTTCTTAAACAAACTCCACAAATTAAACATTCCCCAGCTGGAAGCCCAAGGGCCCAGCCCCAGTTCAGTGTCTCTCCCCTGACAATCCAAAATAACACAACGCCTTTCAAAACACAACACAAACTCACACAGTCCTTCTCCCCCTGCCAGGGCACAGTTTCAGCTGGGCACAGGCCCTCCTCCCTGACAATCTGCTTTTTCTGCCTCCCAGCTGGAGTCTGTCCTTCTCCACAGGCCTTCCCTGCTTTCCCTGCTCCTGAGTCAGGGCCCAGCAGACATTGCCACAGATTCCAACACTTTCCCCTTTCTCTGCAGCTTTGCTACTGGAATCTCCTGATTCCTCTCCGGTGGGGCTGGTTCTGTGATCTGGGTTGGCTTGCCCCAGCCCTCCAGAGCTTAAAGGGCGAGCAAGCCTGTGACACTCCCTCTCAGTGGGCAGTTATGGTGGATGGTCTGGGTGATGGTAGCAGCCTGTCAGAGACTGTTCCTATTCCCCCACCGCACACGCAGTGATACAGGAAAGTGTCACAGAGGAGCAAAGTAGCCATTCGTATTAGTTAATTCTAGCATTTGATAAGTGGAGGTCTCATTAAAGAGGAAGAATGGCCTAGTGGCTAAGGGACTAGCTAGGGACTTGCAAGATGTAGGTTCAATTCTCTTCTCTGTCACAGGCTTCCTGTGTGACCTTGGGCAAGTCATTTAGCCTCTCTGTGCCCCAGTTCAAAATGGGGATAAAAGCATTGCCCTCCCTCACAGCAGGGTTGTGAAGATAAATACACTGAAGACTGTGAACTGCTGTTACTACAGTAACATGATCCATGTAAGTACCCCCTTATTCCAGCACTTACAGGTCCAACTTCTATCCATTCTCATTGTAAAAGCCTCTAACCGGAGTGGGGATTTGTGTGTGTGTTTGGAGTCTGAACCACCCAGATAGGAACATCCCCAAATGAACAATAATTATAATGATTAAATCTTATCACAGTAGTGCCTGGAGGCCAGGACCCCGAGGTGCTAGGTGCTGTACAAACACAGAACAGAAAGACAGCCCCTGTCCACATGAACTTACAATTTAATCTTAAAATGAGAGTCACTAGGTGGGTGTGATACACAGATCGGGTTATAAGGTAGCAGTGAGATGAGTGGCTGTAGCACAGAGTGAAATATGGATGTAATGTTAGGCAAATGAGTTTGAACATTTTAGCCAAAGCATTTTAAAGGTTAGGCAGCTGGGGAGCGGTGACACCTCCTTCAGGCTGATCCAGCCATCACAGGCCACCAGCTGCCTCACCATTAAAGTGCTTAGGCTAAAATGTTCAAACTCACATGCCTACATCCATATGTGTCACCTCAGCAGCTTGATTTTCAAAGGAGCTGATCACCTGCAGTTGGGAGGATGGATGGTCCAGTGGATAGGGAATTAGCCTGGGACACCCAGGTTCAATTCCCTCCTCTGTCACAGACCTCCTGTGTGACCTTAGGCAAGACACTTAGTCTCTCAGTGCCTTTGTTTCCCATCTGCACAGCAGGGATAACAGTACTACCTTAATTCTCAAGGATATTGTGCAGATAAATCCATTAAAAGATTATAAACCCCTCAGATAATGGGGACCATATAAGTACCTCAGCTAGACAGTTCCTGTTAATTCAATGGGAGCTGCTGGTGCTTGTCACCTCTGAAAGTGAGGAGACTTATTTAGGTGCCTGATTTTGAAAATGTGGACCTTAATCAAGAGCAAAATATTTTCTCTTATCTTCAGCACCTGCAAATATGACTCACTAAGTCCATTAACTATGCTGTGTTTGTACAGTGCCGGTGTAGGATCCTGGTTCAGAACTGGGGCTCTTTTGCGCTATTGCAATAACAAATAATAATAATGTGCTTAGCAAAAAAGTTACCCTAAAGTCCAGTCCTGCTCTGAAAAGTGTCTGTATGGAAAAGGCACCTTCATGTGCAACAGATCTGCTCACTGCATGTGTTCAGTCAGACTTCACTGCATTTCAGTCCGCTTCACCCGGCAAAGCCAATACGTCCTGAAGGGAAGGAGTTGGATCATATGCTTTCTGGTTTACTAATTTTCAATCAGTTACACCAGTGCAAAACCAAGAAAGGCAACAGGGCAGCACAGGTGTCCCCAGGGATTTATTTTGGCTCCCAGGATCTATATTGCTGGTGGTCCTGAGAAAGAAGGGCTAACCCTTTCAGGGCCAGTAGTGAGACACCTACTGGAAACAGTTAATGTCTCCCATCCAAAGATCTCACTGTGTTTTACAAGCATTGTTCTATGATGATGAATGGTTATTGTTTATTGTATAGGTCCCAAAGATAGGCACTTCAGAGGACCAAGAATGACACTGTTCCTGCCTGAAAGAGCTTACAAGCTACGCTGTAGGCATGACACAGCGAGTGGTCATGGCAAACAGCAGGGAGTGGTGGGAACAAAGGATGAAGGTTGTGGTAATACTGTTACAGAGATACAGTATTACGCACTGTAATGGGGGTTCAATTAAGGTTTCTTTTCTCTGGACATATACTTATAAGAATAAGATTGCGCCCGAGAGTGAATATCTTTGACTTGCGTATTGTGTGTATCATAGAAGAGGCTGTGCTTAGGAGCTATTGAAAGCCAGGCTGGTGGTTTCGGAGACTAGGGAAGAGAGGTTATTCTGTCCATCAAGAGCAACATGAAGACAAGATCAAAGACACTTGCGAACATACTGAATTCAGCGTCACAACAACCTTGTGAAGTAGGAAAGTATTATTACTATTTATTACTTGCATTACAGTAACACCTCCAAGCCCGAGTGGAGATTGGGGCCCCATTGTGCTAGGTTCTGTACAAATACATAGTAGAAAACAGCCACTCTTACAGTCTACATAGACAAGACAAGCAATGGATGGGAGAAAGGAAGTATCATTAACTCCTTAATTTCAGAGGGGGAACTGAGGCACAAATAAATTAAGTGACTTGGTCAAGGCCACGGGAAGCCTGAGAATTGTACCCAGATGGGCAATGCCTTAATCACGGGACATTCTTCCTTCATTTAATGAAATTAATTCTTCTCTGCCTCAGAGGGATTTTCCACCCACAGTGCCCTTGTAAGTTGTGGCCATTCTATTAAAAACTTGAAGGTGTCAATTTAAAACAGAAAAACTTCCAAAACAGACTCCAACACAAAACTGAGGAACTGGAATTAATTAACAAATTGGACACTATCAATCAAGGGTTAAACAGAGACTCTGAATGGCTTAGTCATTACATTAATTGAATGAATTTCTCTAGTTAAGTTTCTTTTCACAGGTTCTTATTAACTGTCAGACACAGATCCACTTGATTTTCACTACAAAAGGTTTTTTTTTATTCCTGCTGATAATGGCCCATCTAAATTAAATAGCCTCTTGGAATTGGTATGGTAATTTACAACTTTTTTTGCTTTCTGTGTATATAAATACATCTTACTTCTGTGTGTTCCATTCTATGCATCCGATGAAGTGGGCTATAGCCCATGAAAGCTTATGCTGAAATAAACTAATTAGTCTCTAAGGTGCCACAAGTATTCCCCGTTTTCTTTACGGATACAGACTAACAAGGCTGCTATTCTTAAATCTATAAAATCAGGACATCTGGTCACCCTATTAGAGGGGCAAAGATTACTAAGGCCATGTCTACACTGCGGATCTTCCAGCAGCACAGCTGTACCACTGCAGATGTAAGGTCTCCTGTGTAGCTGCTCTCCCACTGACATAGCGCTGTCCACACTGGCGCTTTTGTTGGTGAAACTTATGTCAGTCAGGGGTGTGTTTTTTCACACCTTGGGACCAACAAATATGTTGCCGACAAAAGTGCTAGTGTAGACATAGTCAAAAATCTTGATCTACACCAGTGTTTCCTCTAAGTTTTCACACACATGTGCGGAATGAATTTTGTTACGTGCACTGATATGGAGATGATGTGTGACACATCCCCTTCATGTCGGTGCACATAACAAAATTTATGTGGTGAGGGGCGGGGCAGAGGGGTTCGGAGTGTGGGAGGGGACTCAGGGCGGGGCAGAGGGGTGGGGTGCAGCATGAGGGTGAGGGCTCCGGCTGGGGATGCGGGCTCTGGGGTGGTACCAGGGATGAAGAATTTGGGTTGCAGGCTGCCCTGTGGCTACGGTGGGGAGAGAGAACTCCCCACAGCTCTCTCTCCCCACAGCAGCACCTGAGCTTGGGGGAAGGGTTTGAGATATAGATATATATATATATATAATATATATATATATGAAGGAACAACATCAAACCCATTATTAATTGTTATTATTACTCACTGTTTATTCACTGAATACCCAAAAATGTGCTATGTGCCATCCGGACCCACAGAAAGACCAGACACGGGTCCTGCCCCAAAGGAATTATGCTCCAAAAGTCACAGGCACAATGAGAGGGGAACAGGCAAACCAGTGACACAGAAACAAGCTTCTACTAAGTAGTTTTCAGCTTCAGAAGGGTCCTAAAGCTGCCCTAACCCCACATACACACAAGGGGAACCATAACGTGGGTACTGGCTGCCTTCCAGGTGCTTCAATTTGCAACCTTAATGTTTTTAACATTATTTTTTAGAATATAATTTCCTAGGTTTTTAAAAAGAACAATGAAACAAAGCTTCCTTATCCAATGGAACTATTTGCTAGGCAGCAACTGGGCACCTCAGTCCTGCACAAGATGGACTTGAGATGTGCACCAAAGACCTCAATCAAAGCCCTTTGCAGTCAATGGCCCTCAATGAGGCATGGGCTTATTCAGAGTCCCTCTCACTCTGTGCCCAGGCTAATGGATTGTATGGTACATTTCACTGTGGCCACATAATTACAGCCACCACTATCATCTTGCAGGGAACTGATCTGGTATCTCCAGGTCTATAAACGCAGACTCTAGCCTGTGGTGGGTTCCCGAAACACTCACACACTCTGAGCACTCAGCCAACTCTCACGATATTTTCAAGAGTGACGGGACTTTGTCTGGGCTGGAGCCAGTGTCATGATGACGGAAAAAGCTGCAGATTTTTGTGAATGTGAGTCTTCTAATTGGCTGCTTGCCTCATTTCCTCCCCTCCTGGGACTTAGCTGGGGTGGGGAGGAAATCGACCTAAGATACGCAACTTCAGCTATGAGAATAGCGTAGCTGAAATCGACTTATTTAGGTCGACTTACCGAGGTGTTGTCACAGTGGCAAGTGAACCGCTGCTGCTCCCCCGTTGACTCCGCCTGCGCCTCTTGCGGCGGTGGAGTACCAGAGTTGAGGGAGAGCGCTCGGGGATTGATTTATCGCATCTAGATTACACGTGATAAATCGACCCCTGATAGAGCGATGGCTACCCGCCGATCTGGTGGGTAGCATAGACCTGCCCTGAGAAACCAATCAGAAGTGGTGTAGGAAGAGTTCTTTTTCCCTTTCTCTTTCTTCAGCAACTTGACGCCATTCTCAGAGGAGTAGAGAGAATAGCTAAGAGCCCAGCAGCTCAGGGCCACTCCTCTGATTTTTCCCCTCTCCCCCATGCAGCACCCAGCCTGGAAAGGGACAGAGGGAATGAAGGGCCCAGGCCTGGCTACAATATAGACACCATGGTTGTCTCACAGGAATTAAATCCAGGTTCGCCAGCACAAGAAACATAGACCTCTGCCATTAAAATGGAAGGAGACATCCTTTACCAGGGAGAAAGGAACGGGCTGCTAATCAATCAGACAAACCACTAGAGGGAGACATGATCACAGTCTCCAAGCCTCGGTAGTGCAATTAGAGCTGTGCAAACCACTGATTTTCCAGTTCACTGCCAGTTTTGAGAAACTGGGGAAAAACCAAATTATTTTGGATCAAACCCAAACAGAAATTTTTGGCAAATCAAAAAGTCAGGAAAAAAAAAAGAGTTTTGGGTCAAACCAAATGTTTTGTTTCATTTTTGGACCCGGTTAGCTGTTTTTTAAATAAAAGCAAAGGAAATGAGGGGCTAGATTCACAAGGGGACTTAAGCACTGTTCGCAAAACAAAAAACAAAAAAAGGCCTTCTATTCAAGTGTCCCTCCTCTCAGATTACTGCTCTAATCACTAGCCTATAGGGTCATCCTCATTCTCTGGTCCAATGACGATTTCATTATTTAATTGAAAGTGGGCCAGCTTTCACAGGAGAGAATGAGAGCACCCCCAGTCCAGGCTAATCAACAGCCCTGTGGTTAGGGCAGTCACCTGAGACACAGGAGACCTGGGTACAAGTCCCTGGTCCAGTGTGGTGATCTGAACCTGGGTTTTCCGCCTCCCAGGTGAATGGCCAACCACAGGGCTATTGGGCATGAGGGTGGCAATATGACCACCCATGATTTTGTGAATGGCACATAGGTCACGTTGTGAATATAGCCCCAAAAATCAACACGCATTGTAGAAACCATTTTGACATTTCTGACGTTTTTCTTCAACCGAAGCAATTCAACAAAATCAACATGAATTTGTAAAATGTTTCAGTTGACCTGAATCTGCATTTTTGTTGAGGAGGGGGGAGTTTTGGCTTCAATATTTTGCCTGCTCTAATTACAATGGAACAGGCAGAGTGGAGTAGTAACCCTGCCACATTCCAAGTACACACTCGAGTGTCAGGCAGATGAGGTTGCACATATACTTTCAAAGACAGATATTTCCATTCTTATTACACATACAGACACACGCACGCACGCACGCACATCATATGCACGCACACACCACACACACACACACACACGCACACAGTGCCAAAAGAAAGCTGGCGAAATTGTTGCTAGCCCTTCCTCCACTGGGGTTAATTCAAAACAAAAATTGCACTCTACGTATGACATCTAAACAGATTTTAGTTAAACCAGGACAACTTGTGTGTCCAGACCAGGCCATAGATATTGCAAGAGGAAGTGATACTGACAAGACTCACAGAAATGCCAGTGAACAAGGCTACACACATCATGCAGTTTAGGCAGACATTCTGATCTGTGCGAAGTCCTGGGGAATCAAATAGATATAAACACTGCACATTCTTGCCATGAGTGTGAATGCCACTCATACAGAGAAGAGTTGTATTGTGGACACTCTCTGGGTTGCTAGGCTCTCAAGAATAAATGTTGCAGGCTACACACCAACCAAACAAATTGTATTTACCTTGAATTTTAAAATCTAGGTTACTTAACATGCCCCTGACCTTATGACCAGTAAGGCTTGGTACATTGAATTCTTGCTAGCTGCAATGCAGATACTAACACCCTGCATTTATATACAGCTATGCTTTCATTGACGTAGCTCAAAGGAAGAAAAAACAGAAGCAGGTGCACAATAGAGTCTCTGCTGTGGTGGTGATTACTGAAACTCAGTAGAAGGAGTCTCATAACTGGAATGTCAGTTGAGATGGGTGCAGCGTACTGGAGAGATAGGAAGTGACCGAGAGGTGTAGGGGTGATACTATTATAATGCCGACAGACCCCAATGGAGTTGCAACCTCTTACACCTGCACTGAGTTTGGCCTAGGGAGACAAATCAGGGCTGTAGCAGGAGTTTGACATTAACAACAAGCCCAGACCCAGAATACCTAACCCCTAAGTTTTCTATAGTCTACAAAAGGAGCAGAAACTCCATTATTTACATACTTATACGGCCCTTATTCTGTAATTTCTGGGCACTTCACAATCATTAATGGATTTACTATTAGCCCCATTTTGCAGCTTGGAAAACTGAGGACCAGATTAATATAAGTGTCATTCCCAAGCTGAGACCCAGAAATCTGTAACTGTGGTGGGAGTTGAATCCAGGTCTACTAAAAGGCAGTCTCGTGTGCTCTCCTGTAGGCAATTCCTTTCACCAAGCTATGAAGTGGAAGGGGTTCAGATACCACAGTGATGAGTAGCAGTGCAAAGCACAACGCAGACAGATGGATGGATCCCCGAGGTCTGTTACAGCACGTTCAGCAGCAAAGAAGACAGGGCAAAAGCCCCTTTGGAAACACACACAGAAATAAATGCTTAACAGACGTGTATTCATCTGAGACTCATCAAGAACCCAGCATCAATATTTAAACCACCTCCAGTAAGGTCAATCGACTTGCCCTGCATTCAATCTATTTGACATGCCACGCCAGACAAAGGACCGGAACAAAAGACCCAACCTTTCCTCCCTTCCCATGCTTCTGCATAGCCAGAGCATAACAATGCACTGCTGGGCCACCCGATACAGGCTTGTTGCCCTGAAATAGGCAGAGCCTCTAAAGGAGGGTAATTGCATTTTGTACTCAGACCTCTGACAGCGACTGTGTCTTTGCAACAGCAACACAATTAATCGAATTACATATCATTTCGCAATGCCTCCTTTCAGCATAAAGCTGTCTGGCAGGCTGAACCGATCTCGGCAATATGCTTCCCTTGCTGTTGGAGCCAGCTGGTATTTCTGATCTGTTTCACCTGTTATTTATGGCACAATGCAAGTATCCCAACTTGGATCAAGGCCCCATTGTGCTAGGCACTATAGAGGCAAAAGGGTACTAAAGGGCTCTGTAGCCTAGCGGAGAATGGGAAAACAAGAACCAATGGATGGAAGTAAAAGCCAGACAAATTCAAATTAGAACCAAGACACACATTTGTAACAGTGAAGATGATTATCCATAGGAACAAACCACCCAGGGAAGTGGTGGATTCTCCATCCTTTGATGTCTTCAGATCTAGACAGGAGGCCTTTCTGGACTATGTGCTTCAGTCAAACACAACTCACTGGGCTCAGGACAGGAGTGAGAAGGTTAAGTAGAGTGGCCTGTAATGTACAAGGAGGTCAGACTAGCTGATCTAGTGGTCTGATACAGCCTTAAAAGCTATGAACACACAGTAAGAGACACTTCTTGCTTTAGTGGGCTTGCAATCTAAACAGATGAGGAGTGGGAGAGCTAAAGGCATATAGTCCTCATTGCAGAGAGAGAGAATTGAGACACAGAGAGATCAGCTGACTTGCCCAAAGTCACCCAGAAAGTGTATGCCAGAACTAGGAACTGAACCCAGATCTTAGCCCCACATCAGTGTCTTAACCACAAGATCATAATTCCTCTTTCTGCTGCAATTCCGTTGGTCATTTGTTACAGAGAGGGTCTTGCACGCATCTCGTTTTGTTTTAACAACACCACCATCTTGCTCATAGGCCGTGCTTTTCATTCATCTCAAAACACTTTACAGAGGAGGTAAATAGTATTAGCCCCATTTTTTAGATAGGGATCACAGCTGGGATAAGTGACATAGCCATGGTCACACAGGATATCAGTGGCAGAGGCAAGACTAGAATAATTAAAATGTAGGGTGGAAAGGGAAATCAAGATGTTGTCTACTCCAGACCCCTGCATTGAGGCAGGACCATGTATACCTAGACCCTCCCTGACAGATGTCAGTCCAATCTGTTGTTAAAAACCCCCAATGATGGGGATTCCACAACGTCCCTTGGAAGCGTATTCCAGAGCTTAACTACCCTTATAGTTTAACAGATTTTCTTAGTATCTAACCTAAATCCCTCTGGCTGCAGATTAAGTCCCTTATGTCTTGTCCTACCAACAGTGGACATGGAGAACAATCGATCTTTATACCCATCCTCTTTATAACAGCCCTTAATGTTTGAAGACTGTTATCAGGTTCCCCACTCAGTCTTCGTTTCTCAACATGTCCAGTTTTTTAACCTTTCCTTATTGGTCAGATCTTCCAAACCTTTTATTGTTTTTCTTGCGCTCCCCTGGACTCTCTCTAATTTGTCCACATCCTTCCTGAAGCATAGTACCCAAAACTGGACCCAATACTCCAACTGAGGCTTCCCCAGTGCTAAGCAGTGCAGGACAATTACCATCCGTGTCTTACCTATGACACTTCTGTTAATACACCCCAAAGTGAGACTGGGCTTTTTCACAATTGCGTGAGAACCCATGTCTCTTGTTGACTCCCCAGCCTGTGCCCTGGACCCTGGAACACAAAGTAAAGAGTCAATTTCAGCCTAGCTTCTCTCTCTGCTTCATCCAGCAGCAGACTAATAGATAGATAGCTAACTCTATCACTAGGAGTCCTAACTTCGCTATCTTTACACCGAGTCACACCAGACTCCGCATAGCCCCATTGATTTCAGCCCGGGCACCGGTATCAGAATCAAGCCCTTAGCAGACAATGTTTCATCCCAAACGGTTTTCCCCAGCGTGAAAATCTTTGCTTAACTCGTCAGTGCAATCAACCCACCTCCCTGACTTCTCTTGTCTTCAAGGGCCTGATCCAAACCCAGAGTTGCCACCTCCGAGGGACAAAAACCCAGGACATCTGGGCAGCTGGCAGTGTGCACTGAGCACCTGCACGGACTTCCCAGACAGCCACCCCCAAAACAGAAGGATCCTAGGAAAACTTGGACAGCTGGCAACTCTGTCCAAACCCCACTGATGTTAACAGGAGACTTGTCCCTGCTTTCAATGGGCTCTGGATCCGACCCCAGGTGAAAGGAATGGATCACGATTAATAATGGGTCACAACGTGAAGACCTATTCAGTGTTTCCTCAGTCAAGACTCTAGTGACTTCAGTAGGAGTCTGGCTTGAGCGAGGACTCTGTAAAACCTGGACTCTGTATTACTTAACCCAACAGTAATAACTAAGACTTTGCTTTTCTATGTACCCTTCATCTCAAGTCCTTTGCTAACATGAATGAACTGATCCTCATGTGACTCCTAGCAGGTATTGTTATTTATGATCTGTACTGTGCTATGAAGTAGGACCCCCCATCATTGCCTGGTACCCTATTGTGCTAGGCGCTGTACAAGTTGAGACACAGAAATTACAGCCAACATTTTCAAATTTAGATGCCTAACTTTAAGAACTCAAATCCGTATTTAGGAGCCTATATAACTGTGGTCTGATTTTTCCTCTGACTTCAACAGGAGCTGCAGAGGCTCAGAAGCATTAAGTTCTTATTCAGTTTATTATTTGTATTATGATAGCACCCAAAGGCCCCAGTGTTCTAGGTGCTGAATGGATACACAGGAAGAGACAATCCATGCCCTGATGAGCATATAGTCTAATGGCAAAAGTGGGGGGAATCGGACACATGGTGATTTGTCACAAGTCAAGCAGCAGGTCAGTGGAAGAGACAGAAAGTAATACAAAACACAAAACAAGAAAAAAAAAACCAAGCCAAGTTTAAATTAAGTGCTTAAATCAGACCCATTTTAAGTAGCTGCTCTGTTCCTAGCCCTGTTCTTTCCTGCATTCCAAGACTCCGCCTAAAGGGTCGGTTTTATTATCATCTTTAATAATGACTTGCACTGTGGTGTAGTGACATAGTCAGAGATAGTCCCTGCCCTGTAGACCTTATAATCTAATTTCTAAATCGGAGTTGAATGAGCACATTTGTGCCTATGACACCCAAGTTTGCTCCACCCACTTTTCCACTGCCCTGTTACCTTTTTCTTAATAGGGAATTTAGTACTGGTGGGAGGTGCTCCGCTTGCTGCTCTGGAAACTGACATCCTCTCCCCACACAGAACAGACACATCAAGGGTGAGGGCAGAACAGCTCCCCCATCAATCTTGACCTGGAGGGATTATCTCCAAGGGTCCCCATGGCCCAATCAGCTCTTGACCTCCCTACTGAGGGCTCATTTACACTGGAAATGTACACTGGGATAGCTACATCTCTCAGGGGGGTAAATCCACCCCCGCCCCCAAAAGACAGAGCTAAGCCAACCTTGCCTCCAGTGTAGACAGCGCTAGGGTGACGGAAGAATTCTCTTCTCAACCTAGCTGGAGGTGATTAACTGCAGGGGTTCTCAACCTGTTTACCATTCTGAACTGCCTATGCAGCTCTCTCTGTACGATGTGGGCCTCATCCACACAATATATCTACTACCAGATATACTACTATATATCTGTGGTGATTTTTCCTCTGACTTCAACAGGAGCTGCAGGGGCTCAGAAGCATTAAGAAGTTCTTATTCAGTTTATTATTTGTATTACGATAGCACCCAAAGGCCCCAGTGTTCTAGGTGCTGAATGGATACACACGAAGAGACAGTCCATGCCCTGATGAGCATATAGTCTAATGGCAAGAGTTGGGGGGAATCGGACACATGGTGATTTGTCACAAGTCATGCAGCGGGTCAGTGGAAGAGACAGAAAATAAAACAAAACACAAAACAAGAAAAAATCACCGGGGCCGCAGCTGTCTGCTGATTAGCTGCAAGTGGCCGGCGGGCCACAGGTTGGGAGCCACTGAATGTTGGGAAAACCCATCCTGTCGCTGCAGGGAGTATCTGTATTGCCATCCCCGAAGAGTCACCACCAAAATGCCCACCAGTCAATCCATCTGAATCAGCTGATCTCCCCGATCATGACTCAGCTCCTCCCTTAACTGAGATCTGACTTTCCAACATGTTTAAAGCTAAACCCAACCACATGGGCCCACATCACTGGCTGCTCTCGACCACATTACAGCTCCCTGTCACAGCACGGCGACTCACCCCGTGGCGCCTCCTTTTGGCCTCTCGGGGAATTAGCTTTCCAGCCTCCCGAGCGCCCTCTGCAGGCCTATGTCCCGCTTGCCACTGGCCCTGTGTCCCTCCCGGACCCCGGTGCCCTCTTCCCTTGGATGCTGCCCCTGGGCAGTTCCCCCTCAGATCTCAGGGTCTCCCCTCCTCAGGGAACCCTCACCCCCTATCCCCACCTTGCCTCAGCCTACGGGCTACTGCCAGTCACCATCAAGCCCCCTTTCACTGGGGTCGACTGCAGTCTGTATAAGCCAGTCATCATAGGCAAGGAAGGTTTGGCCTGCTGCCTCTGCCTACCTGTGGGCTGCCCCCTGCAACTCCAGTACCCTTTTTTGGCCATCTCCTAGGCCAACAGCCTGGCGGGGTTTCCAGGCTGGAGCACCTCAGCTCCTCTGGCCTTCCCCCAGCCCTGCTCCACTCCAGGTACCCTGCTTAGTCTCCCCAGCAGCCAGGCCTGTCTGCCTCTAGGGCTAGAGGAGACTCTCTGCTCCCGGCTCACTGCCCTCTTATAAGGGCCAGCTGAGCCCTGATTAGGTGTGGCCACAGCTGAGCCTGCTTCCACCAATCAGCCTGGGAACTGCTTGCTCCCAGCCACAGCCCTCTCCTGGACTGTTTTAAGCCCTTTAAGGCCGGAGTGGGGGATCACCCCGCTGCACGCCCCTTTGGGTGGAGCCCTCAGATTTGGCAGGGGAAGTGAACGCTTGCAATTGTCAGTGTCTGGCTTGAGAAACAAACAAACAATCCGATTCACATCGCTGTATCCCCAACGCCTCTTCTCCTCCTAGGCTCATCTTCAGCTCTGACAAAGGCTCACTCAGCAGGCCGGTCTACAGAGCCCGCAGGCTGGATTACTGCACCTCCTTAAATACCCTTTTGGGCAGGACTTGGCAATCAAGTGTGTGTCTGGGAGGAAATTATGTCCTCGCATTACACCTGCCTTGACAGAGCACCCATCAGCTGCTCCGGCAGATGGAGTTTAGCTTTGCATTCTTTGTTTATAGGCTTCTGCATATGACTTTACCAAATTACATGACCGATCTGTCAGCCCCTGCCAGAAAGGCCGGCCTCAGGGCCGGGCTGGACAAACAGCCACAGAGGGACAGACTCTATCTCTTGCGCCAGCCCCTGGAGTAGCACACGAAGCCTGTAAAGGAGCCACAACGGGCTGGGGGAAAGTTCCCAATACAGGCACAGCATAGGGGCATTGGAAGCAGCGGAGCAGACCCCTCAAGGCTGGCAGAGGGCACCAGGGGGCAGAAGAGGTGGGCGTCAGTCATATATATATGCAGCTCAGGGTGAACTGCTGTAAATCGGAGCTGCTGGAGGGTTGCTCTAACTTATTCCAGGGCCCGTTTGGACCCCCCCAGAGCAGCCCAGAATCTGAGGGCACAAAGGTGGCGTAAAAGCCACCTTTACATCCCCTGGGTTTGACCTCCTGGAGACACAGCACAGAGACAGGCCCATGAACATCTCGCTCTGGGCTTTGGTGGGACATGCTCCCTGCTTGTGCTGCTGGTTGCTCCTCAGGAGTTAAGATCAGCTGCTGATCTGTTTCCTTCCTCACTGGGTGCCTCTGATTGCCTCTAATTGCACTGAGTCATATTCCATACCTTGTGCACGTCCACAAAGGGCAGGGACCCTTCCTTCTTATCTACCTGGAAAGCACTGAGCACATCCTGGCTCGCCCACAAACAGACCATTGCATATGGCTCTGTCCGAAAGGGAACCAGTTCCATTAATGCACAGCACTGACAATCTGACAATGCTATGTCAGGTAAGACGGATAAGATATGCTTATACCCAAGAGAGCCAGACGAAGTTTCTCTGATTTCCCCCCCGCCTTCTGCTGGGCTCTGAAGCCATTCTCTGCAGCTCCAGGAATGGCTTTGCTAACCTGTGAGCTGGCAATACCTTCATTAATCACCGAATAATCCTTTCCATGGTAACCCAAGGATTGTGAAGTCACAAGTTAGCAAGCATGAGACAGAGACACTGGACGCAAACAGCTGGTCCAGGGAAAACAAAAAGGGATTGATATATCTTGCCCACAGCTACAAGGGGCAAATTCATTAGAAATGATATGACTGGGGGGCAGGGAAGGGAGAGGGTGTTGTACGTATGGGGCAGATTATGATCTGAGCTCCACTGGTGTAAATCTGGAATAACTGAAGCTAGAGGCAGTTCCGCCAAAGGTAGCCCTGTGGAACTGAGATCAGAAATCTTATCCGATATATTGAACTCAGTCTGCATTCACTGAATTGCTCCTGGCACAGCACAATTGTTCTAACAGTGAAATGAAACGCTTGAAATGAAAAAGTCAATAACCTCCACTGAGAAGTCCAGATCGCCAGCAGTCTGTCATTGTGGACTCACAATGACTAATAAATACAATTCAGATAAAGCGATTTGGAAATCAGTGGAATTCAGAGTTTGCAATGCTCCAGGTGATAACGTTCCAATCCTTACCACCCATCTACCTAGGTCCTGAAATGGCCTTGTTACCATCATACCTAAGCACCACTTAATCATTAAAGTTTTTTTCCATACCCAGTTTGGAAATATTACCCCAATTTTGCAAATGGGGAATTGAGGCACAAGGTAGACACACTAAGTGACTTGCCCAAGTTCCCAGAGAGAGTCAGTGGCACAGCCAGGAGCAGAATCCGGCTGTCTTAAGTCCCTGCCCAGTGATTTAACCACAAGACCATGCTGCCTCTTCCTAGCTGTTTTGTGACTAAGAGTACCCTAGCTGCAGGAACGGAGCTGGGACTGAAATCCAATACAGCCAGGCATGATAGAATGAAGCCATGTTTTCATGGAACGGCTTCACTAAACGGCCGAAGCCTAAATGATCAGGTAGGGCTCTTTTATGGGGCGAGATTGGAATCCTCCCCACTGGGCCCTGGAGCCAATCGCACCTGAGCATGGCACCTTGCAGGCTGCAGGAGTGAACTGTGCCTCTTCCACCTCCCTCTGTGGAGGGTTTGGGCCAGGGGGAACCAGGAAGTCACAAATCCATTGGCCCATCCCAACTCTAAACTCTCTGTCCACATGGCTTTGGAGGCAGCCTTGCTTCACGGCGGAGAGCGGGGTGCAGAGCGCTCCTCTGCGGTATCTCCACAGCCTGCCCACCGTGCATTACAGCCACACTACTTCCATGGCACGCAGGGCCTGAAATGGCCACAGGGCCAAGAAGACAAAGGATTTTACCCCCTAAGAGACTCAGTGAGACCGGAATGGCCTCGCCATTTGTGCCTTTTACTTAGAGCAGAAGCCAATTGTTAACTGCCTGGGGTTAGGAAGAAGTTTCCCCGAATGGTAGATTCGTCTACAAAATGGCCCATGTGAAACACTGGGACTGGCCCCACTCAGAGACAGCATCCAGAGATGGATCCGCTGGTCTGAGCCACTCTAGCAATTCCTACTTGCTACAGAAGCGTTGATGTTGTCAGGTCTGGTCATGATTTGAGATGGGAGGCCATTTTCTCTGTTGTTTGCAGAATCTTTGGTGTTTGTCCTTCGGAGGCTGGTGCCGGCGCTTCCCTTCTTGCACCCACGCACAGCGGGTGGGGAGCGTGGCCCGAAAAGCAACATTCTTCTCCGCCAGTGAATTCAGCCTCCTTGTTGTAATGAAGTGACCCAAGCTAAATTAAGTAGATGCGTGGAAATGACAGAGCTCTTTAATCCTTGCTACAGAGGCAAAGCAGGACAATGGGTCCTGGACAAATATGGCTCTGAACATTGCTGGGAAGTTTTTACTTTTAGGCCGAGTTGATTCAGACGAGGACACTGGAAGTGACTCACTTATCAGGGAATTTTTAATAACTCTAGGTATGCGACATCCCGCAGCCAAACCCTACCACAAATCCTCCATCTGAACCCTTCATTTCCCTCCAACGGTGGGGACCGCTGAGGAGATTACGGACACTGATATGTCTAAAAGAAGACCAGAGGATTCGGGGGCATGGTCCTGGTGTAATCGAAATCAGCAAATGCTTTGATATTGACAGCTACGATGCAAGAGCCTGAATGTGCTATTTGACAGGATCGGCAAGTGCACTGACTGCTTTATTGTTAATAACCTATGAGAACCTACATTTTAACCAAAGCGTCTTGTGGGGGGCTGCATTGCTTTGAAAAAGCTCTGCCCCTGATTCAAAGCTCATAATGACACCAGCAAAGCCAGGCAGAAAACTCCACAGTGCAAATAACTATCAAACAATAGCAACTGCCAACTCAGACAGGGCTGGGACACAAAAAAGCAAGCAAACCACCCAGTAAAGGGTTAATGTATTTACCGCCCAGAGAACCAGCAGCTCTAAGAGGCTTTCCAGCAAATCCTTAAGCACCAAACAATCCAGGCATCCTGTGCTGTACAGCCCCGGACCGGCACCGGTTACTGACTTACCTTAGCAGTACATGGAACCACTGTTTCCCTGAGCGCTCAGTGAATAGTCCAGGATCCAGGGAAGCCCAGTCTGCCTGGAGAAGAGATTGACGTCCCAGGTAAACGAACAGCCCCTGTTTGGAAAGAGTTAAAGCATGGTCCCTTCTCCTCGCCTGCCTGCCTCTCTCTCTCTCTCTGCGCCTGTTTTGCTTACAGTACCTGGTACAGTGGAATTGCCTCCCCATTCATACTCACTGATCCTTCTTATTGAGGGGAGGAGCTGAGGAGCGATTACAGAAGTGATGCTTTGAGTGCAGCAGGAGGCCTGGATTTTAAAGGGCAAGGTGACAGCTACACGCCGGGCTCCAGCCAGCCCAAGGGCCCGATCCTGCTTTCCTGACCTCATCAGGAAGTTGGGATGATTGTTTGTTTGTTTTGCAGTAGCACCATGGGATCCAGTCAAGGTCAGGGACCCATTCTTAGGAGGGACCTAATACAATTACAGGCCATAGCGAGCCTTCAAAGGAGACACTCATACAAGGAATGTGCAAACAACGTAGGATCGAGCCCCGCTCTAGATACCTGTGCAGTATTGTACCAGCTCCGCCGTCCCAAGCTGGTGAAGCTTACAGTCTAAAAATCAGGCACCAATACAACCAGATGCACCGCCAGACCCGCTGGGGGTGGTACAGCAGCATAGTCCATTTATCTGCATGCTAAGAAGCTCCAACCTGCTAAAGAATTTTAAGACAATCCACTTTGTTCTGACCGAGTTACTGCAAGGCCAATATTTCCAAACCAGAGCGCCTAGGGTTGGTCTTCCAAACACAAACTGAGCAATCTAAACAGAAGTGGCTTCATTTCCAAAGGAGTGCCAAGCACCCAGAAATCACTGGGAGCACTAGGGACTCAGCATTGTACAGATCAAGCCAGGTATATTTAGATGCCTGAGTAGGGGGGTTTAGGAGCTTAACCTCAGGGACACAGATGTGAGCATTTTGGCCTCAGTTTGTAGAAGCATATGAATGAATTCAATACATAGAAACTAGGGCTGTCAAGTGATTCAAAAAATTAATCTCTATTCATCACACAATTAAAAAAAGTAATATCTTAAACAATAATAGCATACCATTCATTTAAATATTTTTGATGTTTTCTACATTTTCAAATAGATCGATTCCAATTACAACCCAGAATACAATGCTCCTTTTTTATTTATTTTTGATTACAAATATTTGCACTGCAAAAAAGAAATAGTATTTTTCAGTTCACCTCGTACAAGTACTGTAGCGCAATCTCTTTATCGTGAAAGTTCAACTTACAAATGTATAAAAAGATAACTGTGCTCAAAAATAAAACAGTGTTAAACTTTAGAGCCTACAGGTCCACTCGGTCCTACTTCTTTGTTCAGCCAATCGCTCAGACAAATAAGTTTGTTTACATTTGCAGGAGATGATGCTGCCCGCTTCTTATTTACAATGTCACCTGAAAGTGAAAACAGGCATTCGCATGGCACTGTTGTAGCCAGCGTCACAAGATATTTACGTGCCAGATGTGGTAAAGATTCATACGCCCCTTCACGCTTCGCCCACCATTCCAGAGGATGTGTGTTCATGCTGACGATGAGTTCTGCTCAATAACAATCAAAAAGGCAGTGCAGACTCATGCATGTTCGTTTTCATCATCTGACTCAGATGCCACCAACAAAAGATTGATTTTTTTTTGGTAGATCGGTCTTTGTAGTTTCCGCACTGGAGTGTTGCTCTTTTAATATTCTGAAAACTTGCTCCACACCTCGTCCCTCTCAGATTTTGGAAGGCGCTTCAGATTCTTAGTATTCTTGGGTTGAGTGCTGTAGCTATCTTTAGAAATCTCACATTGGTACCTTCCTTTGCATTTTGTCAAATCTGCTGTGAAAGTGTTCTTAAAATGAACAACATGTGCTGAGTCATCATCTGAGACTGCTATAAAATGAAATATATGGCAGAATGCAGGTAAAACAGAGCCAGAGAATACAATTCTTCCCCAAGGAACTCAGTCACAAATTTAATTAATATCTTATTTTTTTAACAAGTGTCATAGGCATGGAAGCATGTCCTCTGGAATGGTGGCCAAAGCATGAAGACGCATATGAATGTTTAGCATTTCTGGCATGTAGCAGCATTGCTGGCTACAACAGTGCCATGCAAACAAACATCTGTTTTCACTTTCAGGTGATGCTGTAAATAAGAAGAGGGCAGCATTATGCCCTGTGAATGTAAACAAATCTGTTTGTCTTAGTGATTTCCTGAACAAGAAGTAGGACTGAGTGGACTTGTAGGCTCTCAAGTTTTACATTGTTTTGTTTTTGAGTGCAGTTATTTAACAAAAAAATCTACAATTGTAAGTTGCACTTTCATGATAGAGGTTGCACTACAATACTTGTATGAAATGAATAGAAAAATACTATTTCTTTTGTTTCTCATTTTTACAGTGCAAATATTTAATAAAATATAATAATATAAAGTGAGCACTATACACTTTATAGTCTGTGTTGTTAATTGAAATAAAATATTTGAAAATGTGGAAAAACATCCAAAACATTTAATAAGTTTCAATTGGCATTCTGTTGTTTAACAGTGCAATTAAAATTGCGATTAATCACGGATAATTTTTTTAATCTCAATTAATTTTTTGGAGTTAATCACATGAGTTAACTGCAATTAATCACGAGCCCTAATAGAAACATTTGAAAGCCAGGACATTTGGAACCAAGAGTCTCCAAACGCTCTAATTTCTGACTCTGCACTCCCTTTCCTGTCAGATGGCTGCTGAGTGCCTAGCATTAGTATTTGCCGACATTTTTCTCTTTCATTGTAAAATAGCATTTTTAAAATGATTTTAAATGAAAAATTAGCAACATTTTGGTTTTTCATGAAAGATGGGATTTTTTTAAAAAAAAGTTATCAAAAAACATCAGCGGCATTGGTTAGCGGGATATTTTTGGTTATCCAAAAACTGAGTTTTTGTTGACCGAACCAGCCTATCCAAAATATTTGATAAACGTTTGGACCCTTGGGAAAAGCAGCTGGGTCTATTTTTGACCCTTCTGGAAACGAAACAACATCAACGTTTTGAAATGATCTCAAAACTACTTTTTCATGTTCTGCCCGCTCTCCGTTGTGGGCGGAGGGGAGCAGGCGGAGTTGGAGGGCTACGCAGGCGAAGTGGGATGACGTTTTCTGACCTGTGTTACACAAGATGATCCAATGGGCCATAAAACTATAACGTGGCCTTGCCCTGCTTCCAGCAGCCTGTCCCCTCTGCTCTGTCTTGCTCGGCGACAAGGCTTGCTCCGGGGATGGGAAGCTGCGGAGGGTTCCTGCCGAGGTGGGAGACAGCCAGGAGAGTGGCGGTGGGAAGCACTGCGGGTTGGGACACGAGGTGGATAACAGGACAGTGTCTGTGCAGCAGGAGCCAGTGGCCAGAGGTGCTGGAACAATTTGTATAGTGAGGGTGCTGAGAGCCACTGAACCAAATTGTAACCCCTGTATATAATGGAAACCACTTCAAGTTGGGGGGTGCAGCAGCACCCCTGGTTCCAGCAACTGTGCCAGTGGTTGGGTAGCCTGGGTAGGAGAGGGTTAACTGAGCTGAGCAGCAGGAGCAGGCCCTGGGTTAACAGATCACTTGTGCAGCTGTGCTGGCCAGGACAGGGGTAATATAAATGCATCCACCGTGCGGGAGCATCTGGATTAACTGTGGATGGGTTCAGCCAGGCCTGGCTCTAATGATATGTTCACCTCCCCCTCTGGCAGGTCCTGCTCCCTCCCTCCCTTGTGCTGGGGACCAGAGAGGAAGGGGGAAACATGGATCTCAGAGCTCCACAAACAAGAGGCACAAGAGTGCCATCCTGTGGACATGGCCTACAATCCTTCACTCCATGCAGTTGCTAATACAGCTCACAGGGAGAGCTTTGTTCACACAAAGGAAACATCAATCCATTTGCTTCTTGTTAAATATTAGTGAGTTGTGATCCTCAGCAGCTTCTTTTAACTCCCAAGCAAGGTCCTAAGTGGCTGTTGCCCAGTTGTCTAATTGATCTGCCCTCTCCGTCCTCCTGGGTGAAATTCCCCACTGTGCAGAGAGACCTTTGCAACCATTAAATCTCTCTTAAAACCTATTTTAAAGAGTTGGGAGGGGGATAAATGGTGCCTAGGTCTCATGCTGTCTCTGCACTGGGGTGAATCCCAGACAAAGATTAGCCAAATCAGCAGGTGTGGGGAAGGCTAGGGAGATAGAAAGAACAGCAGCTGTGGCAGGAAGGAGACAAGAAAACTGATCAGTCCTTGTTCTCTACCTCGTTCCATGAGCTGATGCATGCTTCACTCCAGAAGGGATGCTTTTCAGTGCTTGGTAATGCCATCCCTGTGTGCACGGCTGTAAAGTGTCGTGGAACCCTTGGGAAAGAAATGTCCTATAGATATGTAATACATGTTATCCAAAGATGCCTAAGCACAACACACATTTTACAGAATGATTACAACCAAAGTGTTACCAAGTGACATAAGGATCATTTTGCCTGCCACTGAAATGCAGCTACCTCTGGAGTGGAACACAACAGCTCTTCAACAGCACACAGCAACAATGCACATGTTTTGGGCAGGCAGGGAAGAATACAGCACCCAGTTAAACAACAAGGAAATATTCAGCTAGGAAACTGACAGTTGGCTGGGAAAAGTCTAATGTTGGCTGCTGAACTCCAGTCTCCCAGGTTACTGGCATTTGTGCAGTTACAGCCCTGTCCCAACCCTCTCTGCTCTGATGGTTTAAACCATTAGATACACAGGGCGACAGTGCACAGGTGAGACATGGGCCCTCACGGGACTTTCCCCATCTCTTGTGTCCCTGCACAGGGCCCAGCCCTAGGCAGGCTAGTGGATGCACAGACTGTGCTAGTGGAATGTCAACACTGCCATGAGGCACCCCCTAAGAGGGTGAATGTGGGGTTAGGGCACCTCCCCATCCCCCAATGTGCTGGCAAGCTGGCCAGGAAGAACCAGGCTGCTGCAGGATCCATGCGGGACTCCTGGCAGAAGCGCTCCTGGAGCTGTGGGAGGCTGGCTGATGCAGTCTTTCCAGCAGCCGCGGGCTGTGCTGGTGCAGGGGTGGGACAGAACTGACAAGGTATCACACGAAGGTTCAGCCGCAGACACCTCCGCTCAGAGACCGGCCTTTGCGGTTCCCAACGTTTGCAAAAGGAGAAGAGCGGCAGGTGCAAAGGGGGCCAAGAGGGGCCCCTGGCAGCTCAGGATTGCCAAAGGGATCTCCCAGGGACGTTTCTTTTCAGCACTCCCACCATGGACATGCACACACGTCTCGCCAGCCATGCCTGCCTGGGCCTTGTGAGGGAGGGAGCCTCTGGGGTGAATTAGGAAGCTGGAGTCCCTCTTCTGGAGGGGGGCTGAGGAAGTACCATGCCCATTGCTCTCAGGAGCAGGAGAAGTGTCCCCTGCAGACCCAGGGCTGAGGAGCCTAGGCACCTCTGCTCCCTTCTGTTTCCTCCTTTCCCACTCCTCCCAAGCTCTTCAGGGCTTTACTGGTGGTTTTACACAGCGGGGCTCTGTA
The DNA here is from genome assembly GCA_007922305.1 of Dermatemys mawii. Taxonomy (NCBI): domain Eukaryota; kingdom Metazoa; phylum Chordata; order Testudines; family Dermatemydidae; genus Dermatemys; species Dermatemys mawii. The sequence goes on along the minus strand of ML677344.1, from coordinate 7,660,328 downwards.
CATACACAGAAGTGATAAGTGTTTGCGTCAGAGGAAACCAGGGGCTTAGCAAGGAGTGACTAGAACCATTTCTTATATTGGGCCCCTCCTGCTCCTTCATGTTTTAAAGTCTCTTTACAGTATGATTTTCCATATCCCCTTGATTCTACTGTAAACTGGATGGGGCAGGGCCTAGCTAGCCAGAATTCATCCATTACACATGTAAACAGGGTCTGAATTAATTCTCCCCTGACAGCTAGCAGACGGGAGCAAACTGTATTGACAGGAACACCGCTACTCTGCTTAGATATCCAGCAGACAGAGCAGTGTTGCTTAAAGTAATCAACTTTGGCTGGTGGTGGGTTACGAATCACGTTAGTACTGAATGCAGGGGTAGTGAAATGCTGTTATCAATGTTGTTGTCTTTATTGTATGACTAAAGGGGATCAGAATTGTGCTTAACCTGCCCCAAATGAGCGGGGTCTCCCTCAGCTGAAAGGACCTCGTTAAGCCAGGAGCTCGAAAGCCAGAGCTGTGTGAAGGTAAGATAGGTGGGGACAAGTGTCTGAGGTCATGTCTACGCTAGAAACTTTAAAGCACTGTGATCTTTCATAGTCTTGAGCCAGCAGATTATAGTGCTATAAAATGTAAGTGTAGACAAGCCCTCCGTTAGGACGTGGGGACTCTTCCAAAGGGTCCTTAGTCTGGTTTAACCTGTTCCTTCCCCGCTATTCAAAGAAAGAACTAAATAGGCTTCATTAGGAGCCTCTTTGATATTTTAAAATGCTCAATCAGAGCTGAAATTACTTGTGGTGGGACCATGTTTCTTGCCCAGCCTGCTAAGAGCTAGAAATCACTAGGAGACTGACCTACAGAGGTCCCAGCAGAGAAGCAGGTAGCAGCAGAAGGTGACTGATGGGCAGCGGGTGGGCGCGGCCAGTGGAATTAGCAACTGGCAGGGCAGCCAGTCAGAGCAAGAGCTCAGAGGGTGGAGCAAGCAAGGTGCCTTCTTCCCTGGTTAGGAAGTGAATTCACACAGACGCACCTCTAACCCCTGGTCCTCTCTGACCAAGGACAACCACGGGGAGTGGGAGAGCAGAGGAGGGCCCTCAAGAACACCAGGCGGAAGGCTCTGCCCCACGCACTCTGGGGTGGGGGTCCTGCTCACAGCTTTAGGTTTATGAATCCTGCTTGTGGCATTTTCCCCTGATTAATGTGAGGTGACTTCCCTCCTTTCATTAAAAGTTTCTTTTCTACATTCAGACTCTGTGGTCGTAAGTGGAGGGGTGGGAGGAGTTTTGCCTCCCCGAGGCACCCAGGGGTGGTGTGTAATTTTCCCAGGTTACTGGGTGGGGACTCGAGCCAGTTTTGTGTGTATTGTTGAAAAGGAACCTCTAGTTATTGCCCCTGGCCCCAGTTGCTGCTGGCTCCACCTGGCAGAAGGGTCACACATACTTACCATGTTATATTAATCAATAATACTCAGTGTGGGACTCACCTCTTTGTCTGTTTGCAGGGATCCTCTGATGGCAGCTTCCTTCCTCTTTCGGGGAGGCGCCCACTGGGGAAGACCTGCTTTGTGAAGGTGGCTTAATTGGGGACGCGGGGAATTGAGGCTTAAAGGCAGAGGGCTTTCTGGGAAAACTCAACTATGGGAAACAGGCAGGGCCGGTGCAAGCCCCAGGCGGTCACATAGGGCAGCACGGGTTTTTGAGGGTGGAGCTTTTGGCAACATTTCAGCAGCAGCTCTCACAGCCGCTTTGCACTTCTGGGTGTCTCTGCCAAAATGCCACCGAAGCGGATGGGGCCCTGTGAGCTGCTGCCAAAATGCCGCCACCGCCGGGGGTGGCAAGAAAGCTTAAGCCAGCCCTGGAAACAGGACATAGGGGCTGATTTGGGTCTTGGTTACACCACTGTAAATCAGCAGTAACTGCATCAACCTCAGTGGCATGAGCGAGTGCAGACTATGGGGCTCTAACTTGGTGCAGGTACTTCCCCCGAATTAAAGGGGTATGCTTTAGTTCAGACTACCAACCGCTTGCATCATTAGCCCTCTGTATGAATTACACCTGTGTGTTTTGCTGCTACAGTAGGGCATGTGTCTATGCCAGCAGTCCCCAAATATTTGAGGGTTGAGCTCCCCTTCCACTGTCTGTGCCCCCTGGCCCCTCCCTGGGGATGCAGTCAGGGGTAAGGGGGACTGAGGCTGGGGCTTCAGTTCGAGGGGGTGGGGCTGGGAGCGGGGTGCAGCCAAGGGCTAAGGCTGGGGGCTGGGCTGGGAGAGGAATCACACTGAGGCTGGGGAAGGGGTCGGGGTGAGGCCCGGAGCCAAGGACATGGCTGGAGGTGGGAGCGGAGCAGAGCTGGGGTAGTTCCCTCCCTCACAAAGTTCCTCCATGCCCCCCCACCAGGAGGTTCACCCCACAGTTTAGAACCTCTGGTCTATGCCATGCCCAGGTTGTCACCATCTGGCCGTCACACTGACACCCAGCATGTCAGCAGAGGCAGCCTGAAGTGATGCAAGCAGCCCCCAGCCTGGCTGAGAGCTCTTTTGATTACAGTATCACCAGGTCCAAACACCCCTGGGAGACTTGGAGGGAGAGTGAGTAGTCCTTAGTTAAGTGCCTGACTGGAAGTGGCCTGGCCGTGGGAGGTGGTGAGCATGTCTCTCTTCCATGGCCTGGGAAAGGCAGTTGGGTTTGCTCAGCACCTCAAAGCTGGGACCCGCTTTAGTTTCTGTGCCTGACCATGGGCCCCCAGTGAAAATGTCGACGCTGCTGCCGACCTGGCAGGTCCTGATTTCACTTTCTCCGCCACATGGGAACCCCGGGATTTGCTGCCTTTTTGAGTGTTCCCCTCAAATAACTTCAGGGGTTGGAGGCCAAGCAGCCCATTTCCCTGTCTCTGGTGGTTTCAGGAAAACAGGCAGCAGACTGGCTCCCCCACTGCACCTTCAGGGGTATCTCCGCCTCACTCACCCCTGCTGGTGTGGGGGTGATGAGGGTCCCTTCCCTCCCTCCCCTCATCTCATAGCTCTATCCAGTCTGGCAGGGATGCAGGGGCTTTTCTGCCAGCCCTTTTCTTCTGCCTCCATGAGTATGACCAGGGCCTTCCCCTTGGAGGACTTTACCTGTTTTTCACCCATGAGGGGAGGGAGATTTTGTTGTCCTGTTCACTCCTCCTCCCTGTGCAGCACAGGGGCCGCGTCATGAGGGCACTCGGTTTCCTCCTGTGACTCTCCTGCAGTGGAGGCAGAGTGGGAGGGAGTGTTGCCTGGGGGCCCAGCAGTACTCAGGAAGCATACAGTACCGTCAGGAGAGTTTGCTGGCTATAAGCTCAAGATGTAGTCCAGGGAATTCCTCTGTGGCAGTGCAACCAGCACCTAAAGGAAAGTGCTGAGAGTCTCGTGGCTTTCAGAAGGCCCCCAGAGCATCCTGTCCCCGCTTCTTCCTCTGTGACTGCCTGTTCAGCACGGAAATAAAAATTTTTAGGTGGGGGTGCAAAGATGAAATCACCTTGAGCTGCGGCTGTTTCTGTGAGGGCTACGCTGCAGCTCTCTGGTAGTAACAAGGCCGCAGAATGTAGCGCTGCATAGATTCGGGGGCTGCCAGGGGAAACACTGCTGGAGCGTATGCACCCCAGGGGCACATAAACTACACTGGTGGCCTCTCCCAGCCCTCGAGCAGCTTATAATTAGGGCACAAAAGGGGTGCACAGAACAGAATCTCATCTTGTGGGGACAGGGATCCATTGCCACTGGAATGCTACTTGTCTGGCATGAGAAAAGGAGCAACCTTTAACCACCACAGCTCACATGATCCTCTTATCCGGACCTGAGCCATGTAACAGCATGTGTTCTCCAGCAGGTCTGCCTGTGCTGTGGCCAACTGCCTTTCAGGAGAAGAGTTCTAGGGACTGGAAAGTGACACCGTGTGGCTAGTGGCCAGGTACACAGTGTAAGGGTTTGCTCGCAGATGAGAAGGATGCTCCCAAATATAGTCTTCCCTGCACATTCCCTTTCCCCACTGAGTGAATGTTTATTAGTGTAACCGGGGGTGCATGCCGGTAGCTGTTACTAACTTCACCTTAAGATCATGCCCATGACTTGGCTTGAATTAAAAGCTGGCAGAGAAATCAATTCGAAATGGAAGTTTATTGAAAAGAATCTAAAACTGAATAACCCAATCCATACAGTAGCCCTTGGGTTTGTGAAAGGGTTATGGAAGACCACACTATTTGGAACTGAGGATGTTCAAATAAAAGATATGCAATTTATTTATAGATGGTACAATCTGTACAATTTTGGCTTTTTTTTTAAACTGCATGTTTGGACTGCTCTTTGATCTGTTATAGCATGACACTTGGATGCTTTTGGTATACAAAGAGATTTTCCCAGTCCATTTGAACACATACACTCCACAAAGTGTTATTTAATAAAGTGCAATACTGGATTCTTTGTGAGGAATGAAATGATTGATGGAAATAGTAGGCATTAAATCAAAGGCAGCTCCTAAACCAACTAGGCTGACTGTAAAGTGCTGATCTGATCCCAAAAAAACAAACAAATTTAACTTAAAACTTCTATTCATTTTACTGAAGTGGAAAAGACAGCAACATTTACAATGGAATGTCAATAGCTCCCCTCCCAAATCTGCTTTAAAAATAAGAGAGATCCAAATAAACAATGTCAGAAAAGATTCTTCCGTGGAGGGGGAATAAAGTCTACTTCTATAATTTTGTTTCTTAAGAGAAAGAAAAACTGACCTAAAAGGATTACAAATATGAAGATGTTTTGGTTCTGATACAATATGATGAAATTAAAAAGGCTGTAGAAACTCATCTTTCCTGGCATCATGGCTTGCTTGTCTGTAAGAAATAGACAAGATAGTTTGTGTAGTGTGTAACTTTCCCTATGAGCTAGTAGTTAAAGGGACCAAATGGGCCAAAGATGGGGGTTGATACTTGGCAAGGTAGACCACACACAGCTGAAAGTGAGACCACAGGCACTGGGTTCTGCAGCCAATCTCTGCCGGGCAAAGTGGGGCCGCTGCCCATGGGGGATGGGATTCACTGTTTTGGAAAGACTGGACATTTTCCAATGTTTTCTCCTTCCAGCTGCTCTACAGCCAGTGTACAAACCTGGGCCCACTATACATACAAAATTCCATGTACATTTATACTACTCACTATCCACTTTTCTGAGATGCCTCCACAATTGTGTGATTACAGAAGACTTCAGTGATGATGAATTTCCATACAGTTATCTAAAACCAAGCAAGTAGATTAAAGAGGCAAATTGCTTGGTGGGACCAATCTGCCCATCTCTGGGGGTGCGCGACATCCCCATGTAAACAAACAGCCACAGGGCATCCTGCTCTGGCTGTCACAGAATGTACCATATGCCCAGTGCTTTCACATTGGCAGGAACCACTTTAGCATTGACTACAAATGATGCCTCGTATGTGTAAAAGAATCATTTTGGTTCCCCAAAAGGCACCTTGTTTAACATTGAAAACGTAAGACTGGCCCCTTTAAGTGTGATGCATGCATAGTTCATACACTCTTGCAGACAGTATCTATACTATATATATTTTATATTCACATATATGGCTCCATAAGAAAAGTCCTTGAGAAGCTACACATTGGTGAGTTTGCTACTGCTGAGCAGTCTCACGGCAATGCTTCCTGAAATGCCATTAGATTTTTTGTTCTCCTTGTCTTGGAGATGAAGGGTTTGCTGTGACAGACGGTCATCGGGGTCACCAGTTAGGGCCACCTGGCCCAGGAACTCGTCACTTATAATGTTATGGTTCCAGACCTAGAGAAACAAAACACAAAATGACAAGGAGTCCGGTGGCACCTTAAAGACTAACAGATTTATTTGGGCATAAGATTTCATGGGTAAAAACCCCCACTTCTTCAGATGCATCACAAAATGGGAGGCTTGTGTTGGGCCACATGCAGGCTTTCTGCTGCAACCTATTCTGCACGTACAAACATCTGTACAGAGTACATGGGATGCCTTTACCATTCTATTCTTGCTGTTATTGATTAGTTCTCTTGCAGTAGCCCCGAGAGCCCCGGGTGAGATCGGGGCCATATTGTGCTGGGTGCTGTACATACAAGAAGCGAGACAGTCCCTGAGCTGAACAGCTTACAGTCTAAATAGACCAAACAGACAAAGGGTGGGAGAAAGGAAGTACTGTCATCTCCATTTTACAAATGGGGGCCTGGGACACAAAGAGATGAAGTGACTTGCCCCAGGGCGCACAGGAAACCTATGGCCAGATTTCCTGGAACTTAACCTCTAGACCAGCCTCTCCAACTCTGCAGCTGGTGAATCTTGATCTCCCTCCACTTTTGAAATGGTCACTGGGCTAATCATTTCCCTGGGTGGATGAGTGGACTTTTTAATCCGTGTCACTGGCCATATACAGGGTATTTTAATAATGATGTGATGGTTTGTGTCCTTGCCTCTCCCAGGATTAGATATGCACCTTCTCTGATCCCTGCGGGCTGGGGTTGGAACAACAGCGTGAAAGTGACTAAAGGAGCTGAAAGGCAGTGGAGAACCAGACCCCACAATACTTTTGTTTTTAGGGCTCCCTTAAGAGGCAATACTTGATGTGAAAAGTATCAGCAGTACCTCATAATGAGCCAACTCCTGAAGCCCTTACTGAGTTCTTACTGAATCCAAACTCCCATTGACTTTAGTGGAAATCAGACCAATGAAGAGCTTAGTAAAAAGATGTGACAATTTGGCCACTAGTACCTATGCATTGTCTAAAGCACCAGACCTCCTTAAGCCCACATTTCTGGTTAAGCACCTGACAAATTAACATTTTTCACTTAACACGTTAAATAACTGAGCCTCACAATCCCCCAGGAGGCAAGTATGAGCATCACTGTTAGACAGGGAAACTGAGTCATGAAGTATGTTGATAAAATATCCAATGCTGCCCTGCAGATCAGGGAATAGAACCTGAGTCCCGCTGGCTCCCCACAGATTGGCCGTCTAGTCACCTGCACAATGATGGGCTGTCCTGCCTTCTTGCGATAGAAGAGACCTTTCACATCGAACTCTGGAGCCTGGGTGTTTTTCTGCACTGAAGATCGAATTTTGCTCCCTTCGCACTTTATGATCACGTACGGGTCTGCTCCTGGGGAGAGGAAAGAGAATTTAACTCCTGCTGCAGCTAACGTCAGTCCTCCTAGGCCTTTCTTGGGTCACTCCTGACAGTGGGTATTATAGACTATAACTCACAAATGGCAGCAGAAAATCTAAAATGGGGACAGTGATGCTCGCCCACCTATGCAATATCCTCTGAGATCTAGACATCAGGGGCCAGAGCTCATTTTCATTATGCGTGATGTTGCCCTGGATGTGGGCTAGCGACTGAGCAAACAGGCTACAGCTAGCTCCCAAACAGTGAAGTGACAACATCACTGTAACATACAAGCCCAGATGTTCCAAACTGACTAGTCATCTTGAGTGCCCAGCTTCAAACACTCTGAAGAAGCCTGATTTGCACACAACGGGTGCTCAGCACATTCTGAAAATCAGGGCCCTTTCAACTGTCTCCTGCTCTGCCCTCAAAATCACTAGCTGCTTCAGAACATCTTAGCTGCAGGCCGTTGCAAAAAATTGCCCCATAAGCATGAACAGAAGAAAACACACCAAGGGCACATTGCAGTGTTATGAAGAACCTACCTTGTTACCCGTGCTAGGACCTCTCTCCACTACTCAGTGAAAAAGAGAAGCACAGAGAAGTGAGCGTCTGCTGGGTGGTTACGCTCTGCATGGTACCACCAGAGCTACTTAGCTCTTATAAGGCAAGATCCTGCAAAGGGGCAGGCACTTTCTGGGAGGGGCTCAGCACCCTCAATGCCCACTGACATTGGCGCAGTTGAGGGCACTCAACACCTTGCTGAACTGAGCCCACATAGCATTTTTCATCCATAGATCTCAAGACACTTTATAAAGGGAGATAAGAACATAAGAATGGCCCTACTGGGTCAGACCAAAGGTCCATTTAGCCCAGTATCCTGTCTTCCAACAGTGGCCAATGCCGGGTGCCACAGAAAAAACGAACAGAACAAGTAATCATCAAGTATCGCCCATTCCCAGCTTCTGGCAAACAGAGGCTAGGGACACCATCCCTGTCCATCCTGCCCAACAGCCACTGATAGACCTATCCTCCATGAACTTACATAGTTCTTTTTTGAACCTTGTTATAGTCTTGGCCTTCACAATGTCCTCTGGCAAAGAGTTCCACAGGTTGACTGCACTGTGTGAAGAAATACTTCCTTTTGTTAGTTTTAAACCTGCTGTCTATTAATTTCATTGGGTGACCCCTAGTTCTTGTTATGAAAAGGAGTAAATAAAAATTCCTTATTTACTTTCTCCACACCAGTCATGATTTTATAGACCTCTATCCTAGCCCCCCTTAGTCGTCTCTTTTCCAAGCTGAAGGATAATTGTCCCCTTCTTTAGATTGGGCAACTGACTTACCCAAAAGTTATGGGTAGATCTGGGAATAGAACCCAAGACTCCTACCTCCTAGAGCACTACCTTAGCCATTGGACTATGCTGCCACCTACAGCTGCTAGGTAAGGGAAAGAGGTACCCAGGTTTCTATCCCACAGTCCACCAATTTGCACAATCTAGCCCTAAATGTGGACGGCCAAGCGCTACCTTTGACTTGCAAGTGCAGTGCAATGTGGAGTTCCAGCCTTGTGCTAGATCACTGCATAATATGCTTTTATTGCTTGCAGGACAATCAAGAGACAAATTGTCCCAGCTCATTACTCGTTCTCGGTCTCTTCTAGGTACAAGGCTTCCCCACCACGAGGGCCCTTGGAGATGGACCAAGCTGTGTTCAATCCCTACAGTGCTCCCCACACATCTGCTCACTGATTGTAGTTTATCTCACAATCCCCCCTTGCCTTTGGGATGAACCCTGGCTCAAATCGAGCCCCGGGTTCCCCTCTCACAGGTGCCATCAGGAGGAATGCCAGTGAAGCCAATGGAGCTGCACCAGTGTCGAGGCAGTCAGGTCCTTGGCCTGTCCCCCCACAGAAACAGCCTTCGCAGAACAACTTGTGCAGCTTGCGAATGGCTGGTTGCTAACACCATCCAGAAGTGACGCATTTGCTCTCATTGCTTTGGCAGATTATGGGCTTTGGACGAGGAGAAACTCGATTTTACTCGAGACTGAGAGCAAATGACACTGGGCACAAACAACGCGCTCCATCGCTCAGGTCCCAAGTCCCACCTCAGGTCCCGAATTCCACCGAAGATCGGTAACAATAACAGGCTGAGGGAACGCTTGGCGCGTGAGGTACGGCTAGAGAGTACGGCCATGTCTGTTAAGTAACCAGGCGTGTGTGTGCTCAGCATTGGACAAGACCCAGAAAAGAGCCAGACTCTGCCTTGAAGAGTTTCCATTCCAGCAGAGCAGACAGAACACAGTACGGCCCCCAGAAGAGGAATACATTACGAGGGGGTATAGAAAAAAACCCAGTTATCTACCTCTCGTAACTGTTGTTCTTCGAGATGTGTTACTCGTGTCCATTCCAATTGGGTGTGCACGCGCCACTCCACTCAGTGATTCCATGAACTCTGATCCCGCCTCTTAGGTAAGGCTTGAGAGTCACCTACTTGGAATCGACATGAGCAAGCACTCGAAAAAGAAAAACCAGTTACCCACCTCTCGTAATTGTTCTTCTTCAAGATGTGTTGCTCACGTCCATTCCACTACCCACCCGCCTCCCCTCTCTTGGAGTATCCGGCAAGAAGGAACTGACGAGGCGGCGGGGTGGCAGGACTTATATACACTGCCATGAAGGTGCAACTCCAGGGGGCTCCACAGCCGACCCAATGGGGAAAAACCTGCTGAAGATCATGCATGCTATAGAGGGACCACTCCAGGGGTCACAGAGGTGCTCCCCCTATGGGTATTGCTAAGAGAAAAACTTCCGCCACTGGTGCATGTGGTGAACACGCACATCTGCCGTGGAATAGACATGAGCAACACATCTCGAAGAACAGCAGTTACGAAACAGGTAACTGTCTTTTCTGTTTTACTGGCTGGCTGAGAGTCACGCTGAATAGCAGGAAGTTGGGGGTGCAGGACCTTGACTCCTCCATCTAGCCCAGTATCCTGTCTTCCGACAGTGGCCAATGCCAGGTGCCCCAGATGGAGTGAACAGAAGAGGCGATCATCAAGTGATCCCTTCCATCGCTCATTCCCAACTTCTGGCAAACAGAGGCTAGGGACAGCACCCCTGTCCATTCTGGCTAGTAGTCACTGGGATCTACCCTCCATGAACGTATATAGTTCTTTTTTGAACGCCGTGTTTGGAGTGGGGAATGAATCATTGTTTGAGGGCCAGAGCAGCCAGGCTGCAGGCTAATGCTCTCACAGGAGGCTCTGGTAACTGCCAAGGAAACACAGCCAGGTGTCAATGTTCCATCCAGGTGCACACTGGGAATGCTGAAGAACAAACCAACCCACTTCCCAAGGCCAGAGATTGAACCTCCTCATCTCTTGTTCCCACAGGAAACTTGGCAGTGATTTACCACCCCCCTTCACCGTAACTTTCCACTTCCCGGGGCTTCTTGCTTCCAGGATTAGAAACAGCTGCAGGGTTTTCCAGCCAGGCTTTCCAAACGCTTCTTTGGAAAGACCCACAAAAGCCTCATTTTCCACCAGCCAGAGCCAAATTCCATCCATAAATCACTGCCCCCAAATGTCCAGGAAGGGTTGGGAGACAGGAGAGACACAATTGCCCTGGGAACCACCAACGCACACGAATTGCCGGCTGTGGAGGACACCCTGCTGCTGGTATTACTCGGCCCTGATCTCAGCGATCTCACGTCTACTCTGAGGTCAGCCTGCTTTGCGGCTTGAAGCCGTGGAATCAGAACAGCTGGAATATGGCAGGGAAATGCCATTCCAGAGGCTGCACATGGCATCTTGGTGTAAAAGTCACCACCTTGCAGCCGCCTAATCACACTGTACCCAGGACCCCATTCTTCAGAGCCAAGATCTCAGCAGGTGTAGAAGAGGCTCTGTTGATTAATTTCCTTCTCAAATAGAGCACGTCTTTAGAGTATGGGATCCCAGGAAACTGGGCTATCCATAAAAACCAGAGCACAGATGGGAATGAGGACAGAAGAGCCCTACACCATATGATGCAGATGTCAGGCTGGATTCCTCGTTTACATCACTAACTTGATCCCCTTGATTTCTAAAGGTTCCTAGACTATGCTCATCACCATAGTAGCTGAGCGCCTGAAAAAGGCTGGGAGAGGAAGCTATAGCCCAGAGATTAATTGACTTGCCCAGGAGCAGTCAGCAGCAGTACTGGGACTGGAAACCAGCTCTCCGGCATCTCAGACCAGCCCCCTAGTCACCAGCCCACTGACTCCATCTGCCAGCTGAGTGGAGTCACTCCCGGCTCACACCAGGCCAGGTGAGAGACGAGTGTCAGGCTGATGGGTTCTATGAGCAGGGAGCCATCAAGTCATTGTCTCTCCCCTGAGGAGAAACCTGCCTGGGATAAACCCCTCTATGCCCCTGCTGGAGAGCCTAGAAGGGCTCTGTTCGTGGCATACGCAACAAACCGGTTTGCCGCAAAGATCCTTCTCAAGACCTCTTGATGCAAACTGCCTGGGAACTCATTACCGGTCAGCTCAAGAGAGGTGGTGAGAAGGGCTGTGACAGGATGAGTTCCAATCAGGAAGGGTCATTCATGTCCATGGTCGCTACCGTGTTTCTTTTAAAAGCAGGACAAGCAAAAGTCCCTCCTCTCCCCTGCAGCCACTATTATCCTAGGGTGTCTGGATCCAGATGTGGTGAAACTGAGTGGAGGAGTGGGGGGCCCTTGCAAGGTTCCTCTCTTTAGTGGCCAGGAAATGAGCTAGGACTCACCAGCACGACTCTAGGGGGCGCTGTGCTGCCATCTTTCGGATAAGAGGGCCTGCAAATGGCAAAGTGCCAACAGAAGGTGCACGCCTCTGGAGAATCCTCTGCCCACTCCCAAAGGACAGAGGCAGGATACAAGCAGTTTAGTACCCTGCCAAGGGCCTAGACTTGATGCTTTAAAGCCACATGAACCTCCCGGGCTCCCCACCCCCAATGCACCTTCTCTTTGTGTAGCTTCTCTTCTGGAACTACGAAGGCCATGCTTAGTGACGGACAGTGCCTGACCCTTTGGACCATCGGCCTCCGTAACGCCTTGCAGCCCTTGATTACTGCCCTGTGTAACGTGCTGGCTGTTCTCTCTCGTATGCCTCCCGCCTTGAGCAATGTCCTTTCCGTGATTGTGACTTCCAGGGCAGGGGGACGCGGTGACTCTACATCTACGCAGTGCCGTTCTGTTAGTGTTCCGGGATCTGGCCACGGCTCCTGTCTGCGAAAGCCTTGACACCCATTGGGGCCTTTTGATCTTTACGGAGCCCTTGGGAGCGTCTACAGCGAGTCTCACAAGATGCTCCTCTTCTGATGATTTTCTAACAGTGACTTCGCTGTAACACTGGAAACCTCTGGCTCCCTGACCCACGCCTCCAGGAGAGGTTGTGGGTCTGATTCCCCATTGCCTGGCATCGCGGGTAGTCATAGCCACGCTGCACAGAGGGAGGTGACCACGTAGAATGCAGGGCTGTGGAGAACCGATCCTGCAGGAGTACAATGAATGATGGGGGCTGCCTGCAATGGCAGGGGACTGGGCTCGTTGACCCACAAGGTCCCTCTCAATCCTGTCTTCCACCTGGGTCTCTGCGAAATAAACCACTGGGCCAAATGCGATTGTATTTTGAAGGAGCCCGTCCCCATGGTACCCTGCCTTAGCACCTGTTGGATCATCAGCATGTATTGGAGGCCCTGGAACATGATCTGAAAACAAAGGACTTGGTCCTACTCTCCTTCTAACAAAACCAAAACTCAGCGCTGGCTCCCAGTCCCTCCGCGAGCGCAGAACAAGCAGTAAAATGGCCAGTACCTCCTTGGGAATCCTGGTTCTTCAGCCCAGCAGCTGCCAGGACATGGACCTGGGACACCACTTGTGGATAGCCACACATTCCACTCCAGCAGGTGCGAGGAGGCTCATCCAAGATCAACTCTCTGCACGGGGGATCAACAGCAAGGGAAACGCCGTGTCAGACACACCTGGGCTCCCAGAGCTCACGCCTCTTTCTAACAGCAGAGCCAGTGGCCCCAATTCCATGGGTGCTCTTGGGCTGGAGCACTCATGGTGGAAAATGGTGGGTGCTGAGCACCCACCTATAGCCCCACCAATCAGCACCTCCCCCTCTCTCCGAGCGCCTCCCACCTG
>ML677344.1:7528239-7647001 GCA_007922305.1 Dermatemys mawii | reverse complement strand
GCCCCACCAATCAGCACCTCCCCCTCTCTCCGAGCGCCTCCCACCTGCTGGAGGCCCCACCAATCAGCACCCCCTCCTCTCTCTCAGCGCCTCCCACCCGCTGGCGGCCCCACCAATCAGCACCTCCTCCTCTCTCCCAGCACCTCCCACAATCAGCTGTTCCTCAGGAGAAGCAAGGGCGGGTTGTACTCGGGGGAGGAACAGGGTGGAAAGAGGCAGAGTGGGGGTGGGGCCTTGGGGGATGGGGTGGAGTGGGGGCAGGGCTTGGGGCAAAGCGAGGGTTGAGCTCTCCCCGGCACAGCAGAAAGAGGTGCGCACGGCTGGGCCGGCCAGTGGGGTCCCCATTGAAAGGAAGCCCAGCGCAAACTCCGTGTGAGTTCGGTACCTGGAAGGGCAGATGATGGAGAAAGCCGAGTGAGGTCACGTGGTTTACACACCACAATAAACACAAGCCGCTTGTAACTTAGCAGTTGGGAAATGGGGCAAGAGAAAAGAAAATACCCCCGGGAATCCCCCAGTCCCCACACAGCCTGCAATGAGTCTGGCAGAATTCACACCTCGCTCCCTGTCTTCCTTCCTGGCCATTTGCTTTCTTTCTTGGAGAGAATAAAAATAAGGGCGAAAGAAAGTGCAAATTCTAGGGCTGCGTACATGTTAATTGTGGAGCATGGATTTACTCCTCGTATGAGGAGCTAGCTATTGTACTGACATGGCATCCATCACCCTAGCGTGTGAGCACCTCCCCACCTTTAATGTATTATCCTCTCCGTGAGGAAGGGAGGGGCTCTTCTCCCCAGTTTACAGATGGGAAACTGAGGCACGGCGAGACCAAGCGGCTGGCTCAGGGTCACGCAGGAAGTCTGTGGCAGAGCAGGGAACTAAAACTGGAATCCCAGGAATCTCCCAAGTCCCCAGTTAGTGCCCTAATCCTTCCCTTCCTCATTTGTTTTACTAAGAAACACCTTCGTTTGCACGCTGGGTCATCAACCCATTAAATCACTCAGCGACCATGAACATCTATCAGGTTCTTAAGCCGCTTGTGACCTGCAAATTCACCTGCTAAGTCCCACTGTGCCAGAACACTCCTACGACAGGCCCTTACTGAGAGCTTCCTTCGGGCCAGGGCAGGGGTTGGGATCCAGCCCAGGGAGTTTACCCTGTTCCAGTTCGGCACGGGACACTGAGGATAAGACGGGCTCCTTACCTGCAATCCGAAGGCACATCTGTGAAAACCCGGAGGAGGAAGTCCCCCGTGTGACCCGGATCGAAGGTCGTGGGAACGATGACATAGCGGCCTTCCTTCAGGTCTGTCCTCAGGAAGATGCTCCGGGAGTTAATGTAGATGGAGGTGGCCACTTGCTGCTGCACGGTGTGCATCCTGTAATTCCGGTTCAGTTCAACCTGGGCAGAGATCACAACGGGAAACTCAGCCTCTCTTTTCGCGAGAGATGGAGCACCACGCGAGGGAGGTTAAAGGGAGGTTGTGTGCTCAGGGTAACAGATCAACCATTCCTATTGAGCAGGGGCTATCCCTTCTGCTTTGCTGGGCGTGTGTGTATTTACTGCCCTACCTCTCTGAAAGCTTGCCCAGGCTCCCAGACTTTCTGATACTAACCCCCTCAGTGCCGCCTCCTACTGCTTTCATGCTGTCAGGTATGACTAAGCCAGGGGCACTCAGGAGTACTAGTCATGACCCAGGCCAGGCTTACAGGGTAGGCACCTTCAGTTTCTGGGAGAAAGTGATTTCAATTATCCCCAGCCACGTTCTCTCTAGGATCCTCCCTCCTCCATCATGTCTCCCCACAATGCTTTCTCCACTACAGGTCTTTGGTCCTTCGACCTCAGTTACAAGGACAGGCTCGAGATCTGGTGACCACACACCCTGTCTGTGCAATGCACTATCTTCCCCTGTGTGTGAGTTCCTAACATCAGTGATCTGGGCCTGAAAGCCCCACACTAGAAGGCAAGTGACACCATGTGTGGGGTGCGATTCTCTCTTCCCCTTGTGCTACCAGCTGCAGAGAGGGGAGAGGGCTAGTAGCACCTTCAACTCAGATGACCATGCTCCTATAGTCATGGGGCACTTGACATTCTACCTATCCCCTACGTATGCACGGGGGAGTGCTACCAACAGCAGCGTTCCGCTAGGGTCCTGTTCGGGTTTGCTGGGGCAGCAGAGGAAGCTTTCTGAGCCATCCGCCCTCTCTAATGCACGCGGGCAGCAAGCGTCCAGGCCAACAATGTCCATACCCCAGCTTACCTTCTGGATCTCAAACCCGATGGCCAAGTTCTCTCCTTTGCCCTCTTTGTGGCTGGTCCTCTTTGGTTTCTGCTGGATGCTGATGAGCACTTCGTCTTCTGCCTTTTTCACATCAAACACGTACTGGAAGTAAGGACACACCCGAGAGAGGAAAGGTGAGAGGCCTTGCGGTCTGTATGGCGTGCTGATGGCGAGGGGGGGCAGGGATAGAAGGGGTTAATGGTGCCAAGAGGGGAGCAGGAGCTCTCTCACCTCTGGATATAACCTGGGTCCAAATCCAGCAAGTGAACCTGTGTTCAGTAGACTAAGCAGGATGCCTAGGGGACTTGTTCTTGTGTTGGAAATTCAGCACCCAGCCTGACCTGGCTCTGTCTGGGAAGGCCCAAGCATGATTGATCTCATCTGTGCACCCTATCACTCTCGAATCTGAGCCCCTCCCAATTTGTAATGTATTTATCCTCACAACACCCCTGTGCTATTATCCCCATTGTACAGACAGGGAACTGAGGTACATAGGACTTGCCCAAAGTCACAAAGGGCAGAGCAGGAACTTGAACCCAGATCTAGTGCTAGGCTAGTGCTCTAACCACTGGACCACGCTTCCTTTCGTTTCCAAAAGACAGTGGCTTTGTTGCGCACAGACGTGTTTCCTTTGGTTGGATTCACTTAGCCAGAAATCCACAGCAAAGCTCTCAGCCCCAGAGACAAAAAGCGCAGAAGAACTCATTGCTGGTGGTTAACCCCGGGACAGCACCATGGCTGGTGCTCTGTTTAGGAATCTGGCAGCCCCTCCAGACTTTGGCCTCTGATGGCCCAACCAGGCTCCTGTTACCCTGCCAGGCCTCAGGTCATTTCTGGCAGGTGCTCTTCTCCACGCCTCTCTGCTGTCTCACCTGGGGGTTCTGCAGAAAGGTGGCTTTGTGGTTGATACAGCCTCCGGTGCGGTTCTTGAGGGGCTCATCGTGTCTCGTCCACGCCCCGCGCATCACCGCCTCCTCCCACGTCTTGTGGATGCTCAGGTGGGAGGTGTTTATGAGACGGCACTTGATGATGTCAGTGAAATATTTGCAGAAGTCTTCAAATGTCATCCTACGACAGGAAAGGGGTCATTGGCAGGGTGAGCCTTGTGCGCCCACAGTTCACGTAGTGGGGCCAATACACGGCAAGCAGCCTGTGATCAGCTGTTATGTACTGAGTGTGTGATGCTGCCCTCTAGTGGCTGATGCTCTGCAGAGACATGATGGGACATGCTCTCAGAGACATCAATGAGAACAATCCTTTAGCTCAATTGGCAGAGACGTGTTTTTTGGAGCGGAAGGAGTAGGGTTCTAGTCCTGACTTCCCATGCATGTGCGGGTGATTTATCTACTATTTGTGTCTGTTATAGGTGCACAACAGAAGGATTTGAACCCAGCACTTCCAGAGCTAAGGATTGCCGAAGGTGCTTAAGGGAGATAGGCACCCAAATCCCATTGAAAGACTCCTTTGATAATCTCTACTTAAAAGTAGGGCTATCAAGCGATTTAAAAAAATAATCGCAATTAATCGCACTATTAAACAATAATAGAATACCATTTATTTAAAAAATTTTGGCTGTTTTATACATTTTCAAATATTTTGCTTTTAATTGCAACACAGAATACAAAGTGTACAGAGTTCACTTTATATTTATTTTTGATTACAAATATTTGCACTTAAAAAACAAAAGAAATAGCATTTTTCAATTCACCTGATACAAGTACTGTAATGTAATCTCTTTATCATGAAAGTTGAACTTACAAATGTAGAATTATGTACCAAAAAAAATTGCAATCAAAGATAATACAGTGTGAAACTTTAGAGCCTGCAAGTCCACTTTGTCCTACTTCTTGTTCAGCTAATCGCTCAGACAAACAAGATTGGTTACAATTTGCAGGAGATAATGCTGCCCGCTTCTTGTTTACAATGTCCCCTGAAAGTGAGAACAGGCGTTTGAATGGCACTTTGTAGCCGGTGTTGCAAGATATTTATGTTCCAGATGTGCTAAAGATTCGTATAGCCCTTCATGCTTCAACCACCATTCTAGAGGACACGTGTCCATGCTGATGATGGGTTTTGCTTGATAATGATCCAAAGCAGTGCAGACCAACGCATGTTCATTTTCACCATGTAAGTCAAATGCCACCAGCAGAAGGCTGATTTTCTCTTTTGGTGGTTTGGGTTCTGTAGTTTCCATATTGGAGTGTTGATCTTTTAAGACTTCTGAAAACATGTTCCACAGCTCATCCCTCTCAGATTTTGGAAGGCACTTCAGTTTCTTAAACCTTGGATCGAGTGCTGTAGCTATCTTTAGAAAACTCACATTAGTACCTTCTTTGCATTTTGTCAAATCTGCAGTGAAAGTGTTCTTAAAACAAATAACATGTGCTGGGTCTTCATCCGAGACTGCTATAACATGAAATATATGCAGAATGCGGGTAAAACAGAGCAGGAGACATACAATTCTCCCCCAAGGAGTTCAGTCACAAGTTTAATTAACACATTGTTTTTTTTAACGAGCATCATCAGCATGGAAGCATGTCATTTGGAAAGGTGGTTGAAGCATGAAGGGACATACAAATCTTTAGCACATCTGGCACGCAAACATCTTGCAACGCCAGCTATAAGAGTGCCATGCAAATGCCTGTTTTCACTTTCTGGTGACATTGTAAATAAGTGGGCAGCATTATCTCCTGTAAATAATAACAATTATTTTGTCTTAGCGATTAGCAGGACAAGAAGTAGGACTGAGTGGATTTGTAGGCTTTAAAGTTTTATCTTGTTTTGTTTTTGAGTGCAGCTTTCTAACAAAAAATTCCACATTTGTAAGTTACACTTTTACGATAAAGAGAGTGCACTTCAGTATTTGTATGAGGTGAACTGAAAAATACTGTTTCTTTTGTTTATATTATTACTTTTATTACAAATATTTGCACTGTAAAAATGATAAACTGAGTACTGTACACTTTGTATTTTGTGTTGTAATTGAAATTGATATATTTGAAAATGTCAAAAAAACTCCAAAAATACTGACTAAATTTCAATTGGTATTCTCTTCCTTAACAGTGCGATTAAAACTGTGATTAATCATTACTTTTTTGAGTTAATCGCGTGAATTAAATGCAATTAACTGACAGCCCTACTTAAAAGCATGAGCTTCCATGGCTTGAGTGAAGGACTACAAGTGAAAACCCCCCGAATGTGGCCCAGCCACTTGAGGGAGACAATGAGCCATGTTCACCTAGGAGTCCAGTCAAATCGTGCTAATTCCATATGGCCTGACACGTTCCCCCGAGGTTGTGAACTGGATCCTTCATTGAAGTTTGTCTGGTGTGGATTATTTTCAGACCTCCCTTTGCTACCTACTGCGAGTCCCATGCCAGTCCAATGGTTGGGTGGGAGAAATCAATCCACACAGCTTCCCCTTGAATTTCTACAAAATCCACCAGGGACTCACCAGAACTCCCCATCATCTTCCACCGTCATCCCCAGCTTCTCTCTCTCACTCTTGCTCACCTTCTGCCACTCCTCAGAGCTGCCAAGGGGAACAGAAGGAAATTGTTACTGAGAGGAGACATACTGGGGTTCAGCTGTATATTCAGCCTGGGGGGCCAGCACGAGACTGTGCATGACTTTAGCCACGTTTGAGCCCTCCAGTGGAGCAAAGGGGACAGACACCTGACCTAACAGGGCACTGGGGGGGTGTCTGCGGATGGCATAAAGCTCGTGTAGCCCCTGGGCTGCTCTAGATTACACTGGGGGCAAGTTCAACCCCCAAGGATCAGGGAGCCGGCAAGTGGCTTAGATCTAACATTTCCCTCCCATCCCTGTGTCCGGAGCAGAGCAGACCTCAGCCAGATTGGGGAATCTGGCTCACAGAGTTTGCAAACCCCACCAGCAGTGCCGGAGGAGCTTGCAAATTTGGAACTTGTGCAGTCTGGCAGATGCCCTTGGAGCAACCACCTCAGGCTCCACCAGAGGGCGAACAGACTGAGTCCTACTGGGGGCCACCTAGCCTGGCCCTGCATTGGGGGAGCCAAAAGGTGACTTCAAGCCACCCTCTTCTCCCTCCTTCAGCAGCATGGCATGTAAACAGGATCTGGCCCATAACACCCACTAGATCCTTGAGGAACCATATAAAGTCTGCTGGGCGCCAGGGAGGGCATTCAGCTCTTCGCAATCCCATCACAAACAGCCCTTGAAGCCAGTGCCCGGCCTCAGGAGAAGGCCTGTGTGCATGGGTTTTGGAGAAGCCAGACTGCTTGGCTGAGACATCACGTGGCATCAGAAACATTTTCGAACAGAGAAGGGCTCTGAGTTTCACCAGTTCCAGCACCCCTAGGGAACAGTCCATCCCATCTGCCCATAAGACCCCTCGTCACACCAGACCCCACAAACGCACAGGATCTCGGCTGAGGAACACTGGTGAGTGAGTAGCTGGCAGCCCCCTCCAGGCCCCTTGTCCCAGCTTTACTCACGTGTCGCTCCATGGGCCGTTCCACTCCCTCTCCCCCCAGGGGTTCCGCATCCGGATCATATCCAGCTTCTCCGACTTGAAGAAGGCCAGCAGGCCATGGCCCAGGCGGACTTTCCGCACGTCTGTCACGGCGTAGGCGTGTCCTTTGACCAGGCCACAGTCCAGGCGGGCTTCCATGTCAGCTGCTGTGGTGGCCTGTCCGGGGAAACACAAAGCAGACCCCCAGGGCTTTCAGCTCCAGGAAGGTTATATGTGACAGTCCATATCACTAGGTTCACCCTGTTTAGAAAACTGTAATGGATTTTGTACAAAATAGGCCTTGTGAGGTATCATATGAAAACTCATAATATGCTGTTCATTATTGTCCTGGTAAAATATGAGTGGCAACATTAACATAAGAATGGCCATACTAGGTCAGACCAAAGGTCCATCTTGCCCACTACCTTCCAACACCGGCCAATGCCAGGTGCTTCTGAGGGAATGAACAGAACAGGTAATCATCAAGTGATCCATCCTCTATTGCCCATTCCAAGCTTATGGCAAACAGAGGCTCGAGACATTATCCCTGCTCATCCTGCCTAATAGCCATTGATGGACCTATCCTCCATGAATTTAGCTAGTTCTTTTTTGAACCCTGTTATAGTCTTGGCCTTCACAAGGTCCTCTGGCAAAGAGTTCTGCAGGTTGACTGTGCGCTGTATGAAGAAAAACTTCCCTTTGTGCTTTTTAAAACATCCTACCTATTAATTTCATTTGGTGACTCCTACGCTTCTTGCATTATTAGAAGGAGTAAATAACACTTCATTATTTACTTTCTCCACACTAATCATGATTTTATAGACCTCTATCATATCCCCCTTTCGTCGTCTCTTTTCCAAACTGAAAAGTTCCAGGCTTATTAATCTCTCCTTATATGGAAGCTGTTCCATATCCCTAGTCATCTTTGTCATCCTTTCCATTGTATGTAAAATTATAAGATTCTACTGTATCACATTATTGAGACATATGCCAAGTTTAGAAAAGCAGGTTCAAACCGGTTCCTCACAGACAAAAGGCAAACTGACAGCTCAGCCAGGGATGAACACAATCGGATGGACCATCACCTGGTCACGGGGCCATTCTTTGGCGGGAAAAAGGGTGGGAGTGAGAAATGTACATCTTGGCAAAGCAGCAGCTGGAAGTTCGCATCCGCACAGACTTGCTGTCTCCTGCACCGCAGCTGGAGATGAACCAACAGATCCCCACAGCTCTGGGGATCTCCAGAAGGCAAGAGGCCTCTGAACTCACTCCTGGACCTGCATTACCAGGGTCTCCCTAGCCCACCCCTCTCCCCACACCAAGGATTTCCCCCCAGCACGGACGTGCTTGTGGAAGGTAACACAGCTTGGGGCTGTAAGAACTTTTCCTAGCAGGCTGTGTGTGGGGAGGGGGAGATTTTACTTCCTTAGTTCTGCCCCTGCCTCCTCCCCATGCAGATCCCCAAACCCAGGGCAAGACCCTCCATGGAACCGCAGGAAGGGACGGTGCCACAGAGGCAGCCGGGGGTCCCCTTCTGCACCGAGCAGAGGGCTCCTGCTGCATGTGGATCCCAGGGGGAAGAGCTGCCTGGTTACGATCGTCACGGGTCTACAACTCCAGAAGGGAGGGAGTGGGAAAGCGGAATGTCCCGCGAGATGCATGCTGGCTCTCGGGGAACGCTGACACAGTCTACCCGAGACATAGTCTCCTGAGGACGTGCTGGATGCCTCAACACCCGAGACAGTTAAAATAGCACCAGGCTGGAGAATACGCTGTAGGGAAGAAGCATTCGGGGGTGGGCTAGATCCCATACAGAGACTGTGCCTTCTCCCGGCTCTACGATCTGTGATGACGTGCATGTGCGGATGTCGGGAGAGGGGTTCCTTTATTACGGGCAAACCTGGGAACCACTAGCATCGCTGTTATCGAATGACCACGTCCGTAGCGGGCTGAAAGCAAAGCAGCCCCGATGCACTGCACACCAGCCCCGATGCACTGCACACCAGCCCCGATGCACTGCAAACCAGCCCCGATGCACTGCATACCAGCCCAGCTTTTTGCAAACCAGCCCAGCTGCACTGCAATAGGGACCCCGAAAATAAAATTCTCCCTTAAGTGTCTGCATCGCTATGGGGCCCGATTCTGATCTCCCCGGGGAAGATCAGGCCTCGGGCCAGCGGCAGAGAGATCTAGAGCAGGCTCACACTGTCTACCTGGATTGTCAGCCCTTTAGCCCTTTAGGGCAGGGACCATCCTTTCACTGTGTGTGTATACAGAGCCGAGCTGATCCCTGACTGGGACCTCTCAGTGCGGATACCAGACAAACCACAACAGTTGCCCCTGTCTTACTTTGATGGAGCAGCTGATGAGCCCTCCCCTGTTGTGGACTTTCAGCACTCGCTCAAAGAGGAGATTTCGTTTGGCTTCGTCGTTAACATAGTTCCCTTCGATCAGGTCGATGGGCTCTGAGACGCCGCCGGTGAAATCTACGAGCGCATCCGCTGTGTTGCCTCCGTCTAGGGCCTCGTAACACCCGGCCAGCCTGCAAGAGGGGAGGAACGAAGAGAGCACGTGTGGAGGTTAGCAGCAGTCACGGGGCTCTAGGAGAGGGTTGGAGTATCGTACAGCCGGTGTGTCTAATAATACCCCCCAGGCTGGGCTCTGTCAGCATTTCCAGGACTGGGTGAACCTCGACTGGTTTGTGTATTAAGCAGGGGGGGACAAGCAGCTTTTCACTGTGACTGTCCCTCTTCCCTCCGCCTTACCTCTCCTCCCAGTTAAAAAGACAAACCAAGTCCCAAACCACACAAATATAGCTAACAAAGCAGGGCCCATCCGTCATCAGATTTGTTTACTTGCATGTTGTTTCCCTATCCACTCCCCTTTGCAAGGACTGTCTTCACCAATGGTGCCCCAATCCTACTAAAATAATAAGGCAGGAAGAAGAGCCACCAACCACCACCAAATCTTCACGAAAATCTCTGGCCAAAACTTTCCTGAGATTCAAAGATGTTTGATCGACTTCCCTCCCCTGGGATCTCTCATGAGCTGTTTCTGGCTCAAGCAGAAGTAGGAGTATCAGAAATCTCTCTGTGTGGCCAGCCCTGCACAAGTTTGGATAAGCAGCAGTGTTTGGTCTTTACCTGAACTGAAGTCATGGGTCAAGACTCTGCTTCTGGCAACCATTCCCCCATAATTAATAGCAGCAAAAGGTTGTGGGGTGTAAGGCATGGGAGTGAGGTCCCTAGATCTAGGCTCTATCCTCAGCTCTGCCTCAAACTTCCTTGAACCAGCAAGTCACATAGGCCAATGTTGAACTCAGTGGGAGCAGTGGTTACTCACACCTCTGAAATTCAGGATGATCATATAAGTGCTTAACATCAGGCATGCAAATTTGAAAAGAGTGTCCTTCATCTCTGTGCATGTTTCAGTGCCTGTAAAATGAAGACACTAAAACCTACACTGCAGAGGGGTTTGGTGAGATTTCAGTTGTTCATCGCTTTGAGATCTTGGGACGGAAGATGCAAAGCACAATTATTACGTTCGCTGTTGTCCAACACATACAGTTCTACGGCAGCGTTTTCTCCCCTCACAAGGAATCTTGAACAAACAGCTGGAGCGGATTGAAATATGTCAATTTCACTGCCTCAGGGCTCCCTCAAATGCTGCCTGGTTTTGATCCAGATGGATAGCTGTCCCATCTGAACGTCTCTAGCCAAAACCTCAATGAAATATCACACAGAACTGCTGAGCATCCCCCGCTTCTAGGCAGAAAATTTGGGAAACCACAAATTTTGCCCCTTCCAGACACAAACTCTTAAAATTGTGCAGGGTGCATTACGAACAATCTGGACATAATGACAAAGTCTTGGGATGAGCCAGGCCTCAGTTCCAAGTTTGTGATGGCGCACACCACCAGAGGAGGTTTATTGGTGGCATTTCAACAGGCACCAGCGGGAGCATTTCATTTTCATAACAAGCAGGCTCCCCATCTGAATGCAGCTCCTGTCCCAGCCCCAGAGCAGAGGGAGCCCAGCTGGGGGAGGAAGCGAGATGGTGCAAGACAGCAGGAGGGGGGAGAGAAGCAAGCGATGCGGGGGTGGGGGAGGGAGGAGCAAGCAGGGGCAGGGCCTTGGAAGAAGAGGCAGGGGCAGGGCAGTTCAGTTTTTTGAAATTAGAAAGTTGGCAAACCTATTTACAGGGCATTTGTCATCTGCAGATCTCAAAGCACTTGACAAAGCAGGTCACTATTATCAGTCCCATTTTACTGATGGGACAAATGGGCACAGAAAAACGACTTGCTCAAAGTCAACCAGCAGGCTTGTGGCAGAGCCGGGACTCGAACCTACGGCTTCCAAGTCCCAGTCCAGTGCTCTGTGCACTAGGCCACACTGCCTCCCATAGAACTAAGCACACAGAGCACCAGGCAGGGCTGCACATCAGCCTCAGTGTCTCCTGCTCAGGCACCTACTTGGCATAGGCCTTCTCCACCAGCGCGCACCAGAACTCGTTCTTGGCGTTGGAGTGGCAGTAGATGAGCTGGCCGTGAAGCGTCGGCAGGCGGTCGTCTATCACCACGTCCACCCAGTCGCCGAACCGCCAGAACTGGAAGTGGAAAATCCCGGCATAGTTCTCTGGTTTTTCAGCGTTCCACTCCTGTTCCTTCCAGTCTGGGATGACCTGGGTTAGTTGGGGGAACAATGGATTATTCACTTGTCCTGGAAAAGAAACTCCTCCCTCAGGCACTAGCTGTAAAAAAATGGCACCTTCTTAGGTCCCACTGGGCATGACTCTAGTGTGACCTGTTGACTTTAGAGCTGATTTATGGTGCGGGAGGGGAGAGGAGAATCTGACCCTCTGTGTCTGAGTGCCAGGTGCGGACATTACTGGCTGCAATCAAGTGGCAGAATTCATCTCATGATCCACCCCGAGAGCAGGTGCTAGGACCCCAGGATCAGCTTGTTCAGTCTCCAGGTATTAGAGAAGTGGGGTCTGTAGGGGACTGAGCCAGGAGACATTCTGTAGGGGACAGTCAAGGTAGGGGAGAAAACTTAGGCCAAGGCATTGTTATTTGTACTGTCAGCTATACCGAGCACAAGTATAGGGTAAGTCTGGACAACAGGCTGACTTGATTGGGTGAACTCCACCGGCTCAGACTTCTGTTAGCCCTGGATCACCAGCATGGCGACAGCAGAGACAGATGTTGCCTGTTTATTATCAGCAAAATTGTCAGATCAATTCCAAATGCAAAATCCTTCAATGGGTGATGACATTTGAGCTGGTGACGGCCCATCTGGAGTTCAGACCCCAGATAGGCCTTGTGGCGCAGGCAGCTTTGACTTGTACCCTGAGCATATGTGATCTGAGGTCACTGAGGGGACAAACACCAAAGCCTCCAGCATCCAGTGTAATTCCACTGGTTTCACTCCCATTGCTCCTAACTGACAGGGAGGGAGCAGAATCAGGTCTAGACAACCTCAGTGCTGCTTCACTTGGCCTGTGAAGGGCAAATTCCCCTCCCAGTGACATAGGCAAGAGAAGCAAAGTGGGAGGAAGCCTCCTGGGGGATGGAGAGGAAGAGGAGAACCTCCGGGGGTATCCGGAACAGGAATGAACAGGCAGAAAATACTCCGCGAGGAAACAACATCGCTACAGGCAACTTCTTAATATGGGAGACCACTAGAGGAGACTTCAGAATCCCCCAGTTTGAAATACAATTTCCTCTCATCTTCACCAGGCCCAAAACAAGATGATTAGCAACGCTGATGCATGTAGCACAGGAATTGCTGAAGAGAGAGTGGATGGGCCTGGCCAGGCAGGCACTCAACTTGCCTCTGAGTTGGCTTGGAGGAAAGAGAGGGTGACCTACCGTGAACTGAACCCCAATGTGCCATTTCAGGGAGATTCATCTGAAGCCCAAACAGCCCAGCAGACGGGCTGGGAAATACCCCCTGCAAAACTCCAGCTTGAAGTCAAACCATCTCCTGGAAACTAAACCCAGCAAGAGCCTGGTTTTGTGGATTTATTTATTTAACCCTCTTCCAAAGTCACATCAGCTGAACTGGAAAAAGGCCCCCATCTCTGAACAAGAATGTCCCTGTTCACACTGACCCCTTACCTCACAGACGACTTACAAAGGGATCTCACAACCAGCATAGTGTCCCATGGAGACAAGCCCTAAATAACGCTGTTCCTCTGGGTGTGCCCTGGGAAGGCTGGGCTCTGCCTTTGTGGCAGTGAAGGGAGGAACCAAATAGCACCAATCCTCCACAGAGCAGCTTCGCAGTCGCAGCAAACGCCTGCGGGCTTCTGTGAGAAGATTCCTCCCTCACTCCCTGCATCGGCTCGCTCCCTGAAGTGGTTCTGATCAATAGAGACTGAACAGAGAGCCCTGAGAATGAGTCACTCTCTGGAGGGCTCTGAGATTTCCACGAGCAGTTAGTATCAATGCAGACATCTACACTCCCTCTGAGAAGCTACCAGCACCAGATTACACAGCACTCCAACCCGCATCCCCATCGATTTGCTCCCGACTGCCGCTCACACTAACTAATCGCCATATTGGGCCATTGTGTTAATCAGCTCACTCTTCCTGCAGGCCTGTGAGTCATTAAAACATTTCTTACAGGCGGCTTCCCAGCCCGGGTTTAACGTGGCCATGCCCGGCAGGAGGCCTGCCCGTAGCCCGAGAACAGCTGAGAAATATCAGGAGCCCAACATCCTCCCTTACAGTCCTTTATTCCGAAAGGCTGGAGAAAATGGCCCACACGTCGGAGCCGCAGAGACCAGCAGCAGCACTGCGAACTTTCCAGGCAGCCTCACCAATGTGCCTCCGCACTGCCCCTCGTGACATCTCCCTGACCTGTCCGGCCCTTGGCCTCATGGCATGGACTCCTGAGCGGCTAGTGAGGTGGCTCGTCAGCTGACACCACTGACCCCTTTCACCCAGAACTGCTGTTAAGTGATGAGGGCTGTTGCCCACAACTGACTTGGGCGAGGCTTGACCTGAGATCCAGGCTCTGAACCACAGAGAACAGCACTTAGCTGGGCAGGAGCTCGAGAGTTGTGGTTCCCCCTAGAGCAGGGGTTCTCAAACAGAGGGTCGGGACCTCTCAGGGGCTCACAAGGTTCTTACATGGGAGGGGAGTCCCTAGCTGTCAGCCTCCAACCCAAAGCCCAGTTTGTTTCCAGCATGTATTAAAATATATAAAAAAGTATTTTTAATTTATGGGGGGGGTCACACTCAGGGGCTTGCTGTGTGAAAGGGGTCACCAATACAAAAGTTTGAGAACCACTGCCCTAGAGGCTCCATTTAAGATCCCCCCTTGTGCTAGGTGCTGTACATACACATAGTGGGAGATGGTCCTGGCCCTACAGAGCTGATAAGATAAAGGATGGGAGGGGAAATTGAGGCACAGAGCGGCGCTGTGACTTGCCCAAGGTCACACAGGAAGCCTGTGGCAGAGCAGGGAGAAGAACTTTGATCTCCTAAGTCTCTGCCCAATGCCTTAGAGCGCCAGCGCATCCCTCCTCTCAGAGCAGCACTGGCAATGGACCTAGAAGTAGTTTGTGCAGGGTTGGCCAACCTGAACCTGAGAAGGAGCCAGAATGTACCAATGTGCATTGCCAAAGAGACACAGTAATATGTCAGCAGCACATCAGCTCCCCACTCCCCGTGCTTCTTGCTGCCATGCCGATCAGCGCGGCCTCCTCTCTCCCTGCACCTCCCAATCAGCTGTTTCATGGCATGCAGTAGGCTCTGGGCGGGAGGGGGAAGACGCGAGGCTATGGCAGGCTAAGGGGAGGGGGCAGGAAGGGGTATAGTGGGGACAGATCCCATGGTAGAGCCAGAGGTTAAGCAGTGAGCACCCCCCGGCACATTGGAAAGCTGGCACCTGTAGCTCCAGCCCCAGAGTCGGTGCCTATACAAGGAGCTGCATATTAACTTCTGAAGAGCTGCAATGTGGCTCTAGAGCCACAGGTTGGCCACCCGAGTTTGTGGGTTACACCTTCCACAGAAGGGGGATTGCAATGTGCCATTATAATAATGAAAATACCGATCCCATGGGCTTCTGAGCCATAGATTTCAAAGCACTTTACAAAGGAGGTCAGCATCATTGTCCCCGTATGTAAATGGGGAAGCTGAGGCACAGGGTGGTGACATGTCCTATCCAAGACCACCCAGCAGGCCAGGCAGAGATGGACTAGCACCCAGCTCGTCCAAGTCCCAGCGCAGTGCTCTACTCATTAGGCCACACTGCTTTTCTCTTTTCCAGACTATAATTTGGGTGCCCCCAAAGCCCCAAATCCCTCAAGAGGAACAGAGCCAATGTTAAGGATCAGTCACAGCAGGATACACTGAGCTACAGCAGATTCACTCTGAGCAGTTCTAACTTGTAATCGCACGGCTTCAAGGAGCTAACTTCCAATTTCACTTTGCTGTAGAGACTCCCCAAGAGCTCCTCTGGCAAACTCCAAATGAAGGGCAGAAACAATGCCTGAAATGACTAGTTGTGGTCAAGGAAAAGGGCAAAGTCATTCAATGTCACCTTGAAAGCCCATTAGCAACCAAACAGGAACAGAGGGTGAGAGGGGAAACTAACACTCAGCTAATGAAGCTACAGCTAAGCAGGGTCAGAAAGTATGTGCTATTTGTGCCATTAGCTGCCATGGGGGCAGAAGGGACATGTATTAAGGAGGGCAAAGATGCCGTAATTTAAGCCTCAAACAGATTAAGAAGGGGGAATAGCCACAGGAACTGTAAATAGAGCCACGGCCTTCACTTCTTTTAGCCCTTGATTCAGGAAAGCATCCCTATTCCGGACAGCATTCAAAAGTGCACAAAGTTGAGCCAGCACTGAACTGTCTTTGGGAAGTGGGGCCTTAAAACCTCTCTCTGTCCTAATACCACAGATCATTCCCAGCTGGTCCTGGGCAGGAAAGCAGCCAACCGAGACTTCTGCTTTATCGCTAATTCCGGTTCTAGTGTCTCTTCACCTAGTCCTTGCTTAACTCTTTCCTGTTTCTCCCCTTTCCACCCGTCCCACACGGAGAGCCTAAGCCGTCTTCAGAGCCTGTCTTCTTTGCTCCCAGTCTGTACACAGGTAACAGAATGGAGCCCTGGTCTCTATGCGGGGCTCCTAACTGCTACTATAGCAGCTGTGCTAAAGAAGAAGTTTGGAGGGGAATTAAAAAGCCAAACAAAAATGTTTTCATGATTTTTAAAAGATCAGTAACAATGAATATAGATTAGAAAATGTGACCATTCCTCAGGTAGGGCAGCGAATCTAAAGGTGATTGTGGAGAGGATTTAGTCATGGTTGACAAGGGGCTGAGATTTCTGACTGGAGACGGGCTCTTGAATCTAACAGAAAAGGGTTTGGCTGGGACTGAGAACCTAACTTCCTCAAACTCCTTTCAAAGCCCAGTTTAGCTCATGACTGACACACAGAGGAGTAGTGAAATAGTGCTTTGTTGACCAGAATTGTCCCATTGTTTCCTTGTTCCCCCCATCTATTGACATTTGCCTTATTCTTAGACTGTCAGCTTTTTAGGGTAGGGGCTGTCTCTATTTCTGTGTTTGTACAGCACCTGGCACAATGGATGTCAGGATTGCCTCCCCATTCTGAACTCTAGGGTACAGATGTGAGGACCCACATGAAAAAAAGAAATAACGCCCCCAAGCCTATTTTACCAGCTTGGGTTAAAATGTTTTTCCCCAGAACACAAATTCTTCTGTATCTGGACCTGGTACGCTGCCACCACCAAACTAGGTCTAGAGTAGTTTGGGACCCTTCTTTCCACTAACCCCCCAAACTTCTTCCTTCCCTGGGAAGCTTGAAGGAAAAAAACAAACCTCGCCTGATCCTGCGAGACATGCCCGATCCAAAACCAGGATCTTACACAATGGAAAACAAGCAGTCAGCTTCTTAAAAGAAAGATTTTAATAAAAGAAAAAAAGAAAGGAATAAATCCCTTATAACCATCAATAGAACAACATCTACCATAATCAACAAAAGGATTCAGAAACCAAACCGCTCCCCCGAGGCAATTTTCTCCCACAGTTGATATCTCTGCTGAAGCTTACAATATCAAGAAGCACCCAGCCAACACTCACCACTGAGAACCCTCCAAGTGATAAAAAGAAGGTAAACTTACTGACTACAGTACTTGATAGAATCTTATAGTTATAGTGAAAGACATAGCTGTGTTCATCCCATAGCCGAGGTGAACAGAGAGAGACCCAGAGAGAAACTGAAACTTAAAATCCTTTGTCTCCTGAGGAATTTCTCATTGGTCAGTTGTCCACCTCTCAGGTTACCTTTAGCTTAACCCCTTACAGGTAAACACTAATTCTAGGCTACTTCACACTTATGACAATGGAGTACTGGTCCATCATTGGGGCTCTTAGGCACTATGATAATAAAAATTAATAAAATAATAATAATAATAATATGAAGGAGGCTGAGAAAAGCTAGCAGCCTGAACTCTGACCCAGTACAACTGCTTGTGCTGGGGGAATGGAGACTGGGTGAAGTGGAGCTGTTGGGAAAGCTGGGGGCAGCTGGGTGTGTATGCGGGTGTGATGGGGCACCTGCCCCACACTGGGCTCTATGGGGTTAATAGAGCCCTTGGGAGGCTGCGCAGGAGGCAGCCAATCAGAAAGGGGCTACAAGGAGCAGCCAATCGGGGCCGGGCTGGCCCATATTAAAAGGACTGCAGAAGAGAGCAGCTTCAGCATTCCCTGGAGCTTGAGAGGGGAGAAGAACTGGCTGCCTTGCAGGCTGAAGGCAGTAAGCACCCTGGACAGAGCAGTGCTGCAGGCAGATACCCAAGGAGCTAAAGGCAGCTCCCGGTGGGCTGCAGGATTTGCAGGCTGAGACCCTTAGGTAAGGGCAAAGAGGGGAAGTGGCCCTGGGAGATCTACTGAGGAGGCGGAGTGGGTGCCGCAAGCAGCAGCTATCTACAGGGTCCCTTGGCTGGGCCCAGACTCCCTTTTCCCCCCTTCCCTGGCCACCTCCACTCGCCATGGAGGAAGTGCCTGGACTAAGGGACTCCGTGCTCCCCTCATTCCCCCAGAAGAGGGGAGTACGAAGTGTGGCGCAGCCAGAGGGCTGTATCATGAAGAGGGTGCCGTGGTCCTAGGAGTGACATGGGTCCCTGGAGCAGAGGTGACTGTGGCAAGATACCACCAGAAGAGGGCGCATTGGCTAGCAGAGCTGATGCCACGCTCTCCCCCCCTCTCCTCCGGGACAGCCAGCAGGGGGCACCACAGTGGTGAGTTCCACCCCCTTACAGGAGGGCAGAGGGGAGAAGGGTGTGATGATCAAGGATGGGAGGATTGCTGGGGTAAATCATACAGGCAGTAGGGAAAGCCCAGCACTTCTGTGCAAGGCATTTACATTTGAGGGGATCCCCACTGTGCTGTTTTCTTACCTCTCCAATGCATCAAGGAAGTCATGGTGTAGGTGGCTCTTAATGTGCAAATGCCTGGTTGGTTCCTATGGCACTTCTCCAATATGTTTGGTGCAGGGACACTGATCTTCCCTCTGCCCCAGGCTCCTTGCCAGCCACAGACCTCCCCCGGCTTCTCCAGCATCACCCACACCCAAGCCTGTTTCCCTACCGTCCCCCACTAATCCTGACCCTGCCCTGGTTCCTGACCCTGCTGCACCCCCCCATCCCTGCTCACCCCCTCTCCTCAGAGTCCCATCTCTCCCCACAACCCACCCCCATGCACCCAGCTGCCCAGTCTTGCCTCCGTGAACTCTGTACATTCGGGGGGACTGGTGGTGTTCAGCCGAGGAAGCCACAGAAATGAGGAAAATGAGGCAAACTTTCAAAAAGGAGCATTTTAAAACATTGCCTCTTGCAAACACCAGTAGCTATTTCACTCACAAAGCAGCACAGATTGTGAGGCCAAATCTGGAGCCTCACTTCAGTTATTAAAGTGCAGCACAGGGGGATTTCAGAGCAAATCCCAGGAGAACCCGAACCATGGAGTCACTACAAACACCTCCATGATCTGCAGACTGCCGGGTTCTCATTTCCTTAGTAACCAGGGCAGCTAGCCCTGGTTTGTCCTGACAGAGGCATGGACGCATGGCTGCCTTCAGTCACTATCCGGCTCCCCATTTACTTTGTGCATTGTAGACTGGTTAAGCCAGCCCTCCTGGCTCACTGTGTCATATACCAGCCCAGAAGGCAAGTCACTCCATGGGAGAGCCCCCTGGAACTCCCAGAAGGCACTGCTCCCAAACACAGAGTGCGGGTATGTGCTAGGGTGACCAGACAGCAAGTGTGAAAAATTGGGACGGGGGTGGGAGGTCATAGGAGCCTATATAAGAAAAAGACCCCAAAATCGGGACTGTCCCTATAAAATCAGGACATCTGGTCACCCTACGTGCACACAGCTCAGTGACACGGAGAAGGCCCAGCACAAGCCATATTTGCAGCAAGAGGGTCAAGCCAGAAATATCACACAATGGTCACAAAAGCACAGTGGTGTACGTAGCGTGGGCAGGTCTGCACGGAATCTGTGAAGTGATTTGATTTATCTCCTAGCCCACGAGGGTCCCATGGGACACGACATGGCTGGCACACATCACTGAACCACCAGGTCCCATTCACGCCCTTGTAACATCTCCTCTTAAGCATGCTTTTGGAACAACCAGAGAAGAGACTCCCCACCAGAGAATCCACCGCAGGTTTTCCACTGAGCCCAGGGCAGGCTGGGACAGGACTATGGGAAAGAGTGGGTGCTGCTTCAGCTCCTCTCTGTGCCTTGATTCAAGCAGCCCCCAGACTCCAAAGACCCAACACTCCTTGCGGGGAATGACTGACAAAGGAGTCAGGAAAGCAGAAGCACAATAACCCCGCAGCTCCGGGTCTGATTTTCAGGAGCGCTTGGGGAATTGTTTGTTTGGGGTTTTTTAGAACAGTGAACGCCAATTAAGAAACAAGGCGTCTGTGAGCGGGAAGAATGGTCCTGTGTGCAGGGAGAACTCAGGGACGTCATTTCCTTCACAGGAGGCAGAGAGCGGGGCTCTCTCCAGGGGAGCTCCCCGACTGACTCCGAAGGAGGGAGACCCAAGCCGTGCCTGTCATGAGACCTACATACAACCCAGGGGAAGCCCATATTTCTGTGCACAGAGGCTGGGGCATCCCTTAAGCCATTTTCTGAGGATAAAGGGGCACCCGGGGTTTTCTGCTCACCCCTGGGCAGAAGAGCCGTTTCCCTAATGAGGCCAGAACCTCGGCTAGTGTACGCTGGCACTGCTCCGGGACATAGAGGCTGGCTAACGTCCTGTCCCCCAAACTGACTTACATGTGATGTCGCTCTGAGATACACTGAGGAATCAGAGCGTCCTCTCTCACTCAATAGCTACATGAGCAGTTGAATATCGAGCTACGCAGCTCACTCCAGGAACGAAGTTATTACATTTTACAGACCTTACGCTCTGCAGTGTGTGTGTGTGTGTAGAAGACACCTAAAAATCATGGGGGTGAAGATGGGTGAATTCTCCTTTACTGTGTGTAGGACCAGGGCATTTTAGGTCAGAGGGAGACACGTCCAACCTCATTCCTCAAGGGCTTTTATTTTCCATTGTACACAAATCTATACCCAGCAGGATAAGCGCAGCATGAACTCGACACAGGCGGTGAGACACAAACAATGAATTACCATTAAAGTGTCCTGACAACTCATAACAGTGATTTCGGTAATGGCTAGAGCTGGGACAGTCTGATTGGCCCACGTGGGATTTCAGGCCAAGAGCCTGATGTGTGGTGTGACGTGTGGGGGTGGTTTCGGTGGAAAGTTGCTGTTAAAATCCAGAGCAAAATCTGGCCCAAAGCTGCTACATTTTGTGACAAAAAGGAATAGGAAAAACTTCTACTCCTGATCAGCGGGTGTCTCATTTCTTCAGGGAACGGCTCTAAACAAAAACAGAGAATGAACAGATAAAATGATTGCACAGAAGACTACACCTGCCATGTTGTTATTTTCTCCTGGAGAGAGCCGTGTTACTCTGGTACCACAGTGAAGGGAGCTCTCTTCCACTCGTGTCTGATGTTGTCTTACCAGCTTGCGTGACTCTCTGGCACATTTGCCCACCTTCCTGCCCCCACACCATTGCTGCGTACGCAGCGGCTGCCACTCCAGCTGCTTCCACGGTCGCCTTGCAGTTTAAAGTCTCTCTCTAGCAAAGAAATGAGCTTTCCCCATCCCTTGCATAGGGAAGCTTGTATAGGTGAGCTATAAAAATAAGGATGAACTATGGATGAGATCAAAACATGAGAACTGAGCTGAGGTTGGTTTGTTTTTCATGCAATGACAGACTATATACCTTCAAACAACTCTTCGTGCTTTGTCCTGCAAACACTCTCAGGTGTAATCCTGTTCAGGACCATGGGACAGAGTAGCATGTACTTAGCATTGCCATAGCACTTTTCACATGGAGCTCTTAAACTGCTTTACAAGAGGGTCCATAACTTCACCTCTTTCACAGAGGGGAAACTGAGGCACGGAGCAGTTCAGTGACTTGCTCAAGGTCACACACCAAGCCGCACAACAGTAGTGCTATGAAGAGAACCCATGTAGCCTATACATGTGTGGCGACACCCCCTACAAAGCTCTATGCTGGGTAGGAAGTGTTAGCAGTTACAGTTCCTTAGGTTGTAAGCTCTTTGGTGCTAGGGAAGTTTCTTATTCTATTGCTTGTAAAGCACTGGGAAAACTCACAGCCCAAGGTGAATAATAACCAGTCTGTGAGCTTGGTGAGATTACATACCTGTACTGTACTCTACAAAGGAAGAGCACTGCAGAAGACTCACATCTGGCTCAGAGCTACAAAGGGTTAAACTGCTCAGAAACCTTTCCTCTGCCCCTGTAACTTTCCTAGCTGGGCACACTGCAGCAGATTGAAGCTCCAACTGTTTTCAATACATAACACCCCCAGGCAGCACACTGTCCCCAAGTTCAATGTGTACCACGGCAAGGCAAATGCACCCTGAGAGTAACTCGCTGGGCAGCAGGGAACGGATGAGCTGTTGACATTAACATACGTCCAAAGCCTGAAGTCCTCACTGGGGTTTGACAGGCAGACCTGAAATTTGCAAAAGTGGCCACTGCTTTCCAATGCGTTAGGTGAGGGCATGAGGGGCACCTTGAGACTCGCTGGGGCAGGATTTTCAGAGGTGCTGAGCTCCACAGCCCTAGCCGAGGTCATCACAAGCTGCAGATGCTCAGCCCCTCTGAAAACACAATGTCTCTGGGAAGCCGGGTCCCCAAAGTCACCAGACAGTTTTGAAAATGAGGGCTTGGAGCCTGTAGCTCAAAGCGCTGGGCTGCGTCCCCTTCCTTACGCCACATGACAACGTGTGGCAGAGATCCTTAACACTTCCACTGGACCTCTGACTTCTATGTAAGGCAGTCGGTCAGGTTTGATCGGGGCAGCCCCACAGCTCTCAAGCCAGCTCGTTCCCATCTCAGCAGGTTGCGAGTCAAACAGCTCACCCTGCATAGCTGAATTAACTAGCATGCAATAATAGGCTACTAAAGCAACCGTCCTTTCCATTCATTCAGCCACAAGACACAACCTGCTGGGGAAAGTCTCCCGGCACAGTGGGGGAGCAGTCGGGGCAGAGTTATAGTCACTTGGTTATTCTCAAGCCATGACTGCCGGCTGTGAATCAACAGGGCACCCTTTTTTGGTCTTGCTGTCCCTTTAAATGACCAATCACTGAATCCAAGCGAAGAGAAAGACACATGAAGAGAGACACGGTTGGGGGTAAGAGGTGAGGGATCTGCCCAAGGCGGGATGGATCAGGCTTTGAACACTACGGAGCACTTGAGGTGGGCTGGGTCGAGGCCGTCGGCGAAGGAGAGGAGGAAGTACATCACCTTGCGGATCCTGGCCAGCTCCGTCAGCCTCTCCCCGAACTCCTGGGCATCCGCCTCGTTACACTCCACTTCCTTGGTTCCTGGCTTCTTCCAGAAGATGCCCACCGGCTCCAGCAGCTGCCTGTTCATGAGGTTGGTGAGGTCAGGCGTCCAGTGCTGGGAGGTGCCCGTCACCGTCAACTTCCCCGCTTTCTCCATCTGGATCTTCCAGCGCAGGAAGCGCAGGTTGTGCTGCCGGACGAAATCCACCCGGTAGATGTACTCGTTGGGGCACAGCAGCTTCTCACCGTCCTGCGGCCGCTCGTTCTTCTGCTGGAGGCTCTGCGCCCGCAGCCACATGCACTTGGTGAGGTGGACGTCCTGGGAGAAGGGGAGCTCGAGCTCCGACGTGTCGCCAGCCATCGCCTCTGCCTCTCTCCTCCCCGGCTCCGCTCTCAGCACTGTTTGGCTCTCCAACAGGTCACCCTGGGAAAATGCAAACCCGAAGCCAATCAGCCCTCCCTCCTCGGTCCCAGCGGTGCTAGGCAACCTGGGTCAATGACGCAAAGTGCCCTCGGGGTCTCCTCTGGGTGCCCTCTTGTCTCATTTGCAGATGAGGAACAGATCCTGCCACTGTACAATAATCTATAGGGAGAGGATCTCTGATGTCAGCCTCCCTGACAACCTCCTTGACAACCGCTCCCATGCAAGCCAGAGCCTGGTTGTTTGTATTTAAATGAGGCCTCTTGCAGTGAGGCCACCAAGTGACAGCGCTGGGCAGCAGGACACACAGGGAAGAGGCTCCAAGGGCCACCTGCTCTCTCAGGGCGACCATCTTGGGGGCCAGGCTGGGCCCAACCGCTGCAGAGGCAGGTGGCCACAGGGAACCTGTCTGCCAGGATAAAGTCCAGAGCGCAGAGGCTACTTTCTGCTAGCCCCACCTACACGGGCAGAGGAAGTGGCTCTGCCCAGAGGCATGATGGTACTGAAGGAGTCTAGCGGTGGGGTTGGCACACGCCATGGAGGTCCTGAAAATGGTTCCCTGTGAGAGGTGAAACGTCCCAGGGCCCCTGCTGGGGTGGCACAACGAGGAGCCTCAAGGCTACAACAAGGCTGGAAGTATTTACATCCGCAGTTCTAGGAGTATCATGGGATAGGCCACACTTCCACGGGGTGCGCACGTCTAATGGTTGCAGCACTGGCCTGGGAGTCAGGACTTCTGGGTTCTTCTATTCCCAGCTCTGCTGCCAACTCACTGTGGCCTCTGCTTATAGGGGTGCTGTGGGACTTAACATTTGGAAACTACTTTGGGCACGTAAAACAGAAGGTGTTGTATAAACGTGAGGTATAGTTATTATCCTAGGGCAACACAGCAACAGGCTGCAACCGTCACATCAGCTCGCAACAGCCCGGCAGTGACGCACAGCCACGCAACGTCATCCCTCGAGGGCATGATTTCATGGGGTCACCACCGTGTGGCCCTACAGCGGGGACACATGTTCGGGTTGTGTCTCGAAGCAATGGGCTCCTGAAAAGGTATCGAGAGTGCAGCTTAGGGCAAAAAGCGACACAGACCAGGAAGAGGTATATAAAATTATGAGTGGTGTGGAGAAAGTGAATTAGGAAAAGTTATTTACTTGTTCCCATAATATAAAAACTAGGGGCCATCAAATGAAATTAATGGGCAGCAGGCTTAAAACAAATAAAAGGAAGTTCTTCTTCACATAGCACACAGTCAACCTGTGGAACTCCTTGCCTGAGGAGTTTGTGGAGATTAGGAACATGAGAGGGTTTAAAAGAGAACTGGATAAATTCATGGAGGTTAAGTCCATTAATGACTATTAGCCAGGCTGGGTAAGGAATGGTGTCCCTAGCCTCTGTTTGTCAGAGGGGGGTGATGGATGGCAGGAGAGAGATCACTTGATCATTACCTGTTAGGTTCACTCACTCCGGGACACCTGACATTAGCCACTGTCTGTAGACAGGATACTGGGCTGGATGGACCTTTGGGCTGACCCAGTACGGCCTTTCTTATGTTCTTAACTCAGTCAGGGTCATTTTACTGTGAATGCCAGGGATTGATACCTGCCTGCCCCTATTGCTCAAGCTTGGGGAGATCAGCATGGAGGTTGCTACGGGCTGCACAGAGGGACATGGTGATAGCACCACAGCAGGGAACAAGTGAAGTCTAATAATAGCCCCATGCCTTCTCGCTGTTCTAGGCTTGTTTACTGGCACAGAAGCACCTTTAGGAACAACTTTCTGTCCTGCCCAGGGGATTTCAAGTTAAAAATGTATTTAGTGACTCTGGAGAACGCTCAGTAGCTGAGCTCCCAGGGCTAGTCACAGGGACCTAGTGGGGCATGTTCTGAACAGTGATGGATCTTTTACCTTTTCACCTGTTGGTCCAACACGCGGGGCAAGGGCAGGAGGGCCAGTGCGGCCACGTGGGGGCGCTGGTGGGGGAGGGGTTCCCCCGCAGGACTTGGAAATGTTGGTAAAGCTTAAAAATCCAAGCAACGTTGAAACGACACAGCAAAGGCATTCGGGAGGCGGCAGCCCATTTCTGCAGCCACGTGGCCTGAACCCAGGGCTCTTCTCCCATGGGTCCCTGCCCAAGAGAGTGGTGCACATCACCTGCCTCTGGCTCTGGAAGTGCTGCGGGACCGAATCCTGTGGTCATTACACAGTCAGAGCTTCCACGGAGTCAAGTTCTGCGCTCAGCTACCTACATGGATGCAACCCTCGTGTGTGTGGATTACCACTCCTGGGGACACGGTGCCGGGGAGAGGACTCGGAGGGCAGAGACTCCATAGCGTCCCCTTGGGGAGTTTTAACTTGGATCATTCCACAGGGGTACAGGATTTGCCTCCAATTCCTCCTCATGGAATGAGCCCAGACCCCAGGGGAGCCCAGTACCAGCTCTGCGATCCCCAGTCCCTCAGCACAGCTTCAGTGGAGCCACCCTACCAAGGTTTTCCCCAGAGGCATCTGCCCCCGCACACGCTCCTTTGAAAGGCCCAGAGAGAATCAACAGGACAGCGAATACAGACACAGGCCAATGTTTCCAATGTGATCATCCATTTTGCTATAGATATACAGATATAGGCTAGTGGTTCTCAACCAGGGGTCCAGGGGCCATGAGCTGGTTTCAGGGGGGCCACCAAGCAAGGCCAGCATTAGACTCGCTGGGGCCCAGGGTAGAAAGCCGTAGCCCCACCGCATGGGCTGAAGCCTGGTTCCCTGAGTCCCGTCACCAGGGGCTGAAGGCCGGGCAATATGGCTTCACGGGGGCCCCTGTGGCATGGGGACCTCAGGCAATTGCCCTGCTTGCTACCCCCTAATGCCAGCCCTGGCTTTTATATGCAGAAAACCAGTTATTGTGGCACAAGCGGGCGGTGGAATTTTTATAGCATGTTGGAGTGGGCCTCAGAAAGAAAAAGACTGAGACCCCCTGTGCTACGTGATGTATAGTTATGGAGTAAGGCAATAACTCAAAAACCTAGAGGCCTTAAGTCTGTGGGACAATAGCTTAACTAAGCTAACAACCCTAAGACCTAAAGGCTGAACATAAGCAATTAACCAGGAGTGACCTCCTATCACAAGACAGCAGTGACCCTGTATCAGTCAGAATACTCCATTCAGTGCTGCTGAACTGCTGACAGGCAACCACAAGACAAGAGTTTGCCACCAGCTTTGGATATTTTATGGTAGGAGCATCAGCAGACGTTCAGCCACAATAATGCCACAGTAGCTAAGTGACGCTTACGCTATTAAGCCTGAAGTAAATGGCCTGGTAACCTATGGGAGAAGAACCCCCAATATTAGTAGAGCGAGGAAGGGTAGATAAGGAAAAGAGGCTGAAATCCCTACTGCATACGCATGAGGTATAGAGGGCATTAGATTATCCCATTATACAAGTGGGTACTCGGCCAGGGAGATTTCCAGGAACCCGCCAGGCCAAGGACCACTTGTGGGTTATTCACTTACTAAGGGGCTCCCTGCAGAGGCTGATGGGAGTATCTGAGCACTGGATGACCTCGGGCTGCTCTGCTAGGTCACAGTGTTTGTGATTAGCTAATTGAGCTAATCCAACTCTGACAAATTCAGATGGCCTTCCCGAAGGGCGAGCGTTGGTCCCGCAGGCACAGAGAGCCTCGCTCTCAAATGAACTGACAGTTTGTGGCCAATCTGAACCCTGGCAACCCCCATCAGGTTCAACTGGAAACGCTAAACAACACCCAGCCAATAGGTCAGACAACACCACAGGGCTTCCGGAGAAGACGTGCATCCTACACCACCAACCCTCCAGCCCCACTGATTCTTCTCACGCTGCCTGCAGCCTGCTCCATGCTGGCTGCAGATTCCTGACCCCCCAAGGAGGGGGCTCTCTGAGGTCTAAGGAAAGTGAGGCAGGCCCCCTACATGTCCCTACTAGTGATCTGGCCCCACAGGCTTTAGCGTGTGTGTGGGCCGCAGGATAGGAGCCATTGTGACGAAGGGGAGTGCAGCATCTCTGGCTCTAGACAGAAAGAGACTGGGAGAGAAAGTTGCAGATAGGACCTTCAAACTCTGATCCAAAGTCCTGGTCTGAGCAAGCTGCCCCACTGCCATCCTACCCCCTCCCACAGGCGTTGTGGGCGGTCACTGAGGTACTGAACTCTCATCATGGCAGCGCTCCGACAAGTTGAGGCAGCAGGCCCAGTACATGGCCCAGGGAAGACCAAAGGCTTCTGCCTGCCCTAGCCACTGCGGTGCCATATCTGCTGCTAGGAGGGAACCCAGGGGGATTTCTGGCCCTTTGCACATGACGCACATGAACCACCCTGGCAGATCAGCCTGAGTCGGAAGCTGCTTCCCAATTACATCCATAACAGGCCTCTCAGGTGGCTGGGGGAAGGGCTGTGAGGAAGGGAAAAACATGAAAAGCCAGTCTCCTGGGGCATGTACAGTGTCACTCAGAGGAATTTAGAGGAATTTGTCCCCAGCTTTGCCCTGGAAAAACACCATCTAATACTCTTGTCAAAGCCAGATAAAATATCGAAACGTTTGGTTTGATCTCACGTATAGCCCTGGACACCCTGGACCACAGTGGTGTGGCGGTAAAAAAAGAAGTGGATAAACCAGCCTAAACCAAACTCCATAATCCCCACAAGAGAAGTGGGTTTACCCGGGTTTACTCTCAACTACGTTACTGCTGGGCCCAGTTCTGGTCTCACTCTGGTGTCAGTCAATAGAGTCACAGCACTGTAAAAGCAGAACCTGGCCCAAGATCCCTACCCCACTCTTTCAGGGAGCTTTATCGGCTACCTTACATATTTCTTCTTATCCGAGAGTCTGAATCAGAGGCTGGTCTCTTTCTAAACTACAGAAGAGAAGAGCCTGAAGAAGCCTGGGATGCACTTTCCTTTCTGATAGTTGCACTCATGTATTTATTAATCAGTTAGAAACAGGTTCTGTACTGAAGTATATGGAACAGTATTCTTTTAAATGACCTGTGAACCCTCTAGTGGTGCTCACTGCGTTTTATATTTTAGAAGCAGTCAGAAGCTAATCCGCATGTACGTAGCAAGGCCTAGCATGGTTGTGTATCTTAAGTAAACACTGGTACTGGGGATCCAACTGCACTTGTGTGGTTTGTTCACATTGATAGCGCTGTGTAAAGAGCCAAAGACACAACCATTCCCCTTGCCCATGCTGAACATGCTTGTAGCCACGCTGATTTCAATAGAAGCCTAGAGTTTCAACATAAGTAAGGGGGGCAGATCACAGCCCTCAGCGCTATGAAGATCCTGATCCCTTC
The DNA here is from genome assembly GCA_007922305.1 of Dermatemys mawii. NCBI lineage: Eukaryota > Metazoa > Chordata > Testudines > Dermatemydidae > Dermatemys > Dermatemys mawii. The sequence goes on along the minus strand of ML677344.1, from coordinate 7,618,542 downwards.
AGAAGTACTAAATGAGAATGATCTTTACTTGTAGAGAAGGACCCACGTTGCAACAGTTGAATCCCAATTTGGAGTCTGATCTGACCTGTCTCAAAGTTTGGATGGTGGGACGATTTAGGGTTTGGGTCAGCCCAGCCAGGAGGCAGCTGGAGTTATGGTGGCCAGACCTGGGTATGGACAGAAAACTGCCTCAAGGTTTGGGGGCTGGGGTGTAGATCCAGTGTTTCAGTTTGGACCCATCTGAATTCTCATTTAAAAGTCATGTGCTATCTGGCCTGGTACCTCTGTAGTCAGTGCTCTGTGCTGAAAGACCCAAATTACTAAGCTGGTTTACAGATGGGGAAACTGAGGCACAGAAAAGTGAATTGATTTGCCTGGAGTCACACAACAGGCCAAGCAGAGCTAGTTATAAAACACAGCTCTCCTCACTCCCAGTCCTATACTATAGCTGTAGCACTTTCCTTCCTCCCCTCACCTTCACAGCCAGTTCCTTTGGCCAGGGCTGTTTTATCTGCATGCCTGGGATGTGCCTCTTGCTGCTATTTGGAGACAGAGGGGGCTGACAGCTCCACTCAGCAGACCCACCTGTAAATAGGCGCTGCTAGGGGGCAGAGAAGGAAAAGCAGCGTAGGTCTCTAGAACCCCTCTCCCAACACTGGGACTGAGGACAAAGCAAGCCGGCCCCTTGAATTGACGGACCAAAGGACTTCAGAGATCTCATGAAAATTATTTTGGCAAGGACCATTAATATAACAACTCATCTCATGGGTTAGCATCTCCTTTTATGGAGTGTCCCACTGAGCCCTCAGCAAATGTTTGATCTGTTCCCTTTGTATTATAATACTCCACAGTTCAGGCCTAAACAATACCGCTTCTATTGACAGTACTAAACAAGGCACACATTTTTAACAGTGAGGGTGAATAACTATTGGAGCAAACTACCAAGGCGGAGGGGGGGGGTGGATTCCCCATCCCTTGATGCCTTCAGATCAGGACAAGATGTCTTTCTGGAAGATCTGCTTAGTCAGACACTAGTTACTGGGATCGACACATGAATGGCTGGCTGAAATGCTTTGGCCTGTGCTATACAGGAGGTCAGCCTAATCTAATGCTCCCTTCTGGCCTTAAAATCTATGAATCAGTAGCAATACTGCAGTGTGCACTTGGCTGGTGCTCTGCAATGCTGCAGCATTTTCCAGATTACTAGAAAGAGGAGTGTTGGAAGAACATTCTAGCCTATGCCCCACATCTGAACACAACTTCTCTTTAAAAAGAGAGGATACAAGAGGCAGGCAGGCAGGAGCCACTGAGAATTATGGGCTCGGAAAATTATGAACAAACAGAACAGAATTGCCAGGAGAGAAACAGCAATGAGACAGGCAAGCAGAAATAATTAGCTCTCTAATGGTCACCACTTCTGCTAGATCGCAGGGCTCTTAGGGCAGGGCCGGAAGCGAATGGTGAGTGGCGAAGGCATATTGTATATTGCATTTAATAACTCAAAGTTAAAAAAAAAATCCAATCTTGCATCACGCAGACAGGAAACCCTGAGAGGCAGTGAACTGTCACTGCAATGGAGGGGAAAGCTTAGAAAAGCCTCAATGATTACCCAGAGAGTGACAGCCAGAGCTCCCACTGAGGGGACGCAGGGATGCTTTAAGAAATAAACAAACACCCCCAATAGGGAGCTTCAATCCCCTGGATGGTTAGGGTCACAGCCCACAGGCGGAGGCAGGTTTGGTTAGGCTAACCATGCTTTAAAAGCTAAATATCAGGGTTGTGCTGCCTCTTGGTTAGTAGCAGCACAAACTGGAAGACAGGAACGTTACAGCTTATGCACCTGCAGTGTGGGGCCTGATCCAAAAATCCCCGAAGAGGCTGATGGGAATACTTGACTTCAATGGGCACTGGATGAGGCTCTTAGACAGCACAGCATACGCTCACATACAGCATTGGCGAGAGCCTTCTAAGTCTTCCTCTCACTGTATGATTGTAGGAGGCCCCACTGTGCTACACACTCATCTCCGTTGGGGTCTCTAAGTGCTACCAGAATATAAATAAATAACAAACCTCAATAAATAACCAACTTGTGCTTGCCACCACGGTCCCTCTGCCACCCAGAAGCAGCACCTCACTCCAGCCACAGAGCAGGGGTTGCTTTCGCACACAATGCTGCCAGGCGGGAAGGAGCGGCAGGAATGCATTGCATTGCATTACAGCCCACGGAGACAAGGTGAAGGCATGCATTATCGTCTGACACCTCTAGAGGGCACCACTGGTGCCTACTACCACTGGCATCTGGGAAAGCCTTCTGTAAGATGCACTTACCCCAGTACTTTTGTCGGTGAAACTTGTGTCAGTCGGGGTGTGTGTGGCAGGGGGAGGGGTTCCACACCCCTGGCCAACAAAAGTTTTACCAGCAAAAGTGCTAGCGCAGACAAAGCCTAAGTCAAGCTTCAGCCCTGACTGAGCTTCCTCTTGCGTATCATTTGCAGATGCTCAAATACAGCAACAGGTGATTGTGTAATGTGAATCATACTATGGGTTAGATTCCCATCTTCTCTCACCCAGCTGCAGGCCATGGGGTGACTGACAAGGACTCTGGAGCCCGAATCCCCACATGTAACCAAAACTCTCATGAGAACTCTGCATCCTGACCAGGACCACAGTGTCTGAGCTGTGTACATTCAGATATTACAGAGGTGGGTGCAGTGTAAATAACGAGAGAGAGGTTAGATATAAACAAAGATTGGGCCATATCAAACCCCTGGATCCAAACATCCTGAAATTTGGTGTGTGTAACATCTGGATCCTAAATGTACAGCTTGAGCTTGGTGTTCATTCATTAAAACCAAGAAAATGCCAAAATCCTCAGGGGATATAAACACTGATTTACACCAGTTCAGGATCTGACCCAAAGCATCAGATCGGGTGTGGTGACCCAGAGATCAGTGGAGTCACTTCTGATTTACGTGTGAGGAGAATCAGGCTGAGCTATTTATCAGGTGTATAATTTTAAACAATTTTCTAACAGGAGACATTATTCAGGAGGCGACTTGTTAACTTCCTAAACACACAACACCAAAGCTTTGCAAAGGTGCCTTCACCAAGCGCCAGGACTTCCCTACCTTCTGCCACAGAGATTCCCGGGAGGCCAGAGAGGAGCAGGCTGCCACGAACCAGCAGTTCCCGACCTGGCCCTGGTGCAAGTCATGGGAACTGATTCCGTCCACAAAAAGATGGGGGTCGTCAGAGATCTCCTAGAGGGAAAAAGAAAGAGAAACACCAGAGGTGAATGGGAAGCAGGGTTAGGCTTGAGAACTGGGGTTACCCTGGTCTTCACTAATCTCACTGTGTTCCCCTCCTCCAGCACCTCTACAGCCACCCCTCTAACTCCAGCTATCATCCCATCCAGACGAGGAAATCAACCTGTGGATGAAACCAAGGACCAAGTTCTTCTCTGTTGCGCTGACGTCCATTTAGAATCACTCCACTGACTTCAGAGGAGGCGCTCCGGATATATGCCCTAATATAGCGAGGTATCCCAGCCCCCATGTGGCTTGCTCATGAGCAGCCCCAGTACTTTAACAAGACAACGCAGGTGTTTGAGGACCAGGCGGGATCAGGGCCATCCCCAGGTGGGACTGAGCACAGAAACTGCCTCTTGGTGCCAAGCACCATCACCTGGGGCTGCTCACGCTGAAAGGGCCAAACCATTTACAACACATCTTTTGCAGAAAGCGTGTGAGATCTGCAGCAAAACAAGGCAGACTCTAGTCCAGGGGTGGGCAAACTACGGCCTGTGGGCCACATCCAGTCTGCACGACCCTCCAGCCCCTGCCCTGCCGGTCCCCCTGTCCCGTAGCCTCAGTGCACCATGCCGCCGGCGCAATGTTCTGGGCGGCAGGGCTGTGAGCTCTCAGGGCCATGCAGCTGCAGAGCTGCGGCCTGACTCGGTGCTCTGCGCTGCGCAGTGCACGGCTGCCTGTCCTGGTGCAGCTGCACCGCCAGCCACTGGTGCTCCAAGCAGTGCAGTAAGGGGGCAGGGAGCGGGAGATGGATAGAGGGCACGGGAGTTCGGAGGTAGTAGGGAGTTTGTGGGGGGGTGGATAGAGGTCGGGGTGGTCAGAGGGAGGGGAACAGGGGGGTTGAATGGGGGCAGAGATCCCTGGTGGGGGCAGTCAGAAATGAGAGTAGAGGTTGGATGAGACGGCAGGGTGTCCGGGGCGGTCGGCGGTGGCGGGGAGGTTGATGGGGCAGGGGTCCCGGGGGAGCTGTCATGAAAGAGAGGGGGGTTTGGATGGGGCAGGAGTCCTGGGGGGGCCGTCAGGGGCGAGAAGCGGAGGAGGGGATCAGATAGGGGTCGGGGGCCTCCCCTAACCGGCCCTCCATACAATTTTGGAAACCCAGTGCAGCCCTCGGGCCAACATTTTTGCCCACCCCTGCTCTAGTCTCTTGTCCACAACATGTGTACGGGATTGTGCTTGGCACAGCGGAGCCCTTATCTCAACCGGGCCCTCTAGGTGCCACTGTCATACAAAGAAATGATTCTGTACCTGTTAGCAATGGGAGAAACGCTAAAAAGCCAGAGCAGACCCGGTCTAACAGACTCCACTGCTCAGAAGGGACTTTCCCTGCTATTCAGATTCATTTTTCCTTTATTTAATTCAGTTCCACTGACCCCTTTCTCCTGTTTTGCTTTTTGCACTCTTCAGATAGACAGATTGTATCCCTCTGCTCCTAACCTCCGTTTCCACTTAGCCGAGCTACAGCCATTTCCCCCTTTTAGCCTTTCCTAACAAGTCAACCCCTCCAGCTCCTTCTTGGCATCGGCTGTTATTAGTATTGGTTGTTATTTATATTGCATTAGCCCCTTACAGCCTGTCATGGACAAGAACCGCACTGGGCTCGACACAACTCCCCCCGCAATCTTTCTATTTTTTTGACATCTTCCTGGTAAAGAGGTGCCTTGAATGGAATGCAATGCCCCAGCCATGCTCTCGCCAATGCCCAACAGGGGCAGCCTGCCCCAGATGTATAGAGTTGAAGGCCATCTAGTCTGAACATTTAGCCAGAGGATCTCACCCAGTGATTGCTACATCAAGCCCATAACTTGTGGTTGAGCTAGAGCACATCTTTCAGAGAGATCTCCAACCTTCACTTAAGGCAGGGGTGGGCAAACTACGGCCCGCGGGCCGGATGTGGCCCGCCGGACCGTCCCATCCCGCCCCCCGGCCAGTGAGGCTGCCCCCGCCCCTCCCCTGGAGCCGCGCCGCGTAGTGCTGCGGCCGGAGCTGCGCGCTCCCCGCACCACTGAGCCGCGCCATGCGGGCAGCACTCCGGGGGCCGGGGCTGTGTCCTCAGCCCCTCCTCAGAGCCGCGCCTCGTGGGCGGCACGCTGAGCCCCTCTCTGGAGCAGCGCCGCGGGGGTGGCACTCCAGCGGCTGGCCGGGGCTGCGCGCTCAGCCCCTTTCTGGAGCTGCGCCATGTGGGCGGCACTGCGGGGGCCGGCTGGGGGGCTGCGCGCTGAGCTCCTCTCCCGGAGCAGCGCCGCACGGGCAGCAGTCCGGGGACCGGGGATGCACGCTCAGCCCCTCCCCCAGAGCCACGCCACTGGGGCAGCACTCCGGGGGGCTGGGTCTGTGCACTTCCTGGAGCCGCGCCACACAGGCGGCACTCCGGGGGGCCGGGGCTGTGCGCTCCCTCTCTTTCCCCAGAGCCGGGCCAGCACTCATGGTAAGGGGGTGGAGGGGCACTGGGGGTTTCCAGGGTGGTGGTTGGGGGGGTAGTCTGGAGGGGGCAGTCAGGGAGCAGGGTGGGTTGGATAGGGGGTGGGGTTCTGGGGTGGTGGTTAGGGGGTGGGAGGGTGGATAGGGGTCGGAGCAGTCAGGGGACAGGGAGCAGGGGAATTGGGTGGGGTCCTGGGGGTGGTTAGGGGTCTCTGGAAGGGACAATCACGGGACGGGAAGGGATTGGATGGGGATTCTGAGGGGGCAGTCACGGGGGCGGGAATTGGGGCCAGAAGTGGGAGAGGGCCGGATTGGGGGCAGGGCCTTCCCTCACCCGGCCCTCCATATAATTTTGTAGACCCAATGTGGCCCTCGGGCCAAAAAGTTTGCCCACCCCTGACTTAAGGAGTTCAACTGCTGGCGAATCCACCATGTGGCTAGGTAAAGTGCTCCTACGGTTCATTCCTCTTACTCTTCAAATACGTTGTGCCTCATGTCTAGTCTGAATTTATCTAGCTTCACTTTCCTATGTCTGGCTCTCCTCTGCCTTTTAGATGAAACAGTCTTCAATCATCAGAAATCTTTTCCCCAGACCTTTAGACAGAGATCAAGCCATTTGTTTAACCCCCAGAGCAGTCGATGAGCCTCTATTATTTTCGTGGCTGTCGTGGATTTCACAAACAACGGAGCTTGTGGTGTGATAAACAGAAAATAGGAATGAAACGCATGAAAACCAAATTCCCACCAGAGCTTTACTTATGGGACAACAAGTCAGAGTGTGAGCAGCTGAGGGCTGAGTGTGGATTTAGGGAGCATCCCCACTTTGAGGAGGTAATAGTTTAAGTACTAGGGGATTAACTATTTAGTGGAGTGATTCAGCTCATTAGATGGAAACAGTTAAAGAAGAGGCAGGAATGGGGAGGGGGAGGAAAGGTGTAAGGAAGGCCAGAGAAGTGAGATTCTCCTCCCCGCCACCCCCCACTTTGGTAACTGGTAAAGGCTTGGGGAAAAGCCTTATGCGGTGGGGAACAAACATTTCTAAAGCAGGTTGTACTCAAAGCGTGGGGTGCTGCTGTGCCAGAGGGCTGCTGGCAGCAAGAATCCAGGGAGAGGGAACCCATCCTGTGACAGGCTAGCGCAGGAAAGTGGATGGGACAGAGCGAGGGATCTGGTGGAGGTGGGGATGAGAGGGCAGGAGACCTGAGCTGGGGCCAGCTGGCATTTCCTTCAAACTCTCGCCCCACCCCCCACCCCCAGACCAGACCACAGCATATAATGGGAGAGGAGGGAACAGAGAACACAGGCCTGTAGGAGATGCGGGGCCTGGATCTCCCTGAGAGAACAGCGCTGCCTTCCCAGGGGTGAGACCTGCAAGGCAGCCCAGAGGATTGAAACGTATCTTCTATCCAAACTAAAGAAACACGTATCTAAGGCAGGGGAGAGCAAACTACGGCCCGCGGGCCACATCCGACCTACGAGCCCATCCTGCCCAGATCCCTGAGCTCCCGGCTGGGGAGGCTCCCCCTGACCCTCCCCCGCTTTCCCCACTCCCCCCGAGCCTTAGTGTGCCACACGAGCAGTGCTCGGGCGTGGGAACTCGCTGCGCTGTGGATCAGCTCGGCAGCATGTCTGGTGCCGGCCGGGCAGCTGCAGCCAGACATGCTGCTCTGAGCAGACTGATAAGAGGGCTGAGGTGGGGCAGGGGGGCAGGGAGTTGGACTGGATAGGATAAGAGGCAGAGGATCTCGGGGGGCAGTCAGGGGACAGGGAATGGGGGGGGTTGGATAGGTGTGGGAGTCCCAGGGGGCCTATTGGGGGTGGGGGGTTGACAAGGGTTGGGGCAGTCAGGAGACAGGGAGCAGACGGGTTGGATAGGGGTTGGGGTCCTGGGAGCGGGGAGTCATTAAGGTCAGGAGGGGGTCCCAAGAGGGGCCGGTCAGGGGACAAAGAGCAGGGGATTGGATGGGTTTTGAGGGGGAAAGTGTGTGTGGGGGCAGATAGGGGGCAGGGGCCAGGCTGTCTGGGGAGGCACAGCCTTCCCTACCCGGTCCTCCACACGGGGGTACAATGTGGCCCTCAGGCCAAAAGGTTTGCCCTTGGTCTAAGGGCTGTCTTCACTGCAGAGTTCACTCAGGCACTTATGCAGGAGTTGTCCCAATCCCCTCTAGACACAATAAAGCCTCCGGACCTGCATTTGGTGATGCTTTCTACCCAGGTTAGCTGGCCTGGTTGAGAGTCTAGAGCCTGGGTGATTCTTTCAGGAGGGCTGGTACGCTGCCCACTTGGCAGTGAGGATGCAGGCTCAATCCCTTGAATGCCAGTGGTCCTCCAATGCCTTCCCACAATTCCCGCTATGGGCCCACGTTACTTCACTGGGGAAGAACCACAGAGCAGCCCAGTGTACTGCAGCACCAAACCCTTGGGATGTGGCCCCCACATACCCACGAGGAGCACAGCACCAGGGAGGACTCAGTAACTTGTGTATGACTTTGCAGTGTGACTGCTCACCCCCGGGCTAGGCTAGCCTGAGTTAACTCTGCCGTGAAGACGTATCCTTAATCCACTTCACTGCTTTGAAAGTCTTATGCAAGGCTTCTGCCCAGCAGCCTTTATTCCCGGAAGTGCAGGGGAGGTCTGGACACATAGCGATTGTGGGAAAAGGCCCCATTTCCTTTGAGTCTCTGGGGAGTCTTTATGTCTTTGTACAGTGTCCAGCACAATGGAGTCCCTGCTCGACTAGTGCTCCTATGCGCTACCACAACACACAAACAAAACATGTAGTTTTGATTTGCCAGGGGGAGTGGGAGGGGGAGACTTTGGCACATACTCGGGGGAGAGTCAAAGGTTCCTAGGCTAGATAGCACGATTATGAGCATCTGCTCTCACCTCCTAGTCGCCCCTAATGCAGGTCCATTCCCAAGCTCTTGAGATGGTATCAGTAGGACTAAGCCCAAGCGCTGAAGCAGGAGGGTGAGATGTAACGGCTGAAGGAAAATGGCTAGGAAAAGCATCAAGAACTCCCCGCCACACACACTTTTTCTGTAGATGGATTTCTGGCAAAGGACACGTTACAGCTGCAGAGGTGAATGATACCGCAACACTTTTGATTTCAGAGGGAAAGGGGGATGAGAGGAAGCAGCGACATTGTCACTGACCCTGGAAGGCCCAGAGCAGAAATTCCCCTCAAGGCTGGTTTATCACACACACACACACACACCCCCTCACTGCCTGGCCAGGTGAACTTTAACATGAAGGCAGCCCCACTTGAAAGGCAAACAGTGAGTCAGCCACTCCCCTGTCATGCTGTGTGTGAACAGGAGAGTCAGACACAAACACATGCACCCAGGGCTGTGTTAAGCCTTACGGTTCACACCTAAAAGGGAGGATCACAGGCTCCCAGGCAACCAGCTCAAACAATCCGCAAGGTGCTAACCTGCCTCTACCTGGGCAAGAAGGTGGGTTTTCACTCAGTCAAGGCCTCCTCTCTACAGATGTTTAAAACTCAGGCATTATTTAACAGCCGTCATGCCAGTTGCTGGAGAGCTACTTGGAGAAGGAAAAAGTGTCGACCTTATACCCAATTTTATACCCTTGTAGACAGGGCCACAGTGCGTGAAGAGTAAACGAACTCACGGGGTCTGTCCTGCCCTTCTGACTCAGGTGAGCAGTGCCACTGACTCCAGTGGAAACATGCACAAGAGGAAGGCCGGTAGGATGCAGTCATCATGTACTAGGCCAGATTCATTAGCACTCACTGGTTCCTTTGCACCGGAGGGGCATACACTTGGTGTAGCTGTTTCTGCCGGAGCAGCACAAAGCAGGCGAGCCACGCCGGTGCCTCTGGCCTACCATCTTCATAACGATCACCTCCCTCCACCACCCACTGCTCATATAGTACTTTCCGCCCCATCACAGTCAACCCCATTGCACCAGCGAGCAAAGTGAGAGAGAGTTGAAGTGACTCCTTCAAGGGCAGGAGTGGGGTGAAATCTTGGCCCCATTAAAATCAATGGGAGTTTTGTCATTGACTTTGGCGGGGGCTGGGATTTTAACCCTGGAGTATCACACAGCTGCCGCTGGAAACTGGCCATGGAGCCAGCAAAACCAGCCCCAGTGCAGAGAATCCTCCAGCTGCACAGAGCCAACGTCCCGGCTCCTATCCACCTGCACTCCCTGCTGCCCGTTAGAGGGCAAGGGCAGAGCTAGGGGGCCTGGAATTTGCCCTCCGCCGCATCGATCCCCAGCTACCATTTCAGCCTGTTGGCGGCACATTTTGTGCTGCTCTTATGACCGCCTGGGGCTCCAGCTCCACACACAGCAAGTCCAGAAAGAGGCTCAGGATAGGTTACCTTTGCACCACTGGCACCACCCTATGCAACAGGCTTCTTGGGATCTAACCCAGTGAAGTCAATGGCAGCACTGGCAGCAGAACCCAGGACTCGTGTGTCCTGGTCCCATACCCGACATAACGGACCACCCTGCCTCCCTCAACTCAACACAGACACCAGACCCACCAACTAACAAAATCCCCTAATCCATGTGGATTTATATTACAGTGATACCCAGAGGCTTGAGCTGAGTCAGGGCTGCAGTGTGCTAGGTGCTGTACAGCCAGATAGTAAGAGCTAGTCCCTGCATCAGAGAGCTACGAAGACAAGAATGGCAAAGGACAGTGAGATGAGCCCAGGTACAGCTTTTGCTCTGGAGCAGGACGACACGCTGTCCCCAGCTGTCTATGAAAATCCATTTCTACCCATCACTGTAGATGTGTCCACGTGCAAACAGTTCTCTGGGAGCACAGCCCCCAATTGCCCTTCCCTTTAAAGCAGTGATCCCCAAACTCTTCAGGGTCACACTCCCCCTTAGCCCTGTCTGCTTCCCTCCAGCCAGGGCAGGGAGCAGGGATGGGACTCTGGCGGGGGGAAGGGGATGCGGACAGTCGTAAGGAGGATAAGGCTGGGGGCGGGTTTGGGACCGGGGCAGGAACAGAGCTGCAGCTGGGATTGGGAGCGGAGTCCCAGCCGGGAGCCAAGGCTGGGAGGCAGGGGCGGGAATGGAACTGAGGCTGGGCCAGGCCCGGGGACACGACTCGGGGACAGATTGGAGAAGAGCTAGGGGCAGAGCGGAGCTAGGTGGAGCTCCCTCCCCATCCCATTCCTGGACCAGGCCCAGTGGCACCCCCCAAAATGTTCCTCCGTGCCCTCCTGATGCGGGGGCATGTCCCACAGTTTGGAGACCTCTGCTTTAAAGGGCTGACAAATCTGGGTGGCATCAGAGGACCCCACAGATCAAGATGTCAAAATAAAGTAAGATTTTGTAACATTTCTCTTTCAGCTACATGCGTGTGTAGGACCATGCCTCAGAAATTAGCTCCTGGGGGCAGGCAAAAAGTTGCCTTAAAGTCCTATTTCCTCCCCTCCCCTCTGTTTCTGTGCTAAGTGGAACTTGGGCAGAGCTGAAAATCAGGCCCAGAGCCTCTAAAGCATTCTGGGTCCTTCTAGATGATAGGTGCTATGTACAGGTGTGATGGGGCATCTGCCCTACACTAGCCAGTACAGGGTTAATGGAGCCCTAGGGAGCCTGCATGAAAAGCAGTCAGTAGAAGAGGGGCTGTGAGGAGTGGCCAGTCAGGATCCATATAAAAAAAGCCTCAGGGCAGAGCAGGGTCAGTAGCTGCCTGGAGCTTGAGAAGGGCGGACTATGTCTGGAGTGGGCTGTAACCCTGTAGCACAGGGGTGGGCAAACTATGGCCCACAGGACCGTCCCTTCCAGCACCCCAGACAGGGAGGCTGCCCCCGGCCTCTTCCCTGGAGCCACGCCGCGTGGGCAGAGCTCCAGGGGCCAGAACTGCGCACTCCCCCCCCGCCCTGGAGCCACACCCTTGAGCAGCGCTCTGGGGGCCGGAGCTGCCCACTGCCCCCTGGCCCTGGAGCCGAGCCGCACAGGCAGCGCTGCAGGGTTGCGTGCTCCCTTCCTCCCCTGGAACCGCACCACGCAGGCAGCGCTCTGGGAGGCCAGGGCTGCGCGCTCTCCCCCTTCCCCAGAACCGTGCCGAGCAGCTATGGTAAGGTGGGGGATAGGGGCTGGAGTTCCAGGGTCTCTGGAAGGGGCAGTCAGGGGACAACGTCGTCGGGGTGGGGGGGGGGGTTGGATGGGTCGGGGATTCTGAAGGGGCAGTCAGGAGATGGGAAGTGGGAGGGGGCTGGATTGGGGGCGGGGCCTTCCCTACCTGGTCCTCCTTATAATTTTGAATGCTCGATGTGGCCCTTGGGCCAAAAAGTTTGCCCCCCCCCGTGCTGTAGCACCTTGGACAGAGCAGTGTGGACAGGAGCCGGGGAAAAGAGAAGGAGCTCCAGACGGGCTGCTGGGACTGATGAGGGTGCTCTGGCCACAGGGAAATGACCCAGGGAAATGCAGCGATAGCAGAGGCAAAGAGACGCGGTAAGTGACTGCAGTTCGGAGTGTCCCTGGGCTGGGACCCAGAGTAGTGGGTGGGCCCAGGTTCCCTGCACTCACCACTGGGGAAGTAGCTGGACTAGGAACTAAAACTTCTCCTAGAAAGTGGGGGAACATGGCTAGTAACATAGCCAGAGGGCGAGCCACAATGAGGATCCTGCGGTTCCTGGGGCTGCGAGCGGGACTGCAGGCGGATGTAGCGATGGTGTGCAAGTGGGGGACAGGGGCACTGGCCTCGAGCTAATACCCAGAATGGTCAGGAGATGCCGGACCAGCGGTGACTGACACGCCCCATGACAACAGGTAAAAGGAGGAACTACTTATAATGACAGAGCCACACCCAAAAAGTGACTGACTTCAATGGAGCCCTGCCACACTACACAAGGGGAGCGCCTGGCCCATGAATTTTAAAGTCCATTATGAAAAACAAATCTATCGGAGCAAACGGATGTGCTAGATTTTGTGCTTCGTGGCATGACTCGGTCTCCTACAGAAAAGCATCTACTTTATTCCTCTTCTTTCCCCAGTGCTGAGTTGTTTTTTCCCCACCATTATTTCAGCGACAGTTAAGCCAGAAACCATCCTCCTTGCTCTTCTCTGATTTCATAGTCTGATTTCATATCAGGATGCGGTCAGCAAATTGCCCTGTGTATCTGGCTTCTTAATTGGTTACTGTCCATTGCAAATATATCCTAAAGAGGAGTACTGCCCTGGATTCAAGCAGGGGTCTGCTTCATCTAAAGCCGCTTGTTTGCAGGATTGGGGAGGGGAAACCACCACGCGAGGTTCAGCGCAGTCTGTGTGCCAAGATCACTTTCCATTAACGAGGTTTTACAAGACCCAAACCATTCCAGTTCCTCTGCCAAGCTGGATCATCCCAGAGGAGTCCAACTCAGGGAGTCCTGAGTAAAGCTGCTGCAATATCTCAGGCTGCCCAACAGACTTATCCTTGGGGGAGGGATAGCTCAGTGGTTTGAGCATTGGCCTGCTAAATCCAGGGTTGTGAGTTCAATCCTCGAAGGGGCCATTTAGCGCTATGGAACAAAAATTTGTTGGATGATTTAATTGGGGATTGGTCCTGCTTTGAGCAGAGGGTTGGACTAGACGATCTTCTGAGGTCCCTTCCAACCTTGATATTCTCTGGCCCCAGAGTACCAAGCCCTCTGTGGTGGGTAAATAAGATGGGAACAAGGCTGCTAAGGCAGAACTGTACAGGTGTCTCTCCACTGTAGTTTACTGAGGGGTCACCCCAACTCCCCCTTCTGCCCACACAGAACACCCTCTCACCTGAGGTTGGCGGTGCTTTACCCCAGGGGAGCTGGCCTGGCTGAGGGTATAGGCTAGGGTGCGGGTGCTGCTTTCACTCAGGCTGGTAACCCGCCCACTCTGTAGTGAGGATGCAGGCTAAATCACTTGAGCGCTGATAGTCCTCCAATGCCTTCCCACAATTCTCCCTCAAAGAACAGATGAGTTCTCAACAATTCACTCGGAAAGCATCAGAGCAGCTCAGCTGCAGCACCAAGAACCTGGGATATACCAGCAGGCACCCCAGGGACCCACGAAGGGGAGTGCACCATGGGCAAGGCACAGTAACTTGGGTAGGGCCTCGCAGTGGGGCTGTTCCCACCCATCATCAGAGATAACTCTGCAGGGAACACACACCCTGTGACTGATGACACCTGAGGATCCCACACACACATGGGAAAGGCAGCTGCTCCTCTTTTGCAGTGATTCCTGCCCAGTACCATCAAAGAAAAGCCCATATAGCTCCTGGATACCTCCTCTTAGTAGCATTCATTATTACAGTATTGGCTGGGGCCTCCAAGCACTGTCAGGGCCTCACTGTGCTAGGCATGGTACAGACCACAGCAAGAGACACTCCCTGCCTCACAGAATTACAATCTAAATAGACAAACAGCGGGAGGGGAAACTGAGGCACAGAGCAGGGATGTGACATGCCGAAGGTTCCCCAGCAGGTCAGTGGCAGAGCTAGGATTAAAACCCAGATCTCAATTTCTAATGTGGTGCGCTCTCTACCACATCCCTCACCTGATAGCTGTAATCACTTAGCATCCCACTGAACCAGTAGGCCTAATTCCAGCCTCTGTCTGGAGCATTTGCTTAGAGGTACCACCCTGCATTTGCTCTCTCTTCGCTGTTGCCCTTTCCTGAAGCCCCCAGTTTCAGCTGCTGCCACCTTTCTACTGCAGATCCAGTCTGGTATCTCTGCCTAGGAGCCCATAAAGCCCAGCTCCACCCCAGTCCATCCATGGGGGCTCTCGTTGAGCCATTGCTGCTCCTAAAGTTACTTTGTGGGGAGTCCACACAGCTCTGCTCCAGCTGGGGCAGATACTGCTACTGTCTCTGCACCACAGCCTTTCCCCAGTGGATGGGGAGCAGTTCTTCGTAGCTCTTCCTAAGGGAGCGGAAGTCAGGTCTGAGAGGCTTCTGCAACTGGCTTTAACTGATGAACCATCCATCCCCGGGCCCTGGTTGGCTCATTTTTGCTCTGTCTGATCGTTCCGTTCCCACCCTCTCCAGCTCTATGAGACTCCCTGGCTGAAGGGCTACACCTGTTTGCTTTGCAATCTGCTCAGGGGCTGGAGTTCTCTGATGTGTTTTGAAACCATTCACCCGGATTCCCGGAGTGTTGACTGATTTATGGGTTCCTTTGGATTCAGTCAAGGATCCTTGGAAGGGGGGCTGTTGTCAACTTTATTTCTAGACTAATGGCTGGCTAGTGATGTGATTTAAGACCCTAATCCTGCAAACACATAAGTACAAGCTAAACTTTAAGCACATGACTAATCCCACTGAGTTCAGTGGATCTAACCAAACTCACAAAGTGTAGCATGTGCTTAAGGGCTCACAGGCTCATGACTGGCCATTTCAGGGACAAATCATCAAGAAAATGTAATAGCCCAGGCATAAGACAAACTTGCCTGTCCTTACCCGACAATGACAAAACAACCCGTATAAATAAAAGTTAGTTATTCAACTAGGTGAGCAAATACAATCTTGCCAGATTTGTTACAAACCTGGCTCCAAAAGGAGATGGGAAAGGGTCAAATGGAGGGATTGGAAATGACTGGGCCAATGTTTTCCAGGTGCTTAGTATCTCTGAAGGGCCCAGCGGGATGCGCCTTAGGAAGGTGTAGTTCTCAGAAAAGGCAGAGCACCTCCTGTCTGAAAATCAGGGCCCAGTAGGGCATCTGAAGTGGGACATTCGGAAACGGAGGCATCCAAAATTGCTAGTCACTTCTGAAAATCTTGGCCTATATACATTTGTATCTGCCACTTATTTCGACCCTTCACTCAAAGACCTGCAAGTTCCGTGAAGCCCACCAAGTGCAAACAGGGCCTGTTTTCAAGGTCACTTTCGTAAACCACACTTATAATGAACTGCGTGGTACTTTGCTCGTGTACCTTGGAAGAAAGCCCTGGAGAGAGGACACTAGAGTTGGCAAACGGATCTAAAAGGTCATTTTTCGGGACTAACAACCTCAGCGGTGTCCCTTAAAGGTTTCTGTCATTGGTATCTGAGTACAAAGAAGCAATGCAGAAATCTTGGTCAAAGCAATTAACCAGAGAGAGTCTCACAACCGCCTACAAGCTGTGAGCACATCACGCTCCACTGACAGCGGCTGCTAGGCAAGCAGGGAACAAGGGAAGGAAAAAAGATGAAATAAGAAGAAAGGCTCCTCTAACAGCAGAGCCTGTCCTGAAAACAGTTGTCCACTTCCTCCCACCCACACTCTCCGAAGACCTGCACTTGGAGAGCACATGCATTATTTATGGCCAAGGCCAATGCGAAGTGCTTTGGGAGTTGTTCCATCAATGGAAAGACTCTAATTGACTTCAGTGGGCTGCGATCAGGCTCTGAGGATATACACAGCACACCAGCTGCCTCTAAGCCACATTTCCAAAGGTTACTTGTTTCGTTATTTGCAACCACAGAGCCATTAATAACAATGCTACACAGATCTCATTAACACTTTTCAGCTGTAGATCTCAATGAGCTTTAAAAAGCAGAGAAGGGTCATTATCTCCCCCACCCCCACCCGGACAGTGGCAGAGCCAGGAATAGAATCCAGGTGTCTTGGGCCCCAGTCTAGTGCTCTGACCACCGGCTATAGCTGCCTCATTAATTCACTGCAGCACTTTCATGACACTGGGTTTCATACCGACAAAACCCAGCTTGATCCCCAGTCCTCACAAAGTGCCCTTTGCATTGTTCCATCCTAGGGGAGCCCTCCAATGGCACAAATCCTTCTCTCTGCCCCCTTCAATATGGGAAAGCAGGTCCACTCTGTGCTCCATTTGATCCTCAGCCAGTGAAGTGGTCCCTAGGGGACCGCCAGCTGGCACAATTTAGAGCAGCTCTGAGATTGCTCTATGTTACACCATATGCCATTTCGATTGAACTGTGGATTGAGGGAGGCATATAAGGTGGCTTAGAGCCATCTTTTCCTACTCCTATCCCTGAGCAGAGCCCACCAATTTGTAGAACATGGTACATTTTTTCTGATTCCTAGAACATCTTTTCCCCTCACTTAGTGAATTTAGCACTTGTGAATGATGGCTATTGACCAGGCGTGACTTTAGCGTGGGATCATGTGCACCCACAGAAATCATGAAATCCGGCAAACATACACTTCTCCTGGCCCAGTGCGGAGGGGAGGTCCCAGTTAGGAGTATGTACTGTACCCAGGGAGAACCAGCTGGAAGCAGTCTAGAGTCAGCTTAGCCAGATCCACAGGTAGGAGCACAAAATAGCAATCTTCTTAAACATTGCAGGACTTGAGGCAGTTGACGTCTTTCTTAGCATGCAGCTAAGTCAGGTAGAGAGGTCAAGTTATGACACAATATTGCAGAAAGGTGAAGAGAACTGTAGACCTAAAAGGAATGAAATGTTTGAAAGGTGTAAGTTTTACCTTAGAAGACAAAGAAAGGAGAGTCCATTGAAGAATCCCTAACAGAGCTGAAGCTAATGAGCCAAACCTGCGACTATCAACAGTGAACTGACTCAGTTACAAGAAATCAAATTGTAATAGGAATCAGAGATCCACAGCTGCAAAAAAGATTTTGGATAAAGCAGCATGACCTGTATCAGGCTCGATAATGATGAGAAGAAAAAAAACCTGGCAAACACTAAGTCAGTATAAAAAACACAGAGGTGCAATGCAAAAGAGTTTGCAAGGAACAGCTTTAAGGACTGCACGAAATGTGGACACAAACACAGACCTCAACAGTGCTCAGCTGTTGGTAAGTGCTGAAAGAAATACAATCATTTTGCCAAAGTCTGCAACCAGGATCAACAACTGCAGAAGAGGAAGCAAGGCAGGTATACTGATACAGTAATCCAGGGAGCCAGCACAGCAACACAGGAGAGGAGCTCTACCTAGGAGCTGTATCTGAAGAGGAAGGAACAGATGAATGGACAATTTCTTTAGAGATTAATGGACTCTTGCAACCTACAGACTGGACACCAGCACTCAGGTAAATGGTGTTTCAGATATTAGTGTTAAACGGCTGAATTAAAAGCCAGGGAACATGATGAGCAAACAGGACAAAGCGAAAGCTTATAATGGAGAACACATTCCTATCAGAGGGACATGTGTACTAGAAGCAAAGGTAAAAGATCCAATAGAATGGATCAACTTTGTGACAGTTCAAAGGAATAAACCATCTATACTGGGTTTAAAACATGCCAAGCCGTTGGGCTAATCCAAAGATAGAGGAGATAAGGAACACGTTGTCCAGAACATTTGATAAAACTGTAGTTGAAACAGGGGTGGAGTCAGACATAATGCAAGTCAATCAGATAAAAAGAATTGTCCTGTCACAGAAAGGCAGTGCAATGAATTTGCTGCAGCTATTGCTAATGATGAGACTTCACAGAGGGTAATTAAGGCTATTTGCCAGAGGGTGGCCAGGACATGACATACCAAGTTCATATTTCCAATTCAAAGCAGAACTGTCTGTTATTGATGGCATATTGTTTAGAGGAAATAGAACAGTAGTGCCTAAGATGTTACACGCCTGACTTGCTCACAAAAATACATGAAGGTCACTTGGGCATGGAGAAATGTAAACACAGGGCCTGAGAGATACTGTGTTGGCCACAAATAAACAACGAGATATAGAAAGCCGTTAAAATGGGTCAAACGTCAATACCAACCTAAACAGAAAAAACAGCATATTTTGCTAAACCATGAACTGTTAAGGGCATGGTCTAAAGGTGGTGTGGGTTTATTTACATATGCAAGTAAAGACTATATTTTGGATTATTATTCTCATTTTCCGGAGGTTGTTTTATTAAAAAATACCACGTGGAAACATGTAATAATGTGCATGAAAACTATATTTTCCAAGCATGGAATCCCTGAAGTTCTGTCTGATAACAGCCCACAATTTGATGGACGGGAATTTAAAAGATCGGCTAGAGAGCAAGGGTTTAAGCATTATTGTGGAAATGTAACTTCAAGTCCCAGCATCCTCAATCAATCCAACGGGCTTGTAGAGAATGGTGCGGAAATTGTTAAAGGACTTTTGAAAAAGGACACTGACTCAGGAACATATTTGGCTACACAGCGCCACAGAGCAGCACCAATTAATCAAGGACTGTCACATGCAAAGAGATCGTTTGGCAGGAAGTTGAGAACGAGACTCCCTAACTTAGTATTTTTTATTTATTTATTTTGGTGAAAAACTGATCTTTATTTTCCAGAAATGTACAAACATATTCTCTCATTTCTCCATCTTCCTTTTCTTCTTCTACTCCTCTGATGTACAGGACATTGTTACATCTTATCACAACTTGCCGTTCGGGATCACTATTAACTTAGATGTGCATAAGCAACGTCAGTGTAGAATTGAGGTGGGGGCAGCTACTCCTCATGCGGCCTGATATACACTCCTGGCCGTGTAGTGGTGGTCATAAGTGTCCAGGAACAGAACAGGAAAGTGTGACATTCCAGTGATGCCCCAGGAGCCCAGAAGCTGTAAAACCCCACTGTCCCTGTAGTGGGGTGGCTGCCCCATTCCCATGCCAGAGTAGGCCAGAGCAGCTGCGCGGGCAGGCAGCCAATCGGAAGAGGGCTTACAAAGGGCCAATCAGGGCCTAGCTTATAGCCAGCCAATGAGAGACAGGCTGGACACAGTAAGACGTCTACCCTGGAGAAAGGCGGTCAGTCTCCCCTGGACCTTCAAGGGGGAAGGTCCAGCTCCTGCCAGAGGAGCTACAGCACCAAGGACAGCGCAGTGTTGGGCAGGCCCTGGGGAGCAAAAAGGAGCTCTAGCCTGGGTGCCTGTCAGGCTGTGGGCCCTGATCAAAGGGCCACAAGGTGCAAGGGGTCCGCAGGGGAAGTGGCCCAGGGAAACGAAGGGACTGAGAGGAGAGAAGGAGGGCAGGACGGCTGCCGCCAAAGGGTCCCTGGGCTGGGACCCAGAGTAGAGGGCGGGCCTGGGTCCCCCCCTTCCCGCTCATAGAACCCGGCTGTAGAGGTGGCCATAAGTAGGCTGTACCTGACCCCTGCCAGAAGGGGCTCAACACGGGGTGTGGCTGGCCACAGCAGCGGAAGGACTGTGGGAACAACCTCCCCCCCCCCCCCGGAAGGGGGTAAGTGTGGACTTGGGAGCACTGCCGGAGGTCAGTGCCCTGAAGAGGACGTCACCTGTGAGGAGCAGTGCACGTCCAGACACCAACAGAGAGAGTGAGCAACGGACGGGACACCACCAGAGGAGGGCGCTCCGGCGTGGAACTGAGTTAATCCCCGGACTATCCGGCAAGAGGCGCCTGGTGGTGAGTCCCGACCCATTACAGTCCCCCAAAGCTCATTAATGAACAATAGTTAACATGGCTTATCTTCAAGACCCTTTACAAACCCTACCTAACCCTCACTACAGCACTGACAGAAAAGCATCCCTTCCCCTCCCCATTTTACAGAGGGGGTGGAGCCCAATCCTTATGGGCCCTATACCTAATCTTCTACACTTGGAGAAAAAAAGGGAAGTTTTTAAATATAAATATAAATATATATATATATAAATTGGCAGATAATAGTAGAAAATTGATAAAGGAAGCAAAAGGACATAACAAGAAATCTATGGCCAGCAGAGTTAAACTTTTCCTTAATGTCTTTAAGTTTATTAGGAACAAAAGGAACACTAACAATGGTATTGGTCTATTACTAGACGGAAATTATGTATGTAGAAAAATCCAGATGATATACTCGTCATATGATGATGGTGAAATACTTTCCATTTTAATAACTAAGAAGGATGTTTAACTTTAGGAACTGCTATTTGACATTTTTAAATCATCAAATCCAGATAACTTGTATCCAAGAGTATTAAAAGATCTGGCCAAGGAGCTCCCTGGACAGCTAATGTTGATTTTTAATGAGTCTTAAGACACTGTGGAAATTCCAGAGGACTGGAGGAAAGTTAATATTGTACCCATAATTTAAAATGGTAAGTGGGATGACCCAGGTAATTATAAACCTGTCAGCCCATAATCCCTGGCAAAATAATGGAAAGGCTGATACAGGACTCTACTAATCAAGAATTAAAGGAAGGTAATGTCATTAATGCCAATTTTTATGAAGAATACATCCTGTAAAACTAACTTCATAATTCTGGGGTGAGATTACAAGTTAAAGTTCATAATGTTGATGTAATATGCTTAGACTTCTGAAAGGCATTTGTCCATACGCAAAGTACGCAGCTGAGTAGGGCACCAGGAAATTTGGGGCACAAAATTTCCTGGTGCCCTGCATAGCTGCGTGCTGCTCCAACCCTTGCTCTGCCTCTTCCCCATGGCCTCTGCCCCAGCCCCACCTCTTCCTGCCCCTGCTCCACCCCAGCCTCGCCACCTCTTCTCACCCCTGCTTCACCCTAACTCCATCCCCATTCTCCTGAGGACTGCAGCAGCGTCAGGCCTGCACTCACCGGTGGGGGGAAGTGAAGCAGCCCAGCCCCAGCCACGCCGTGGGTGAATGCTGGGGGGTGGTTTCCCCCCTGCCCCCCAAGCCAGCCATGCCCCATGGAGGCCTTACCCCCCCCCCGCCACAGGGGTGCTGCTAGGGCCCCAGAATAGCTAGGGATGGCCCTGGGCATTTGATTTGCTACTGAACTAGACTTTGCTCTAGGAAATTTGGAAAAGTAGATGACCAGCAGAGCTGGACCCTGCAAAGCCTCACATAAGCAATCCTGATGCATAGGGCCTGATCCAAAGCCCTGCAAAGCCCATGGGAGACTTTCCACTGACTTCAGGGGGCATTAGAGCAGGCCCACGGGCAATGCCATTGATCTCAATAGAACTTCTTGCATTGGCAGGTTCAAACCTGACCTAACCCAGTGTTGAGTGTCCTCAGATCCCATTGACTTCAGTGGGACCTGAGGGCAAAGTGCAAGCACCCCAGAGGATCCTGCCCAGAGCTAATCTGAACTTGACATCAGTAAACGAACATATGTACTAGTTCCCCATGTTCCCAAGAGCCCCATGAAAACTGTGAGCATAGATGGCACAAGGGCCAGCTCCTCAACATTAAAACCATTATCAGATCCAAACCGTGGCAGCTACACTACAGATCCATTGGTTTTAAGCTTCTCCCCTTCACAACTATTTGGCTTGCTACAGAAGTAAGGTCAAGATTAACTTAGGCATCAAATTGGCGTTCCAGCCTCTGAAGCTACTTTATCAACAGCCCACAAGGCGCCGCAGAGCATGGTGCAGCGTGTTAATCTGAGAGTTTTCATGCCTGGCTGAAAACGAAGGGATAATCAGACCAGAAGCAAATTAGCTGCCCCATTCAAGCTCTCTCCCTGGAGTATGCATGTCTGAGGTGGAATACAGCAGTGTCAGAGTGGATGTACTTCTCCACAGAACACATATTGTTAACCTGCATGTTCATGCTGCTCTCAGGCACTGCTGCGGAGGATCTGACTAGATGAGATAGTATGCATGGATTCAGTAGTGGAGTTTTCAAGCCACACAGCAATGTAGCACCCAGCAGAGGCCAGCACGTCACTGCAGTCAAGACCCCAGTTCAGGAAGGTACCTATGCACATGCATGTGAGCACTTCCATGCTAGCTTAGGTTCTTCTGCAGCCTCCATTACCTAGTCCGTGAGCTCCTCGCAATCTCTAATGCCGTCATCCACACAACACACAACATCCCATGGGATAAGGAAGCTTTGTTTTACAGATAGGGAAGTGAGGCAAAGAAAGGATAAGTATCTTGCCCAAGGTCACAAAAGAAGCAGAGCAAGGAATTGAACCCAGAAGTCCCAGATCTTAGGCTAGGGCCCTAGCCACTGGCCCCTATAGCCCACACATGTGCTTATGCAGCTTGCTGAATCAGGGCCTAAATCAATAGCGACGTGTTAAGCTAACGCTATTCTCACAAACCATGCGGCCAATCCTGCAAGGTACTGAGTTCATACAGTTCCCATTGAGATTAAATGGAATTGAAGGCCTTCAGCGGTGCTCAGAATTCAGCCCTATTTATTACTATTACTGCTGTATGTTAACACCGCTGTAGTAATTGCTGAAGAGGGCTTTCCCCCCTTCTTTTAACACGGTTACATTAACATGGGAAAAGAGTTTGAGCCTGCTGACTTCAATGGGAGTTTTGCCCGAGTACGTTCTGCAGGACTGATCCCGTCCGTCTGGTGCCTGTAAGATAACAGGCTCTTTCGCTAATTTCTTATCAGAAGTTTTCATTGCTGCTCTGAATCTTATCAGAACAGGTCCCCTCTGGGGGCAACGGTGGATGTTATCTTTGTACAGCACCTAGCGCAATGGGGCCCTGAGTCAGACTAAGACCCCGGGCTCTGGTGGAATACAAATAAGGTCCCGTAAAAGAATGGTGGTTTGTCAAGACCCTTATTTAAATAAGAACAACAGAGAGAGGCTGAAAGGTAACAATAACGTCAACACATTTCATAGGCCTCAAAACAAGGCGGAATAAAGAAGTGAGTTAAATGACAGCCAGACCCTTTGCTGGCAAGAAGCAAAATTTTGGGATGAGCAACCAGCTGCACATTTTATTGCATGCCACAAATAAGTTAACAGCCAAACAGTTTGTAAATGTCGTAGCTCAGAAATGCAAAGGGCTGGAGGGAATGCTATTCCTTAATTACAGCTTCCCAGGTAGGGGACATTTTGCTGGGCTATACAGGAAACTACAAAAATGGATAGTGTGCATAAGCACCATTGACCTCTTCTGGAGAGAATGAGAACTGCTCAGCTCTGTGTCAGAGAATCTATACTGTATCCAGCTAAAAGGAGAGTCTCCTTTAGCTCAAGTGCTAGAGGTCTATACTTGTGGAGCAGGAGGATCTAAATTGTAATTCAGATGTTGCCATGAGGTTTGGGTCATTGTGTGCAGCACAGTGGCAATTATGAAGTCCTAGGTAGCCACAGATTTGTTATAATGCTATATCGGTTGGCATGGATGGTTAGAATGAGAAAGTGCTGCTTCACTTTCTAGAGTTACCTTCTTCTAGCAGAGTGAAGAACAGGAGGAACTTAATCGCTGACTCTTTCATTCTCTTTACCCTCAAGCCTGCTCCTTTTCCCTGTGTGTCGCACCCTCTGATCTTTAATGCAGGTGCATCCAGATGGAAGAATACCCGGGCCTGCTTT
Organism: Dermatemys mawii; assembly: GCA_007922305.1. Lineage (NCBI taxonomy): Eukaryota > Metazoa > Chordata > Testudines > Dermatemydidae > Dermatemys > Dermatemys mawii. The sequence continues at coordinate 7,594,705 of ML677344.1, read as the reverse complement.
GAATGAACCAGTTCACTGACTCTCATCCCCTCACAGAAAAATACTCTTGGGACACCAGAACTCCAGCTGTGCATCCCTCACTCATCCCCCAGATGCAGAATTGAATGGAGCTACTCACAGGAGGAAGCGTTTCCTAACATGAATAAGGATTCCACAATGCGGTAGGGTTAGACCAGATCGATCTTGGAGAACCTCCTAGCGGTCAAAAAAGGGGACACCAAAGTTAGGAGGAAGTAAAGAGGACTGGATATAATAGGAGAAAAGCATCTGGCCCAGAACAAAGCCACCCACAACAGGTCAACCTGAGTGATAAAACTGCTATGCAAAGTGCAGTTTTAACTTTACAGAGCTAAATAATATCAGACAGAGAGAATAATGAAGGGATGCCTAAAGGAGAAAAACCACTAAGGGGAACGATATATATTTTGGTAGAGACCTGAATCGAGGTGGAGAACTGGCGAGGACGAGGAAGCTACAGATCCCAGCAGCTGCAAAGACGAAAGGAAATTCATACACTGGTGATAGGAAATTCCTGGGGAGAAAGAGAAAGGAGGGGACTGGAGGATGCGTGGGGAAAACAGAGGGAGAAAACCAGGTTATCTTGATCGGTATCTGCAGTTATTATGGGACACCAAAACCATTGCAAGACATTGAAACCAACTACCGAAAGGGATTTTTGCTCCCCGGGAGTCTGCTGAAGGCACATGAATTTCTGGGCAGGTTTGTGACTCTGACAAACATCTGGAATCTCTGACAACAGTGCTGGCACCACCTCATGTGATGAGAAATCTACAGGATATGTGTACTATGCATTACAGTGCCATGGCAGATGCTGAGTAAATAGTTAGCAGTAAGTCTGATTCAGCAAAGAGGAGATGGTGCTTTTGACTGTAAGCAAAACCAAACATTCTAGCCCTGCTGTAATAACGATGACGGCACAATGCTCTCTAAGACATCAATTGCCAAAAGAGCAAGCAGGTTGACTAGTTGGGACCTGATCCTGCAGAACCTCAGAAAAATGAGTAAGGGCATCAGTGATTCAGATGAGGTAATAGGCTTTTGTAAGTACAGTTCTGCCTTCGGGCTTTGTCACTCCAGTTATAAAGGCAAACCCTAGAGAGGGTCTAGAGAGAGTTTGTGTGTGTTTGTGGAAGGAGGGAGGAGGGCATGGAAGAATGCCTGGGAATTCTACCAATTCACACCAGCCAGGCTGGGTTTCTGTGAAACGAAAACAGGAGAGACAATTCTTCCCCAATTGTTACCAGAGTGAATAAAAATCAATATTTCTTTTTAAAAAAAAAAAAATCAGATTTTTAAAAGTAAATTGAATATTGGTTTACTCTTAAATACATGTATTTTAAATTGACAACCTATGGTGAGGCCTAAATTTATTATAATCTATTAAAATCATTTAAATTTAAACTCAAAAATAATATTAAGCAGTATGTGTTTGCTGCCAAGTTTTAAAGAAAGTCAGACAATGGAATTGGTGGAAATCACTGGCTAAGCACCTGGAACCAGAGTTTATGGAAGTGCTAAACAGCTTTTGACAGCAGTAGCCTTCTCTGAGGTGCAGAGAGAGCATCTTCTTCTTTTCAGTTTATTCAACTAGTTCAATTCAATAGCTAGTTCTTCAAAGAAACCAACTGAGAGTTGAAAATGCGGAAAAGCTGGTTTTCCTTTTCCAATTTATGAATAAAAATAAGGTCTGAGGATGAGATCTACTAGTTCTATAATCTTGAAGGAAACAGTGACCAGAAGCAATCAGTTCAATTAGCTAACTACAGGTAATACTTTCTTTATTTAATAAATGAGTTAGGTTCAAATACAAAACATGTTTTGATGAACTTTGATAGAAGAAAGCCTTTCTTATCCATCACATTTAAGGTAGTTTAATAAAAAAATAAAATGCTTTTTTGTGCATTTTAATTGAATTTGAATTTCCATCCAAACACAGTTTGACACAAATCACAAGTTAATAAATCAGTCTAGTAAAATAATAAAATGTAAAAATTAAGACTGTCAAACGATTAAAAATTTTTTAAAAATAGTTGCAATTAATCGCAGCTTTAATCGTACCATTAAAAATAATAGAATACCAATTTAAATTCAGCATGGAAGCATGACCTCTGGAATGGTTTTCGAAGCATGAATGGGCATACAAAGGTTTAGCATACCTGACACATAAATACCTTGCAATGCCAGCTACAACAGTGCCATGTAAACGTGTTTTCTTACTGTTACATTGCAAATAGGAAGTGGGCAACATTATCTCCCATAAATGTAAACAAACTTGTTTGTTTTAGCAATTGGCTGAACAAGAGGTAGGACTTACTGGATTTGTAGGCTCTAAAGTTTTACATTGTTTTGGGTCTGAGTGCAGTTCTACTAAAAAAATTATTCTACATTTGCAAGTTGCAATTTAATGATAAGAAGATTGCACTACTGTACTTGTATGAGATGAACTGAAAAATGCTAACTTCTGTTTCTTTTTGACAGTGCAAATATTTATAACAAAAATAATAATATAAAGCAAGCACTGTATACTGTGTTGTAATTAAAATTCATATATTTGAAAATGTAGAAAACATCCAAAAAGTATTTATTGTATTATTTTAATTATTGTTAAACAGTGCAATTAAGACTGTGATTAATTGCAACTATTTTTTTAATCTAGCTACTTCGTTTTGCATGAATCGCTTGCACTAACTGCGAATAAATATAAACTAAGCTATATAATTGCTTAAATAAATGTGTGCAGATATAGTGTATCCTCCTGGTTAACAAAAAAGTAAAAATAAAAATTAAAAAAGCGACAAATTTGGTGCAAAGGGTATATTTAGTTACAAATCAGCATGTTTTAGTGGTTACCAACCAATGAGAATTAACATTTCTTTAGGGAAATAATTAAAGTACAACTACAAAATACAATTAAAAATTGATGCTTTAAATTAGCAAACAGGAAACCTTGATTTAAATCAATCCATGCATTACAACCTCAGCCTGGATCAATCCACACAAGTGATCCACTTGCTAGACACTACAGTGCTCATAAGCGATGGTCACACAAACACCACCCTATACCGGAAACCTACTGACTGCTACACTTACCTACATGCCTCCAGCTTTCATCCAGACCACATCACACGATCCACTGTCTTCTACTGCCAAGCTCTAAGATACAACCGCATTTGCTCCAATAACTCAGACAGAGACAAACACCTACAAGATCTCTATCAAGCATTCTTAAAACTACAATACCCACCTGGGGAAGTGAAGAAACATATTGACAGAGCCAGAAGAGTATCCAGAAGTCACCTACTACAGGAGAGGCCCAACAACAAAAAATAACAGAATGCCACTAGCCATCACCTTCAGCCCCCAAACTAAAACCTCTCCGGCGCATCATCAAATATCTAAAACCTTTCCTGAAGGATGATCCCTCACTCTCACAGATCTTGGGAGACAGACCAGTCCTCTCTTACAGACAGCCCCTCAGCCTGAAGCAAATACTCTCCAGCAACTACACACCATACAACAAAAACACTAACCCAGGAACCAAGCCCTGCAACAAACCCCGGTGCCACCTCTGTCTGCACATCTATTCAAGGGACATCATCACAGGACTTAACCACGTCAGCCACACCATCAGGGGCTCGTTCACCTGCACATCTACCAATGTGATATATGCCATCATGTGCCAGCAATGCCCCTCTGCCATGAACATTGGCCAAATCAGACAATTTCTACGCAAAAGAATAAATGGACACAAATCTGACATCAGGAATCATAACATTCAAAAACCAGTAAGAGAACACTTCAATCTTTCTGGTCACCCAGTAACAGACTTAAAAGTGCCAATTCTTCAACAGAAAAACTTCAAAAACAGACTCCCAATGAGAAACTGCTGAACTGGATTTAATTTGCAAATTGGATACCATTACATTAGGCTTGAATAAAGACCAGGAGTGAATGGTACATTACATACATTAAATCTATTTCCCCATGTTAAGTATCCACCTACTGTTATTCACACTTTCTTGCCAACTGCTTGAAATGGGCCATCCTGATTATCACTACAAAAGTTCTGGGTTGTTTTTTCTTCCTTCTGCTGCCAATAGCTCACCTTAATTGATTAAGCCACTTAAAATAAGCAAGTAAGAGAGAAATCTTCCTATTGTATGTTCCACTCTATGCATCGGAGGAAGTGGGTTCTAGCCCACAAAAGCTTATGTCCAAATAAATTGGTTAGTCTCTAAGGTGCCACAAGTACTCCTCGTTCTTTTTGCAGATACAGACTAGCATGACTACGACCCTGAAAAAGGATAACACTGAACATCTAAACAGCTGCTAACATCATCCCCACTGCACCCACTGCCTTGTTCAGCTGGACCAAGGGGAGAAGAGAGGTGGTGGCTTCTAAAGAGGAGGAATGTACCTGGTGCTATTAGGCCTCTCTGCCCCTAACCCCTGTCACCCTTCTCCATCTCTCTCCCTCAGCCTCCCACACCTCTCCATTACCCCACTGCCTCCCCCTGGCCTGAGCTCCACCAACCCCTCTCCCCTACCACCCATCCCCCTTCCCAGGCCACAGCCCCAAGCTCTTCTCCACCTTTTCCCCCGACACTTCTCCACCTCTGATTCCCCTCCCCCGCTCCATTCTCCTCCCTGCTTATGATTACATTATCCCAAATGCTTACTTGAGTCTCCTTCATCCCTCTGTTTAATCAGGGCTAACTTCCCTGACAACACTTCTGAAGTAAAATCAGAGTCTGCAGCTGGGTTTTAGGCACATTTAAAATATCACTCAAACCAGAAACTTCGCATGGCAGACTTTTCAAAAGTAGCCCCTCCCAAGAGACATTTGCTGAAAGCTGCCAGGGTTAGGGCTTGAACCCACCATGTGTTGGTGCAACTCAGGCTCAATAACCACAGCAGGTCATCTTGAGCCATCCGATTACCGAAACAGATTGCCTGGTAACCCACCGGGTTCAACAGAGCCCTGGTCTTTGCTTCACATGCACATTTTACCCTTTGAAGCCCATCTGTTTGCCACGTGCCGACCTGCAGTTCCCAGCTTTACCCTTAATAACTTTTTCAGTGCTTGTTCTCCCCGAAGGGGCAGTGGGTGCCAGACACCAGCTGAGATAAATCCCGAGTAATAGATCAGTTAAGAAAAGATCAGACCCATAGACCGTACCTAGGTGTGCACAAAAAGTTAGAAGACTGAAGGGATTTTGTAAAATGGGGCACGTTTTAGGGGATCTGTATCTTGGAAACCTTTTCCTCAAGTGACCCAACGTTTGAAACACTGACACCACCCAGCAGTCCCATGAGGCACAGCAAATACCAAGACAACCTACTGCATCATGTGGATTTTAGACCACTTAGAACAGTCCATGTTTAAACAGAAAACAATACTGAAACTGAACTACAGCAGAGCTGGCACTGGGCTAGAACAGAAGTTGCACCCGTGTAAGATGTTTTGGCTGCTGAAAAAAACTATTTGGCTAGAATGAGTTCACACTGTGCTGCGTGTGCTAACCCATGTTGTCATGTCTATGTCCATACAGCAGCACTAAAGGCATAGTGTATTGTGGGTAGGCAAAATACACTCAGGGTTCAATCAGATCATACTAGTGAAATACATCCAGTCGACATACTAGTCTTCATTGGCTCCAGGCCAAGGTCATAAGGATCTAAGGACATTGTCTTAATGCACCCAAGCCCAGCTCCCACTGGGAGTTGCCTACGTGCACCTGAAGGCAGAATTTGGCCCTTATTAATTAGAAAAGCAGATTGTTCATCTCTCACAGGGGCTCCCCAAGTCTTTGCACATTCCAGGCTGTACTCAGTAAAGGCCGTGGTTTGGCTCTCAATGCATGGGCAGAACGTACAATACCCAGGTGGAACGCCACGCTGGTATCCCTTCAGACCACAAGCCCAGAGCAGTTCACGGTAATAATGGACTAAAACAGCCAATGACTTGCACAGTTGAGATTAGCATCACTGGCCATTTCTCCGCTCCGAATTAGCAGCATCTGACCCCAGTCACTCCATGTAGGATTTCCTTCATTTGTAGCACGAGTAGGGCTAGTGTACAGGCCCCACCTGAAATTCTCATTGTGCTAAGTGTTCACTCCCTGCTCCAAAGAGCTTGCCATCTAAATCAGCATGACAAAGAGTGGGAGAGGAAAGAGGCGCAGAGAGATGGATCTTACCCAAGGTCAGAGGAATAAGAACCCCAATCTCCCAAGACCTACGTCAGCACACTAACCACTGAACCACGCTGCCTTTCCTGCAATAGCTAAGTGCCAAGAAGTTTTAGAAAGAGCCACAAACTCCATTCCCATCAGCTCTGATCTGCTTTGGCTCAGTGAGGAGAAAAATGAGCCCCAGCCTTTTGCGGAGCTAATTGTATTTCTAAGGGGATACAGCTAAAAGCTAAGCTCTTCCCCAGCCCCTGCCAGGAACAAGCCAGCCACTTGATTTGTTTTCTCCCCAAATACATTTCCTAAGAATGGGCCATCTCACAGATTAACACAAAGGCAAACGGTAAATAACGCCAAGACCAATTACAGAATTAAACAGCTGTTGCCTCTGCAAAGTTTTGGCATCCACAGCGAAACTCCAAGTCAGAATGAAGAGCAGGGAGGGGGCGAGAGCCGCACTGTAAGGAATAATGTTAATCAATCCCAGGAAACGCTACCACACCAGATGTGAAAGAAGGGCCAACAAAACAGCAACACAAGGGGGGGGGGGGGAGCAGGTGCTGGTCTGTAGGTCACGATCTTTGTCCCTGCAGTTTGATTAGATGTGGCTTTACTGAAGGTCTAGATTTAAACCAGCCCCACAAGCCAAGCAAAAGGACTCCAAGAAGTGGGCCTGATTCTCCTTACACCCCACCCCTCCGCCAGTGTAACCCTATTGACATCAGTGAGGCTAGTGCTGATTTACACCAGCATAAGCAAAGAAGGATCAGACTCCAGGAATCTGAAAGGGCTCCCTTTGTATACCAGGGCCCAGTCTGACATGGGGTTGAGTACCACCAAAGCCTAACCATTTCAATAGAAGCCCAAGGCAAACAGCAGGTCAGTACTTCAGCCCCCTAACACAGGCACTGCCAAACTCCCACAGATCACAAGAGCCCCACACCCACGTGTGCATCTCCGCAAGGCGGGACCCTGGCCGCGGTCCCCACTAGAATTTTCAAAGACTATTTTATACAGGAAATTAAACGCATTTCAGAGCTTTTCTGCAGCAGGTTTCCAACGGGCTGGGGTGCCACGGCAGGGAGCCCAGGGGTGTTCTAGTGCACACAGCTGCATGGCTTGCCTGGCGTTGCGGTTTCTGAGAAGGGAGCTACAGATCGAAGCCCGATCACTAGCAGGGGCTCAGGATAGCAGCGCTGTTTCTGATGGTGATGAGGCTGGGAGGACAGCTGTGTGCACTGCCCGCTCTGCTAGAGCCCAGGGGCACCTACCACGTTGGCTACACTCTTTCCAGCCTCAAGGTTCAGGGTAACTAAGGCTTTGTCTACACAACCACTTTTCTCGGTAGAACTTTGCTCGGTCAGGAGTGTGGAAAAAAATGCTCGTCGGGGGTGGTTTGATGAGCTCTCTCCTGCTGGCAAGAAGCAACTACAGGAAGACCTTACCGTGGTACAGCTGTGCCACTATCAGGTCCGACGTGTAGACAGAGCCTAAGTTCCACAGTCAGTTTCTATTCTGTCATCTTCGGACATCAGGACTCCTCCTGACACCCTCTGCTGATGTCTGGGCCCTGCAGGTTGACTTCCCACTGGAGAAGTCAGGGACGTGCAGTCTGGCTGTGATCTAGGTGTCATCTATTTCATTCACACATGTGCACGCAGTTCCTGCCTCCAAGACTCTCAGCCACACGAATACCTGATTCTGCCTTCAGGACTGACTCTAACCGGAGACCAGCAGAGAGCTAGCAAGCCCTGAATCTGCGCTGCTCTTACACCCAATGCTCCGAGTTAACAGAGGTGGTTACTGAAAGCACGAGGTGAAAGAGGCCTCCCTCTGCAGCTCCGCACAAGGCAGGGGCTTTTCTAGCAACCTCCTCTGGCTCTTCCCCTTAGCCATCGGCAATACATGGATCAACAGGGAGGGCAGCTTGGACAGCATGGCGTGGCACCTCTGAATGGCAGCAGAGTAGCCTCAGGCTCCGAGATCATGTTCAAGAGCGCAGGGGGTTGGGGAGGGGGAGAGCATGGATCATTAAAAAAAACCAAAACACAAAACCCCCTTTTGGGGAGAAAGCCAAGGAGAAACTCAAGCCTCTTTGCATGATTCCATCAGCACAGCTGAGAGAATCCAGCTGCCTGAGCAATGAAGAGGCGGCTCACTTGAGAGCAAAGACACCATTGTAAACATTTCCCCTGCAGATCTGAGGCTGGAGACCACACTGGGAGGGATGAGGGGAGAAGTGCTCCAATCCACGCACTGCACTAGCTCCGGGCAGCACTCGGAAGATGAATACTGAATAGTCATGTGATGGCAGCGCACAGATCCCAGTCCGGACCAGGGACCCCTCGTGCTGGGTGCTGTGCAAACACACGGGGTGAAATCTGATCCCTCCTGAAGCCGCTGGCAAAACTCCCGTTGACCTTCAACGGGGCCATGATTTCACCTACAGGGTCACCCGAGGAGTTTACAATCTAAAACGGGTGGACAAACTTTTTGACCCAAGGATCACATCGGGGTTCAAAATTGTATGGAGAGCCAGGCAGGGAAGGCTGAGCCTCCCCAAACAGCTTGACCCCGCCCCCTATCTAGCCCCCTCCCACTTACCACCCCCTGACTGCCCCCCTCAGAATCCCTGACCCACCCAACTCCCCCACTCCTTGTCCCCTGACTGCCTCCTCCAGAGACCCCCTGCCCCTAATCACCTCCCAGGATCCCACCCCCTATCCAACCCCCCCGCTCCCCGTCCCCAATTGCCCCAACCCCTAGCCACACCCCAGCCCCCTGGGACTCCCACACCCTATCCAACTCCCCCATTCCCCATCCCTTGACCGCCCCGAGACCCTCTGGCCCTTATCAAACCCCCTCGCCCCCAGCCCCCTTACCATGCCACTCAGAACAGCTGAGCAGAGGGGCTTAGATGGGGGTGGGGTCTTGGTGCGGGCAGTTGAGGCAGGGGTCTCTGGAGGGACTAGTCAGAGAACAAGGGTGTGGGGGTTTCGATGGGTCGGGAGTTCTGAGGGGGGCAGTCAGGGGGTCGGAAGTGGGAGGGAGCTGGATAGGGGGCGGGGGCAGACTGTTCGGGGAGGCACAGCCTTCCCTACCCTAGTGGGCAGAACATTGGTTGGGACTCAGGAGATCCAGGTTCTAGTCCCAGCTCTGGCCTTCTGGGTGACTTGTGCCTCAGTTTCCCCATCTGTAAAATAGGGATAGCGATACTGACCTCCTTGGTAGAAACTGAGACCTGATTAAAAACACTACATAAGAGCCAAGTATTGTTATTAACAACTTCAAAAGGAGCAAGATCAAGCCCCACTTTATGAAGTTTACATACATACACACGCACACCCCATTGTAAGAATTCAGACAGAATCTGGGCCTGTAATTAAGAATTTCATCTTTGGCATCAGACAGCAGAAAGTAGTTATTCTCCCCACTAAATCCCAAAGGCTTTGCTGCGGAGATGGACAGGAAGGAAACCCACTGGGGCTTTATGAAAAAACCCATGAAATCACTTGTGAAGGCTTCCTGACCTTTAGAAGGTTGAACTTCTGTTAACAAACAAGCTAATGGAAGCTGCAAATGAGGCTGATCTTTGTTTCCAAGTGCAAAACAGCCTCATGGATTAAAGTGGCAACAAAGGAAGGATTTGGGGCCAGATTCCCTTCATTGCTTAATTTCTGCTCCACGCAGCAGGCTCTGCCTTGGAACTGCTCTGATTTACGCCATCTGGCAGTGGTCCCTCTGGATCATCTACCAGCTGAGCACAGCCAAAGCGCAGGATGTTTTGACCACTCCTCCCCACCCCGATGCACCTGGACCCTCAGGGGGAATTCTCAGCCAGCCAGATCCAGCCACTTTCCAGCTCTGTCTCCATGTAGTTTGCAGGCACAATTACAAAATTCAAGGCCTGATTTTTGCAAGCTTCTCTCACATGAGTAAGCCTAACTCATGCAATTAGTACTATTGACTTTCTACTCATGTGAGGAAGGGCTCTAGGATCAGGTCCTACAGCGTATATACTGCCCTGAGAGCTTGACTAACTGGGTCAAAGTTGTCCCTGCTCAGTCTGAGCTATCAACAATGACATTAGCATTGCTTTCTGTCACAGCTGCTGGAGCTCGGCCCAGTCACTTCTGGCTCTCATGCTGTTGATCAGATGATCTTGCAAGACAGAGACCATTGTACGACACCAGGGATTTCCCATTTTAAACAAACACACACACATATACACACACACACCCCTTTCATCTAGCAAGGGGGCTTCTTGGGTCAGCAAAGGACAATGGCTAAGAGCTAGAACTGTCACAGCTTGGATTCACAGTCTTTTCCATGGGAAGGGAGGGTTGCAAACACATAAACAGACCAGGAGTGGACTGTAGCTAACGTTCTAATTTCCATAGAAATATGGGGCACAGATGCTCAAGAGCAGGAGTAGCCAAACTTTGCCCGACTGTAAGTGGCATAAGCTTGCCACAAGTCAGAGAGCGGAATGTAATAAACATGAAATGCAGCAGATTGCAGCTGTTCTTATACTTTAATGCAGCGCTGATTAGGAGTGTGGTGTGCGATAAGTCACCAGTGTCTTTCGGGTAGATTGCATATTGGAGAAATATTTTCCGAAGAGCTAGGAAACCCGTTCAGATAACGACCCTTTCCTTTCTTCAGAACCAGTGAGTACTCTATGAACAGTTAGGGACAAATTTTCAGTGCCAACCTCTGTTTTTATGGGTACAATTATACGCCAGCAAATATTAATAGGGAGGCAACTTTTTCACACAACAGTTAGATATTTGGATGAAATATAGGTTATTCTACTGATATTACGGAAGATATATTGCTATTTGGTCAGTAGCTCTCAACCACTTCCGTTCTCATGACTTGAGAAAAAAATTAGAGGTCCTCTTTCCCATCCACCATAAAGAAAAGGAGGGTAAAAGTGGCTTATGATAGCCCCACAGTAAGATGATCAGGACTAATTCACATTTGTTCACTCCCCATTGATTTGCTTGATCCACCAGGTAGATCGTCTTGTGTGTTTAGACTGTCTGTTCTTTGGTGCAAGGATCATCTTATTATATGAGTGTACGTTACTATAGCAATGGGGCCTGACCCCCACGGGGGCCCCTTGGTGCTATCATAATAAAAATAAACACTAATAACTAAATACTAATCACTAATATATACATACTACAATAGACATAATGCCCATGCATAGCACAACAGAAATATTAACTAAATCTTAATATATAAATACTGCCATACATGCATTATGTATCATTATTGAAATAAATACCTACAGACTAATGAACTAAACACTGATAATAACCAAGTACTGTAACGAACAGCATCTGCATGGATTAGTAGGTGCTACATTGTGCCTGCAGAAATGAGGGCTGGTGGGAAAGGACTGGCGAGCTCTAGAAAGGTCAGTTTCTGTTGTCCAGCTCTATTTGTGTCATTCCAGTGCAGGTTTAACAGGGTTTTCCACATACCATGTGACAGCCGAGGGCCCACACTGTTCTAGGAAAGCAAACAAACAGCTGCCCTCTCCCTCCACACTGGAAATGGACCAACACACAGAGAACGGGCCCAGCTCCGCTGCAGAGAGGAGGGAAGAATGAGGAAGGTGAACCTCTTGGGAGACAAATCCTGGCCCTGCCACCCAAACAACCTCTTTGCAGTGGAACTGGTCCGACTCTGCCGTGCAGAGGCAGAGGCCTGTATGTGGGAGATACCTCCTGTGTGGCACAGTGCTCCCCACCTTGAAAGTCCCCTGAGCAGCAGCGCACAGTGGGCGGGGAGGTCAAGGCTTGGTAGCCACTCTGCAGCCACAGGGTAACACGACTTCCTAGCATTCACCCCAGCAAACCACACCAGGCGCTGGGAGCTGGATGGGCCCCCCACTGCAGGAGATGAGCTAACGAGCTGGGAAGTCCTTCGGCTCCCTTCCTCTCCCAGCATGTCAGGAGCTGCAACGCAGCACGTGGATGTGGCACGACTGATCATACGGGTAACATTTGGTCCTGCAAAGTGCTGAACGCTCTGAACTCCCAGTGACAGGCAAGACCCCCACCAATGCACAGAACAGGACCCCGAGACTCCTCTGAAGCAGTGCCTCATGAAGGCCATACAGGCCCAGCGCTGCGGGAGGTGCTGTGTTGCAGATGAGACTGAGCTGCTGACTCCTGGTAGTGCTAATCCCAGCCTCCTGCAGACTGGTCAATTACTCTCTGCCTAAACCAAACTGCCCCCAGCCGTTGCACTTCCTGTTTTAGGACCCAAGCCTGGAAAAAATCTCAGGGATTCCAGCAGTGCAGGTTACACTTGTAAGTCAGCTGGTTTCACTCTACAGGCAGCTGCATGTCAACCCTGGATGGAGGCATGGCTGGAACACACACAAATTCTGGGACAAGAATGTTAAGGTTGTAAAGTCCAGCACTCAAAAGTTAGGACATGCCAGGATTCAGGTTGCCTGGGCAACCCTAATTCAGCTCCCTTGTGCGTATGCATTATGATTAAGGCTGCGAGTTTTTCACAGAGGTCATGGATTTCGTGACTTTCCATGACCTCCGTGACTTCTGTAGCAGCGGGTGCAGTTGGCCCAGGGGCCATCTGAGCAGTTTGGGCAACCCCTGCGCCAGCTGCACTGGCCGCTGCTGGGGCAGTCTCAGGCCACAGCAGCAGCGGGAATTTAGGTGAGGGAGGGGGCTCAGGGCTGAGGCAGAGGGTTGGGGTGTGGGTGGGGGTAAAGGCTCTGAGCACCGCTTACCTTTGTGGGGCTCCCCTGAAGTGGCAACATCCCTCAGCTCCTAGGCAGAGGCATGGCCAGGCAGCTCTGCGCGCTGCCTCTGCCTGCAGGCACCGCCCCCGCAGCTCTCATCGGCCACAGTTCCTGGCCAATGGGAGCTGTGGAGCCAGCCCTTGGGGTGGAGGCAGCACACAGAGTTGCCTGGCCACGCTCCTGCCTAGGAGCTGAGGAATAGGAATGTTGCTGCCTCCAAGGAGGCACGGAGCCAGGTAGGGAGCCTGTCAGCCTTGCCAACTCCCCCAACCATCGCCAATGGGCGTCCCAAGCTGCGCCCCTCCACCCAAGCATCCACGGCACCCCCCGGGCTGCCCCATGCCCCCAAGATTTAGTCAGGGATATATAGTACAAGTCATGGACAGATCACGGGCCGAGAGTTTTTGTTTACTGTCCGTGACCTGTCCATGACTTTTACTAAAAATACCCGTGACTAAAATGTAGCTTTATTTATGATACAATCTTTAATTGCATGATCACATACTAGTTTTTCCACAGGACCCCTGCCTCATTTTGTGCACAGAATCGGCCAGCTCTGGGTCCTTGGGATTTCCCATGAACTGTATTTCATTAGCTAAACACAGATGTATGGGCCAGTGTGATGAATGGAACACAGTGTGATGAATGGAACCAAGTCTAGTTGGGGAAGAGGAACACGATAAAAGACGATCACAAACTGCCAGCGCTGCAAGAAGATTCCCAGTCTAGCTGCCAGTCAGGGGAGAACTGAGTCCCACAGAGCTCCTCTGCAAGAGCAGGAAGCCAGCAGGGAAGACCCCTGGCACCATCAACTACCAAAGTCAGCTTTTGGAACTGTTTTTCTCAAACCTGCGGTACAGGGAGCAGCTGGAACTGGAATTAGAAGTCACCCACTTTGGCCTGGCACCATGCCTCAGGAGGGAAGCCCTTCCCTGCCAGAAAGCAGGTCCAGCCGGAGAGCTGCAGCGTCAGAGCTCTGCCGGGGTTTCCTCAGCACAGCCCCAATCCTCCTCCGGGACCAGCGGTGGCCGGGGGGATATTGTTTGCGGGGAACCTGCTAGGGCTGCTCCTGTAAACCACAGGATTGCCAGAGCAAGCTAATCAGTGTCTGCTGAGCTCTTGTGCCCAGACTGAGGAAAGGGTGAGGGTGTGTGACCCTTTGAGCACCCCAATGTCAGATGGCATGGAGTTCCCTGGTATGTCCCAGTGAGTCCCAGCTGGCCTGACCAACTCAGTGCACCTCACACGCTGATGTCATGGTATTTATCCAAAGGGTGGCATGTAATATATCACTGGAAAATGAATAATTCACTGATCATTGATATCTGTGTGTGGTGTATGTACAGCTAACCTACACAGGCTGGAAATATGGGACTTAAAACTAGGCATGTCAGTGGATACATCGGCACAGTGTCTACACCAGCCAGCACGGCGTCTACACTCAGGAGGTGGAGGGAACCTTATCTGGGGCGACATTTCAGAAGAATACATTTCAATGTTTACTGGATTAGAAAGAGAGGGGAGAGAATCCCTAAGTCATCCTTCACTTGAGGAGACATAAAACACTCAGCGCTTTGGGCTCTGGGACTGGGTCCTAGCTGAGGACTAGCCAGCCATGCCAGAAGAACGACTATGGTGAGAAAACGTGGAGTAAAGGACTCTAGTTCGTTGAGTTTCACTCTTAGTAGTGAATTTTCACTTTTGTTTGTGGCCATTTCTATCCCTATTATTTCTAATTTGGTATCACTGACACCTCGGTCCTTTTGCTGATAAACGTGTTTTACTTGCACTATACACCAACTCTGTGCAGGGATTGAAGGGGAGACTGTGCTAACCTCAGCTGAGCTAACAGGCTGCTGTGGACTGTCTCTTTACGGGAGCAGTGAACTTGCTACAGTGAGAGGGGCTGTGCACTGCACCAAGACATGGGGGTGGGGAGAGCTGGGGCTGGAAGGGTTGTTGGGGTCCCTCTGAGAGGAGTAACTGGGTGAGATCTCCATGCTCATGGGCTAAGAGCCACGGCAGAAGAGTATTCTAGGCCCCCTGAACCCCCTTACTGGCCTGGGTAAAACCCAGAGCATCACAGGGCTGGATATCTCACTGTCATGGAACCATAACACCTGGTGATGGGAGACCCCCACTAGGCAAGCTGGCCAGGCCCTGCCCAAGTGTTCCCTTGAGCCTGTTATGTATTTATTTAGATTTCAAGTAATGAAGATGCCTGTCTACGGCTATAGGAACCTGATCATTAATTATACAATAAATACCATTCAATTAAGCCTCAGCAGCATTAAAATCATCAGCTCCCCAGGAACTCAGCCAGCCGCTTGCTCTGGCCTATCCATCCAGCCCTTATTTTTATACAGTGCCCACCACCATAGTATGGCCACAGCCACACGCACGTTAAGACGCTAGACACAGAAAAGACGTATTGGACCAACCAGTCTATTCCCTGAGGCCAGCCCAGGTTTGTCCCCTATTCTGAATAGTCCCATAGTGCAGGCTGGAAGCAATGGGGCTCCCGCCATGTCCCACAGACAGACTGACCGAAAAGATACCCAACGCATCCTTAACGTCACACGGGAGCTTCCCATAGAGAAGAGGTCCCCAGACTGTGCGGCGTAGAAGAACGTTCAGGGGGGCATGGCTGGAGCCCGGGCCGGCTGCCCACGGCGCGGTGGGGACGGTGAGGAGGGAGTGCCACCCAGCTCCATCCCCAGCTGCCGGCCCCGCCCCCCCCACCAAAGCTCTGCTCCCAGCCCTGCCCCCGATCCCAGCTGTGGCCCCAGCTTCGGCCCCCTTACCATGGCCCTCCACCTGGACCCGCGGCCCATTCCCAGCATGGGATAAAGGGGGGGCACGTGAAGTAAAAATTTGGGGACCACTGCCACAGAGGTACCGTGCTGGTGCAGCCAGTCCGTTTTCAGCAGGGCAGCCCTCGGTGCTGCTCCTCCTACCACGCACCGCACACAAAGAATCAGTTCAGCCTTCACCCTCCCTTTACACAAAGCCTTTTTATTCCCCCCCCCACCCCGGATAAAGGCTCCACTGTCACTCTGGACAGACAAGCTGGCTTCCTAGAGACTCCCAGCTGCAGCAGAGAGAGGCACAATGGCTGCTCAGAGCAGCTCTGAGAAATCTTGCCAGGCAGCCTCCCTGCAGGGCCCATCAGAAAAGGCAGCGTCTCCCCACAGCCAGGGGATTGCTCTGGGAGGACCTAGGACCTAAGGTGTGTTACAGGCTGGGTCAGAAAGGAGTGACATGGGGAGCCCAGCAACAACTCAGCAGGTTGGTAATGAGCTATGGAGAGGAACCCCAGACAGGGGAGTGAGAGAGAGAGCAGCCCTCATCCCCGCCTCAAGGACTCATAGACATTAAGGTCAGAAGGGACCATTATGATCATCTAGTCTGACCTGCACAATGCAGGCCACAATCTCACCCACAAATTTCTGCACCAGATCCCTAAATGGCCCCCTCGAGGATTAAACTCACAACCCTGGGTTTAGCAGGCCAATGCTCAAACCACTGACGTACACCTTGATTAGCCTCAATTCCCTGGGGCCAGCCCAGGTCTGTCCCTTATTGTCCAGGATGGCTGACCCAGGACGCTGCTCCCCACACTGCAACCCCTCTTACCAAGCAGAGGTGGCCCCATAGTCTCCCTAGCCAAGAGTTCCAGCTCCTGAGGCAGTGCTAGGCGGGAGCCCAGAACCAGAACTCAGCTTCACAGCTCCTCCCGCACTGCTCCCATCTTCACAGCCCTGCGAAAGGTGCTCCCGGCCCCTTGGCTCTAGGGCCCCAGCAGTTCCCCCCATGTCTAACACTCTCAAAGGGGTAGGGAGGGACTAGGCCCCGGATCAGTCAGGACCCATCACCCCCAGAGGCAGCATGGGAGCCACCACAGGGCTTTCTCCCAGGCCCACCTGCGATATCTCCAGTGCCCAGCCTGCTAGAGCAGGCAGTGCCCGGATTCAAGGGGGTTAATCGCCAACAGAAGCTGAAGTGAATGCCTCAGTCAGGCGCCGCACGCAGCACTGGGAACACAGAGGGCACCCCAGGGAGCAAATGCCAGGGGCATCACACTGCTGGCAGCCGATCGCAGTGCCCTGCATGACCTTCCTCCCAGCCAGGGAGAGCCTCACATGGGGCATTTCCTTGTGCCGAGGAGACACGGACAGACAGAGACACAGGACCACAGGCGACAGTCCCGTCCTTTCCACGTGATCAAGGATGAACCATGCTGCTGGCCCCTCTGTATCCTGGCAGCGGTCACCTCGCATCCCAGCACACCCCTCCCGTCGTCCCTCTGTCTATTTCCAACCCATCCAGCACAGCGCCTGAAGGGGACCAGCAGGTGAAGTCCAGAGCTACAGAAATCTCTAGGAGACCTTTGGGATGGAGGCTGCTGCAGCTGACAAGCCATTAAATAATGGGTGAGGGCTGCGTGATAATTATCCAAAACCGAATGAACAAAACTCGACCACAACTTCTTAGCAGCACTTTGCAAACATCAACTAGACCCTGAGAGGATTCGCAACATCACCTAGGCCTCCTTTAGCTTAGATCTATTACTACATTCACTTTACAAACACAGCTGAGTTATGGTTACAAGTCACCACTGAGGGACAAGCCCAAGGTCATGTGCTGAGTTAGTGGCAGAGGAAGGAGCAAACATCTTGAACGCATGCAACTCCAATTGTCTTCAATGAGACAGATGGGACTGCCACTTAAGACAATGCCCAAAATCCCACTGACTTCAGCAGGCCCAGTCCCAATGGGAGTTGCTGGTATTCAGGATGTGGCCTGTAGAACTCAGGAGTCCGGATTCCCAGCCTCCTGTTCCAACCACTAAACATACCATCATGCCACATGTCCAACAAGTCATGCTCCCCTTCAAACAGCTCCCTTGCTTTGAGCACACACAAGCAATGTCCAAGGACAGGGGCTGTTGCCGAGGGCGAAGATAAAGGAAGGGTAATCCCGTGATTAGCGGGCCAGCTTGAGAGTCAGAGACCCAGGTTCAGTTCCCTGCTCTGCTACAGACCTCCTCTGCGACCCTGGGCAAGTCTCTCTGTGCCTCAGTTCCCCATCTCTACAATGGGGATAATAGCACCGCCCTATTTCCCAGAACTGATGGAAGGATCAATACATTAGAGCTGGTGAGGAGCGCAGCTACTATGGTAACAGGTACCTAGGGTTGGTAGTGCACTGGGGAGCAGAGTTACTTGCTTTTTAAGGTGTGACCCCAGGACAGAAGCACAAGAACGTGCCCAGGGAGGACATCCGAGCCTCACTTACTTTCGGACGTTTCCACTGGATGCCTGGAATGCGTGACTTGTAGAAGAGGGAGTCGTCAGTGGCGGGGAAGAGCGGATCCTCGAAGAGCACCTTCTGCCGCTGGCAGTCTTTCCTCAGGGCCGAGAAGTGCTGGTTCTCGTAGGGCTTCACCGAGGAGAACATCCTTCACCCCAGCCGCTAGGGGACAAAGCAACATGGATGAGACGGGGTGGGATGAGACACAGAGCCCTGCCTAGGACCAGGCTCACCCTTCCCGCTCCGTAGCACCCAGCAAAGACATTCAGATACGTGGAGGAAAGGGAGCATCTGAACGACAAATGCTTCCACTAGGTTAAAGCTCATCTAACAGGCCACCAAACAACCTGACGAGTGGATCCCATTTGCCCACATCCGTGACATCTCAGGTGCTCAGATACCATGGTGATGGGCGCAGTATAAAATTCCAAATAGCGCTATGCCCGCAGCCTCCGGCGTCCTAGTGAAATAGCAAAGTCCACGTAGGAAGCCTGCCGCCCTTCAAGCAAACCACAGGGAAGATGCTGCCATGAATGGTTCCAATAAAGTGGGGGGTGTCCCAGATTTTACCAGGGTTTTGACGAGCAGGGACATTTGCGTGGAGGAAGGACAGCAGCCCCTGCACTCCTCATCTATGCCCCAGTGGGAGAGAAGCTGATATACCCACCCACCCAGTCACCCTCTCTCACACGGTGAGCAAACATACGCCTCTAAGCCAGGCAATAAGAAATGTTGGTACCCAGCCCAAAAGGCTGGCTCAGCTGCTACTCCTTCCACCTGGCGGGCAGGTCTTATGCCCCCAGCTTAGGGCCAGGCAGGGCAGGAGCATTCCACCAGCATCGTTCAGGGCACAGGCTTCTATTGCCCTGTTGGTATGAACCGTAACAAGCTGTGCCTGTGCTGTGTGAGCCGCCAGCTCCACCCCCTCCATCCCTTCAAAGTCAGCAGGAACGCAGGAGAAGTCACACGATTGCAATGGGGAGGTGCACGTGGCCCCAGAGGTCTGTGACACAGGACATCCCCTCCGCCCCCGTAGAGACGTTAGGGAGCAAAACATCACATTCTAACCTGAGAGGACGCTCTGCCCTCCCCGCCATCCAAATTCAGACACACACGCACTCCATGACTTCAGTGGCAACGCCAGGTTTAATAGAGATTCTCTGATGTCCCAACTTCTCTTAATTAAAAAGGCCTCCTGGCCCGGAGCCATGTCTTTCTAGATTAATTATGCTCTCTCAACAAGCCGCTGGATTCCTGGACGCAGACGTGATTTTACCAACCCAGAGGAGACGAGGAAACCATGACCCACGTACACCCACAAGACACAGCAGCACCTGAACCTGTCCACGCTAATTCTTCTGGTGGCTCCCACACACTGCATACCGGTGCCTTTGATTGGCATTCTAGACTCCCTCATCTATGCCTGCCTCCCATAGGGCCTCCTGCACCCCTTGATCCACAGGGTAGAATATGCTGGGGTCTAGGTGATGCCAGTGTCTTATTCTGGTAAATAGGCATCATCACCCAAAGACATGGGGAATCATTGATTAATGGCTGCAAAGTTAGAACCAAAAACTGCATAAGGATTGGTGCGGAGTAGCTCCTTGTCCAGGGGATTAAGTGATGGACACATACGGACATCTGTCTGGAAGCAATTAATTTAGTTAAATGATTAGGATTCGTATGGAGAAAAAAACCTGGCTTCTAACCCACCCCCATCCTAACTGGGGTAATTATTCATGATGACTGCTAAACAGCTCTGCCTCCTCTCACCTGGGGGAGATGAAAACACTTTAGTTAGGAGACTTCTGCTGAGAGCAAACCAAAGATTTTAATTTGCCTTATTTATCAAATTGACGAGCAGCAAAAATGCTCATTACTCAGCGCCTAACTGAACCCAAAATAACATCCAAGCTGATTGCACTGGATGACATGAGCTGGGTTATGGCTCATTTACTGAAATATTCATTTTCTTCTGCTTCATCCCAGTCACTCTCAAGGGCCCTGAATCATCTCAAGTGATGTGGACTCTCCTGGGAGACAGGAACAGCAAAAGGCTTTGGGGATGGGCAATTCTGTTCTTTATTGCAACACGACCAGACAGTATAGGGCTTAGATCAGTGGTGGGCAAACTACAGCTTGGGGGCCACATCCGTCCTCCGGGACCGTCCTGCCTTGCCCCTGAAGTCACCGGGGAGGCTCCCCCGGCCCCTCCCCCACTGTCCCTCTGCAGCACACCGCTGCGCAGGCAGGGGACAGGGAATGGGGTGGGGGTTTGGATAGGTGTGGGAGTCCTGAGGGTCTGCCAGGGGACAGGGGTGTGGATAGGGGTTGGGGCTGTCAGGGAACAGGGAGCAGGGGGGGGATTGGGTTAGGGGTTGGGTCCTGGGGGGAGGCAGTTAGGGTGGGGAGGTCTCAGGAGGGGGCGGTCAGGAGACAAGGAGCATGGGGGCTTAGAAAGGGGGTGGGGTCCCGGAGAGGAGTGGTTAGCGGTGGGGCGGTCTCTGGACGCAGTGGTCAGGGGACAGGGTGGGTTGGATGGGTCGGAAGTTCTGAGGAGACAGTCAGGGGGCAGAAAGTGGGAGGGGGTCGGACGGGGCAGGCCAGGCTGTTTGGGGAAACACAGTCTTCCCTACCTGGCCCTCCATACAATTTTGCAACCCCAGTATGGTCCTTGGGCCAAAAAGTTTGCCCGCCCCTGGTCTAGATCATGCCTTGAAGTAGCAGGGGTGCGTGGGGAAGTGCACTGCTGGCACTTGAGAGGGTATCAATGTCCCCAACAGGAGCCTGGGACATTCCAAGAAACAGCATGGCCTCCCCCCTCCTCTGCTCAGAGCCAGCTTTGATGACTCGTGTGGAGCAAGAAGCCTTGTCTCCACTGGAGAAGGCTGTTGCTGCTGATAATGGCATGAACTGCAACAGACCTTCCACTCGCTGGGCTAGGCCAATACAAGTCTGTGGAGGGGGAGACAGTGTGGGCTAGTAAACAGGGCATGGGTAGCTCAGGAGACCTGTGTGCTATTCCCAGCTCTGCCACTGACCTGCTACGTGACCTTGGACAAGTCACTTTATCTCCATTTCCCCTCCTTCCTTCGTCTGCCTTGTCTATTTGGGTGGGATCCACCAGGGTATTTAGACACCTAACACCTACTGATTTCAAATTAATGGACATTAGGTGCCTAAATACCTTGGTGAAGCCAACCCTTTGATTCTAACCTCTCCAAGACACAGACTGTATGTTACTATCGCCAGGAATATACTACATACGTACACTGTTATAACTACGTCACTCAAGGGTGTGAAAAATTCACCCTTGAGCAATGCAGTTATACCGACCTAACCCCTTGTGTAAACACGCCATGTTGACAAAAGAGTATCTCCCACCAACACAGCTATCACCTCTCAGGGAGGTGGATGAACTACTCTGACAGGAGAAGCCCTCTTGGGCATTTTCACTAATGTGTTACAGCAGCCCAGCTGCACTGGTGGAGCTGTGCTGTCGTAGCACTGTATGTAAAGACAAGCCCTATGGTTTGTACAGTGCCTAGTGCAATGGAGCCCCAAATAACATTGAGGCCTCTAAGCGTTCCTGTAATAGAAATAATAATGTGTGATCCATTCTGTGGAATTTTGAAGCCATCAAATAGAGAATCTCAGAGACTTATATCCCTGCTATGCAGCACTTTATGGGTTTGAAAACTGCATAGAAAGATTCTTCTACAGCACTTTTTGCAGTATTTGGTCACACTTAATATTAAGGATCCACTGACAAATAGTTTATGAAGGATTAATAAATGATTATTAGATGTTTTAATACATGGGTTAACCAATTGTTACACAATCCAGCAGGTCTATAAGTGGCTTTTAACCATCTTCAGCACCTGCTACTTACTTTTGTAGCAAGCATATAACACCTGATTATTTATTAACCCTTTATAAATAAAACCTTAATATAAAATGTGACCCGTTTTTCCTTTTTTAACTGACAGTATTTCTGAACCTCAAGATATTCAGCTTTTTATTCTTTTTGTATCCAAACTGATTTCCATTCCCTTGGTGAGAAGCATAATTCTGAACGCAGAACAGCAAAGGATCCAGAAGAGTGGAGGGTAGCAAATGTTCTTAGATTTGAAATAGGTTCGATGAATGATCCGAGAAATTGCATGCCAATCAGCCTTATATCTGTACCTGGCAAACCGGGTGAAATGATCATTAAAACTGGAATGATGAAACACCGGGAAGATCAGGATGGCAGAGTCTGACCAGCACGGTTTTAGCAATGGAGACTAAGGTCTCACTAATCTTTCTGAATTCTTTAAACATGTCAGTGATGCAGTGGATATAAAGAAGAACCTGATGACAATTGATTTTCACTTCCACAATACCCCAGACAAGGTCCTGTAAGAGAAGCTACTAAAAAAGCTGAGAAGTCATGGATAAGAGACCTAGTACTGTCATGGATCAAAAACTGGCAGACAGACAGTCAAGAGTAGGATTAAAAGGTCATTTCCCACCATTACAGAACAGTATGTAACCTTCAGGCCTGCTAATCCTGGGTTCTTTAAATGTATTTATTAACAATCTGGAAGGAGGGGGTTAGCAGTGAGGTAGCAAATTTTGCAGATGACACAAAGTTATTTAGTTTAGTCAGGATCTGAGTGGCCTGTGAGGAACTTCAGGGAGACCTTCCCAAGCTGCGGGAATGGACAACACCCAGTCAGATGAAACTGAACGCTGATAAATGCCAAGGAGAGGGGGAAATGAAATCACTTATATAAAAGCACTAAAAGGAAATATTCTGTCTTACATGTGATTAAACCAAGGGGCTCATCGCAGCCACAAACTCAACGAGATTCAAAGAGGGATTGGCTGTTTCTGTGGATAGGAAGGCTATTCAGAGTTACAATTAACGACCACAAACATTTTGGAAGTGACTTTAAGCCTGGTGCTTCGGGTCTAAAGCCAATCTACCCAGAAAGCAGGAGCTGCAGCACGGAGCCTCAGAGCCAGGGTCTGCAGATTTCTGTAGGTGTTCGGGCTTGGCCTGGAGCTTGGGCTTTGAATCCATCCTTTCTTCCCAGGCTTCAGAGCCTGGGCCCAAATGCTTCCACAGCTACTTTTAGTGCTGTAGCACAAGCCCAAGTCTGTAGACTCAGGCTCGGACGCTCACTGCTGCAGCTCTGGCTTGCTGTGTAGACACAGCCTGAGGGATTGGATCTTCTGAGGGGGCAGAATACGACAGAATAAAACAACAAAAACCCACCCGGCAGGGAGTCTCGGAGCCCAGGTCGGCTGACGCAGGCTAGCGGGGCTATTGCGGTGGGGGTGAAAAGAGCAGTATAGACATGCAGGCTGGAGCCCGGGCTCTGAGCTGGGAAGAACTCAGAGTCCGAGCATCTCTACTGCTATGTTTAACCCTGTGGCCCACGTCAGTTGACCCAGGCTCCCAGATTCACTACTGTAGGGGGGTTTGATCCGTAGACCTACCCTGAAAGAACAAGATGAGACACACACACAGGGGACAGGGAGAACCCTGCTTTAGGGCAAGCTGGGATTAACAGCGTCTTGAGCAACTGTTACTGGCCCCTTCCAGAGACAGGATACGGGACTAATCAGACCTCAAGTCTGCTCTGGTTTGGCAGCTCCTATGGGAGGAGAAACCATCAAGATGCACCAGTTAAACCAGGTTCTTGTGCAAGTCTGAACAGAACACCCACTTTAGGCACCACCAGCCGTCCAAATCCTACCACTAAGGGGAAAACGGGCCAGGAATCCCACGTCACAGGAGTCTGCACTGTTTGGCTCTTCATACAGTGCTTCGTACTGAGTCAGGAGTGCAGTGAGCACAGACTTTCACCTGCAAAGCTGACGCTTCCCTGTCCCTCAAAGGTCCTGATCACGTGATTAACCCACTGGCAGGCAGAGGAAGGTGGTCAGAGCATCCGCGTTGGATTGGGGAGACTTGGGTTTAATTCTCTGTTCTGCCAGTCACTTCCTCTGTGACCCTGGGCAAGTCACTTCACCCCTCTGAGCTTCACTTGCCCACCTGCGCAATGGGGATACAGCACTGCTCTGCCGCACAGGGGTTTTGTGAGAAGTATAATAAGACTGTGAGACGCCCAGATACGGTGGTGATGGGGCCGTGTAATTTCCTAAAACACACAGATTGAGTGCATGCTGAGGCCATCCTCATGTGCAGAGCATGGGGGAAATAAACCCTCCAGCCAGACAGAAAGCAACCCCCAAAGCAGAGCGCAGAAACCAGCTGCACTGGAACTGGGGCTGGAAAGATCATCTGGATCCCTGAATGTCAGTCAGGGAGAGACCTGAGCCCTGTAGAAATCGTGCCCCATGCAACTGTCAGGGTAGGTAAGCACTAGAATAAATTGCCTAGGGAGGATGGAGATTTTTAAGAGCAGGTTAGACAAACACCTGCCAAGTATGGTCTAGATAATACTTAGTCCTGCCTTGAGTGCAGAGGACTGGACTAGATGACCTCTTGAGGTCCTTCTGGTTCTATACTTGTATGATTCTATGAAGCGTGGAACAGATTGTTAATAACGAATTAAAAGTAATTGGTGCCAGCCGCCGGGAGGTATGTTTTATTTCCTGCCCCCAGCCTGTTCAGCTTTCCATACAAATTATTTGGGAGCCTTAGAACTCCACCTTCCCTGCAGAAAGGGAGTGTCTTTACACATAGGACCTCTAGGACTGTTGCACCTCTGGGACTGTCGCTGTGCCACGCACTGTACAGTCTGGAACACCTTTTGAGTGACTCATCACAGTCTGCCAGGAAGCCCTAGCCAGGACAATACAACAGTGCTATACATTTTGAGAAAGGAAACAGCATGTTCTAGTGATCGATGCACAGCCTGGGAATCAAGGAGACCTGAATCAAGAAATCACTTCCTTTGAGAGAGTTGCTTCACTTATCCCTGCCTCAGTTTCCCCAAATTACTCAGTGCCTTGAAGGGCTGTGAGGGTAAAGGCATGAGGGTTTGGAAACTACTTTCACTTCCTTTAGATGGAAAGTGACAAACTTTCCTTGTTTTAACTCTGCACTGTTCTGTGACCAGACTCACATCTGGTGAATTCCGTCCACTTCAAGGCCTTAACGCTAATGAGGCATTTGCTCTTGACCTCAGTGGGAGCAGGACTGGGCATTTATGCTGTAAGCCCCTTGGGACAGCAGCTCCTTGTATTTACTGTACAGTGCTGTTTACGTTCTGCTATTTCTTCAGCGTCATCTGAGCACATGCAGAGCAGAGCTGGGGCGCTGGAAGAGGGATAAAGAAATGCCAGAATGAAATACCTAAAGTCTTGTGAGAGCCCCATAAGGGAATCTGGGTATGAGCAATTCATCGACCATAGGGCCCTAAGGATCTCAAGCAAGTATAGATGATTTGGATGGCAAAGACTGGAGGTTGTTATTGTCGTTTGTATTACTGTAGCACCTAGGAGCCCTAGTAACGGACCAGGAGCCTGTAGTGCTAGGTACTGTACAAGCACAGAACAAAAAAATGGTCCCTACCCCAAAGAGCTCACGATCTAAGTATAAGACAAGAGACAACAGATAGATGACAGACAGATAAGGAAATACAAGGAAACACAGATAGTGCTGTCAGCAGGACAGCCAGGGGTCTCTGCCCATCCACAGATTAAACTGTTGCCAAGTTTTTTCTAGGCAAGATGGCAAAGGAAAGTTTCGAAGGAGGGTTTTGAAAGTGGATAACGAGATGGCTTTGTAGATGTTTACGGAAAGCATCTCCCAAGCATGAGGGGGAACATGTGAGAAAGCACAAAGGAGACATCTTGATAGTGACTGAGGGAGGATAGGAAGGGGGGATATGTGACTAATCTTGACCTTCACAGTCTACATTTGATAGGCTAGAAAAGGGGGAGGCAGGCAAAGGAAGCAAAGACAGGGATGACATGGTCAGAGCAACAGAAACTGGGTATCAGCGGGGTAAGATTGCATTTGTCAAGGGCAGAGAGGATAGCGATCGATATAGGAGATGGTGAGAGTCTGGACAAGCATTTTAGCTGCGTAGATGGCTAGGAAAGGCCATGGCTTAGAGATGTTGTGTAGAAGGAATCAGCAAGATTTAAACCTAGCTTGGATTTGAGATCGGGTATCTTTCTAAGAGACGTGCTTTAGCTCAACTAGAAGTGTAGCTGATGTAGAAACCACCTGGGGAAATTCTGTGGTCTGTGTCTGCAGCAGGTCAGGCCAGAGGGACTGTAATAATCTCTCTCGGCTTTAAAATCAGAGACTGGGTGGTAATTACATCTCCCGGCACAGGAGCTCTGAGTGTAAACTAATGGCTTTAGGCTGTGCTTTTTAATGCAGAGGTTTGTTTCCCTTGCAGACTAGGACTCTGATAGGTTTCTTCCCACTTACAATCTCCACTGTGGTCCGCAGAGAGCTGTGCTAAGTTCCTATGCTATGATTCAGTAGGTGGCACTCTCCCTCCCCCTCACCCCCGAGTTAGTACTGAATCCACATGGTATTAGGGGTCACTATCACTGTATGTACCACCAGCCACGCAAGATGTAAAACAGAGGTGCCAACAATCTGTGATCACCGAGTCTACACAGCAGCTAGACACCTGCCGCTGGCCTAGACCACCTGATTCTGGGCTGTGGGGCTGTTTCATTGCGGGGTAGACTTCTGGGCTTGAGCCAGAGCCAAGGCTCTGGGACTCAGAGAGACGGGAGGGTCCCGGACTCAGGCTCAGAAGTCTACACAGCAATGAACCAGCCCCGCAGCACAAGCCCTGCAAACCTGAGTCGGCTGGCACAGGCCAGCCGCAGGTGTTTAGTTGCTGTGTAAACAGACCCTAAAGAGCCAGTGTCAGTGTCGTGCAAAAGTCTGGTTATTAGCTTGTGAAGTTCCAGCTTAGGCAACTACCGCCTATAAACATACATTCCCCCTACACTTTCAGTTGATACAGTATGCTTCAATTCCTGACCTAAATGCTGGCAGAGTGCTGCTGGGAGCTGTGAAACAGCGGGTACTTTCCACCCAAGAGGTGGCTGCATTTCAGTATGGAGAGTGAAGTGATTCCTGTTTGTAAAGTACTTTGGGGTCCCCTGGGACGGCAGGCACTATGCAAATATAACTTTAATTATTATAAATGAATGACTCACTGACGGAAATTGATTTGGTTTGCAAAGGAGACTCTCGAGTGAAACGAGAAAGAATGTTGCAATTCAAGAATATTTGCTAAAAACCATTAAAGAGGCAGAATTCTGACACTGCCTACTGTTAAATCCATCATCGCCTCCAATTTACACATTAGACCTGGCACATTAAAATGCTCTGGGCAGCCTAATTGCTTTTTTTTCTTCCACAAAAGCCAGGAGAACTAAGTTCAGAAACCTCAAAGGAGTATTAGAAACAGACACTTCCATGGCCAATGCAAAATAAATAAATAAGATCAAGGCCATCACATTATAACAGCAACGGAAATAGGATGCACAGACAGTGGATTAAAACACAGCCTGAATCCAGATGTCAGGCACAGTAGTTTAGAGGCTGAAAGGGTTAAAACGAGAGAGAGATTTTCTTGGAGGAAGTCAATCATATGACTCAGGTGTATTATGGAATTTCCTTGATTGCCTCCAGAGATTTTGGGGCACTGAAGCCAGCCAGCACTGGCAGCTGGTAGCAATTATGCATATGAGTGTTGAAACCAGTCTTTAAAGTGCTCATACTGGTAGGGTCTGATTGCAAACTAGAAGGCTATTCCCACGGCAGAAATTCCACCCATCCAGAACTAGAGCTCCCACAGCACAACGCCTAATGGCAGGACTCCACATGCAATGCAACTTATAGAATTCAGTGGTCTCAGCACAGTAGGAAGTTTCTAGTGGGTCTTTAGCCTACTGATCATAAAGGTAAATCCTGGTCCCAGTGAAGTGAGAGGGAGTTTTGCTATTGACTTCAGTGGAGCCTTGATTTCACCCACAATGTCTTATTTTCTAGCTTCACATTATGTTGCTCACAGTACCCGAGTTCTTTCAATATTTGTGGTCTGTAGTGAAGCAGATACTCCGCACTGGATCAAAGCCCATGTGGCCAGATTGCCTCCCTAAAAACAAAGCTGGAAGAATACCGCATGTGCAGCAAGGCAGTACGGCTTTGTGTGCCCTCTCCCTCATGTGTTTTGCCCCACTAAAGATACAATCAAACAAGCAGTGAGTCAGCCAACTTGTTTTTCCACCTGTTCATGGGAGACTCAGAACAGCTTGGGTGTCACCAGCTCCACCGAACCATAAAACAAACTACTTCACCCAGTTTCTACACAGAACATAGACGGACAGAAATCTAGGCTGGAAGGGACCTCAGGAAGCTGAGTCCATCTCCCGTGCCCCACATTGCAGGTGGATTACGCACATCTCCTAATTAAACCATCCAGGACAGGTGTTCATTTCAAGTGTAAACCAGCCCTACGGGTGCGTCTGCACTGCATGTAAACCCGGGTCTGTGCACTTGGTGTTTCCAAGCCGGCACTTAAGCGTCCACTCTGCAATTGCTGGGCTGTGCTAACACATCTGTACTGCACTGCACAGATCTACCGACCCAGGCCTGTGGCTTGAGCCGCGTCCCCATTGCAAAGTGACAGGGGTCAGATCGGAATCCCAGTGGGTCCTAGTGTAGATAAATCTCTGTATTTTGTGTAATTTTTATATGACTTTTGTGTTAACTGTTCACATAACCTTGTGTTAGAAACTCTGTGTTAAACTTTGGTAATATGTTATAGCCCCCTAAGGTAGGACAATTGAGGTAGAAGAAAAATGTCTTTTTGATAGGAGTAGAATAAGATCTTCCCCCCCACTTTGTAATCAATGGTTCTGTTGAATGAACGAGGTGTGAATGACCAAGGCGTGGAAGGCAGGCACCTCCAGAAAGCTGCAATGGTTGAAGAGGGGATGGGAGCCAGACTCAAGGACAATCAAACGTGTCAAGTGGGCTGACTAAAGAAGATCAGACATATTGACCGGGGTTAGCAGCCAGCACCTTCTTTTGGGAACACCCTCTCTGCCGCAGTGGGACAACACCCAGAGAAAAAGCAGCCCAAACCAAAGGACCAATGGACACAGAGACCCAGATTTTGAATCTGGGACAGATCTGCATGAGAGGGAAGCTGCTATAAAAGTGAGGTGTCTCACAGAGGACCCCGGGTCTCGTCTTGTCAACATCGGAGCATCGATCCAGATCGGCAGAAGCCCGGCTCCACCCCTCTCCCATCTAATTCACCTGGCCAGTGCAGTTAAGGGGAGCAATTCGTTCGTAACAGCAGCAAGACGGACTGTTTGTGTGTGTGAGTGAGTGCATGAGTGAGATAGAGATCATATGCAGATGATAGTACTGATTATTGAATGTATTGCTAATAAATGTGGCGTTTTGCCTTTTTTCCCCCTGAAAGGATCCTGTGCAGTACTTTAAGTACAACACTAGGACCCAGGTCCTGAGTGCTCACTAATTCGAGGCAGACTGATTTGTGTGTGGATGGAATGGGAGCTGGGGCTCAAAGCAGAGTCAGAGCCCAGGCTTCGAGTGCAGCATAGATGTCCCTAAGTGATCCCCTCAGAGGCCTGTTGCAGAGGGGTTAACAGGGTCTCCTGAGTCCAGCTCAATGCCCTGCCTGGACACAGCTTTTTTTTGTGGAGAAACTGTGTAAACCTCATTTGAATCAGGTTCCACTAGAAAGGGCTTTTGGCCTGCAGTATTGGGGTTAAACCCAAGGGAAATTGCTAAGGGTATGGTTACACTTACAAGATTATAGCGCTATAGGTTATAGCGGTCCCCTTATACAGTAATATGTATAGCGCTATTGTATGTCCACACTCAGATGCTCCTGCGGTATAGCATGGCCACATTTGGGGCACTTAATGCGGCATTAAGAGCAGCGCATTAGGGCAGGTATCCCAGCATTTAGCTGGGTGCAACGTGCTTTTTAAACGAGGGGGGACGCGTTGTGTGTATGCGGAGGGAGAGAGACAGTGGTTTTTCCGTTTTTCTGAAAGCCTGTCAGTGAGCCTCCGTTCACAGAAGGCTTTGTTTTCACACAGGCTCCCTCCTTAAACATTTGCATTGCTTATCTGCTGAGTTAAGAAAGAAACTCTAAAGAGGTACTTCCGCATTCCTCCAGCCGAGTTCAAAACAAAGGGAGGAGACGTCAATTGCCTTAAATGGCTCTAGGCATCTCCAGAGATTACTTGTAGCGCAGTGGGTGTCCACATCCTTGCTGTAGCGCTACAGCAGCTGCGCTACAGCCCTTATTCCCCATGCGGAGGTGGATTAATAATAGCGCTATAACTCAGCAGTTATAGCGCTCTACGTGCCTTGCCAGTGTGGACGGGGAGGAGGTTATAGCGCTATAAAGTGCCAGTGTAACCATGGCCTAAGAGTCACTGGTTTCACCTCACTGCTGCAAATACCAACGCCACGCCCACTTATTAGAACCACCTTTGCACAATACTTAGAAGTTCCTCGTTCCTCACAGGGAAACATATACGACTCACTGGCCCGTTACCAGACAGTTGCTCTTGGAAACAAACAACTCTGAAGAAGTGGGAAGAGAGCGACCAACAACAGACAGCCTAGAACAACATGCTTGCTATATAGCTTGTGGCATGTCCGGAAACCACTATCCCCTGGATGCTCGTCCTTTTCTAAAGCAGCAGATCTGATTTCCACTGTGCCCAGATCTCATCCCACAGCAAGTTCCCACTGCGGAACAGGGCCCTTTCAACCCCATCTCAATTCACTTCACTTCGGCCATTGGATCTGACACCTTCAGCACAGCTGGTGACACACAGCTGTCTCTAGTCAGTTTCAGATTTGCCTGGGCCATCAAAATGCTTAAACATTTCGGTTCGTAACACCCCAGGGACAAGTTTCTTTTCCACCTGGTTTCTGTTGGAATTGCAGAAACCTGGTGTGGTCAACCCTTCTCTGGTTTGGTTCGGTTCGGTTTTAAACCACAAAAGCTCAGAATAGGAGCACGTGGCCAGCCCATGCTTATGCCCCAAAAGAGCCTCAGCAACACAATGCTGGGGAAACTATTCTTCATGAGAATATTTGTGGGTGCACAAAATTCACTTGTTTCACTTCTATAGCACCTTTTAGACAAATTATTTCAACTATCCAGAGATACTAAGGCCAGAAGGGACCCTTGCAATCATCTCATCTGACCTTCTGCATAACCCAGACCAAGGAACTTCCCCTAGTAATTCCTGCATCCAGCCCTCCCTTCTGTTTGAGCCATAGCATATCTTTTAGAGAAATATCAAATCTTGGCTTATGGAGTGAGGAATTATCCTAGCAGTGGAATGAGCTTGTAAATTGCAGCTCAGGGATGGGACCCAAGAATCCTGGGTTCAACACATCACACTTTACGAGCATTACTTACTTAGGACTCGTAACAGCAATCAAGCGCCTAAATACGATTGTGTCCATTTCACAGAGAGGGGACGCTAAGTCTAAGAGAGATCAACTGCCCAAGTCACAAACCAAGTGTTGAAATCAGAATCCAACTCATCTGAGTCCCAGTTCAGAGGCTATATGAGACAAACAGACATGCCCATTTTCATTTCACAGGCATCTCAAATCAGTTTCAGTAGCCGGTTTCTCCGATGCTCTCACAATGGGTCAGCCTTGGAGTTCCTAACAACACAGGGGCAGGTTTCACTTCAAACCTGTTTACAATGCAATCTTAAACCAAATACATAAATAAATACCTGCAGAATCATTTGTGGTGGGCTCCAGTGTGGTAAACAGATCTTTTTTAAACCACAAAACCATACAATTTGGACTAAAGTTGAGTGTAATGAACTAATGTTTATGAAGCGCATTAAATATTCTAATAAAAGTTTCCAGGGGCCTGATCCAAAACCCACTGGAATCACTGGCAAAACTCTCTGTGGCTTCTGGAGGCTTTGGACCAGACCCTGTTACTAACAACAACGTCATTAGCATCACATACAGCTAGACACTTGCCGACCCGTTGTCTAGGCAGAGTGTATGGAGACACAATGCTCGCTATTGCTGAGGGGCAGTTTCGTCAGGCGGTTTTAACACTGCAAGTAGGGACCCTGATTTCACCTGTGTGACCTGTTTTGACAAGTTAGGGTCCTAGCCTTGCAGTCCCCTGTGCACCAGTTAGGCTGGTATAAAGGGGGTGCAGGACATGCTTACAAGCCTCTATAGCTGGGGCACACATCAGGGAGGTGCTCTGGGGCAGGGCGTGGGTGAACCAGAGGGGCAGGAGGGGACGTGCAAAGGCAGACTTGCTCCTCAGTGATTCTATGCCATGCCAAGCTGTGACCCGGGAACTTCCTAATGCAACCAGCAGAGGGCCCAAGGGGTGCCTAAGCGTTCTAGGAATCCCGTGAGCCTAGTATTTACATTCTAGGTCGCCAAAGGGGGTCATGTAAGGTGTCTAACGAAAGCCTGTGTCATCATCCCCATTGCAAGCTGCGCGTGTGGAACAGAGGAGGAGTTATGTACATATATATATACACTTAAAATGATGTTCTCTAGGTCTGTAATGAAAAAACAGGCCACTCAGAGGCAACATGTCTTGAGACAAACTCCTCCGGACAGGGGGCGGCAGACACTTATCTCAGTGGGTGGGCACTGTGTATTGCATGGCTACGGAAGAGCTGGCAGAGACCTCAGAAGGAAGCTAACAGGAGGAGGTAACCAGTGAGGCATGGAGGGACCTATCAAGGTAAACAACCGGAGGTGGAGGGAGAATTTATCTTGAGGTGAACGACAAAGGTCTAGTCTGGCACATCCAGGTGTCCAAACAGACACCCTGGCATCCTTCACCTGGGAAGTAAACGGACAGTGAGGTTGCATCAGGAAAAAGGGATCTCAGTCAGGCTTGGTGGCAAATGCTGAAGAGAACTTTGGGCGAGATCAACTTCTTTAGCCGAGAGGTTCATCATTGGCCAAGATTCATCTCTAGAAAGTGTGTTACAATTTTGCTTTCTCCGTAACCATGTTCCCATCTCTCCTACGGGTTATTTGAACTTCATTTCTTTCTTAAATCCATTTCCTTTCATTTTATAATAGAACTCAAGTGCTGTGCACAACCCAGGAGCGGTGAGCCAAGGGAACACCAGGGTACGCTGTCCCACTGGGAACACAGGAGCTGGGATTTCTGTGAGTATCTAGCAATCGGGGCTGGATATCACAAGGGGACACTTTGAAGGGAGTCAGAGACTGGGGTGCATCTGTTATCAGCCTGCAAGGCGAAGAGGGGGCTGGCTGGCGGAGCGCAGAGGACATTGGCTGACAGGCTGGCTGCGTTAAGGGGCTGACCCCCAGCTTGTACAGACAAGACTCCCTTGTGCTGGAGGCAGGTGGCAAGCAGGTGACTCCCAGCCCTGAGATGCGTCACACAAGGCCTCATAGGGAGATCTGAAATAGGGGCATGAATTAGGGATGCTTTCGGGGCCGGTGCAGCCCCCGTCAACCCTGCACCTCCTTCTCTGTCCCTGGGTTACACCTCCCCCGCTGTACACAGAGCTGGCATAAGCATTTCCACAGGGGCACTCTGCCTTGCCACAAGCGTCGCTCCCCTCCTCTGATCAGCCCTCGGGACATGTGGAAGGAGCAGGACCCCGGCTCCATGCCCAGCTCTGACAATGGCAGGATATCCTCCACCCCAGAGGCGCTTCCTCCTAGAGAGTCACCGGAGGGCACATTCGCTCGCAAGCCGCCAAGCAGTCCACAGGCAGAGCCTGCAGACACCGCTGGCACGCGGCTCCAAACCCCGAGCCACGCTTTGCTATGCTTCCTTTCTGTGCCACCATCCGATTCGTAACACCAGAAGGACTTCCTGTGGAAGTGCCCTGGGAAGAGGCGGGGGAAGAGGAGAAAGTTGGAGTTCAGAGCAAATATATCTACCAAAAGCTGCCAACTGAGATCCAGAGCCCAGTGAGCTGGGTGCTGTAGGTACATATGTGTGTACACACACACACACACACACAGAGTAATTAGACAAGACAGGCAAGGAATCGGCAGCAGAACCAGCAGCCCAGAGAGGTGAAGTGACTTGCCCAAGGACACCCAGGAGGTGAGTGGCAGAGCATGGAGAGCAGAGACCCCACCCTGTGCTGTACCTACTGGACCACACTGCACCAAACAGGACCAGTCCCCTTCTCTTGAGCGATCTGGGGGTTCTTTGAGTCTGAAATTCAGGGGGAACCTTGGGGAAGAGGCAAAAGCCAAACTCAAAGCATCAAACAAGTTCCCACGAAACTCCTGACTCCTTCCAGCCCAGTTAACCTGCCTGGATCAGTTAAGCCTGGCAGCAACAGCCTCTCCCCCACACCAGCGAAACCTGTGCAGGGCAGGAATTCCTACAACTTCCTTCCTAGCTGTTCTGTAGGAGCAGGGAGCTCCAGCTCCCCAGAAGAGCAAATAACCCGAAACCCACACACCTCGGCACATCCAGATGCCCAAACCACCCCCTACTACAACGCTGGCATTAGCGACCCACTGTGTCTGTGCAGTAGCCGCCGGGCAGCGGCCCCAGGGGGAATTAACCCATTAACCCTGCTCCAATATCAGAGGGATCTGCAGCGGGAGCTTGGCATGGAGAGTAGCTCTTCCCCTGAATGCCCAGGGAGCAAACACTCGGCCTAGCTCCCCTAAAGCCCTCTCCTTCCTGGCTCCACTCCACTCACCCCAATGGAGAGGCCGTAATTTGCCCCTTTGCAATGACCCGTTCCTCTTCGCTGTACACAGAGGCTGCAGATACAGCAGCGGTGGCCTCGAGGTCTCCTCCAAAGCACTAAGCACATATCAGAATATGGGAGAAGCTGTTATGATCCCCCGTGTCCCCACCATGACTTTTGATCTAGAGCTCAAGATGCAGCATCCAAGCAAAGAAAAATCTATTACTGAGCTCTGCAGAGAGATGAGCCTCCCTTGAAAAATACACTTCTCAGCATATCAATGCCTCATTTCCTCTCTTTGTGCTCCCAGTGGCCCTCACCCACTTGCTTCATGCCCAGCCAGTTAATAATCACAAGCAGCAGCAGGAGCGGTAAAAGAGAGAGTGCGCCCATGAAGTGCACATTAACTCACCAGGGCTTATAACAAATCACAGCTCTGGTAGATTACAGGAATCTTCTTCCAGGCCTACGCACAGACAGGCCCTACTCCAGAGAGCTTTCAAGCCAGCTTGAGACAAGACACAAGGGAGTGTCACAAACGAGCATTTGGGTGATCAGTATATTCTGAAGGGAAAGGGGCTGGGGACTATGACCCGGAGGATATTCAGACCCCCTATATACAAACATCTCTTCCTATCAACGTTCAGATTGTGTGGACACGCGCACCCCTTCTCCACCCAAAGACACCCAAGAGGAAAAGACCTTTGGGTTCTCTTCCACGTGGGAGTAATGGGACTGTGATATTGGAGTCTCAGTTCAGCCCGAGGTTCATGTCCTAAAGAGCATATGGTCTAAATCATTTGGCATCTGGCAGACCTAATTACTTATTAGTCTATTGTAATCACTAGCCATCCCCTGACTCATGCTTTGTTTTGAACACAGGCCAGTTGTGTTACTTACCAGCTGTTAGAAATGTCCTGCCTTGCTGGGGCTGTTTCCCAGGAACTCATGGGTTACCCTTGGCAATACTGGGATGTTGTCCTTGTAGGTGTGGACTGAACATACACTTGTATTGTCTACTGCAAAAGAATCTCCCATTAAAGCTAATAGAAAGAGCCCCATTGTGTGCAAAGGGAGCAGGACTGGGCCCCTACACAGTAACACCAGTCTGGACAAGTAGTTCTCAACCAGGGGTACACATACCCCTGGGAGTACTCACAGGTCTTCCAGGGGGTACATCAACAGGCTCCATAATAAGCACTAGCAAAGTCAGTACAAACTAAAATTTCATACAATGATTTGTTTCTACTGCTCTATATACTGAAATGAAAGTATAATATTTACATTCCAATTGATTTATTTTATTATCACATGGCAAAAATGAGAAAGTCGGCCATTGTTCAGTAATAGTGCACTGCGACATTTCTGTATCTGATTTTGTCGGCAAGTAGGTTTTAAAGACAGGTGAAACTTGTGGGTATGCAAGACAAATCAGCCTCCTGAAAGGGGTACAATAGTTTGGAAAGGTTGAGAGTCACTGGTCTAAACATTCGACACGTGCCTCAATTATCTGAATGGTACGGCGGGGAGGGAATGGTTCAGGTTGGGCAGGAGAGTTTTTAGTGGAAGTAATGGACTTTGGGGACCAGGACTGAGAGGTCTGGGGTTCACATAACTGAAGGTTCACTGTTCCAGAGAATTTCTAGTGTACATAAACTATAGCACATGGCTACACCCACTCTACACCTCCAATTGCCCTTGGTCCCATTATTGTAACAATCATTATAGAGCCATAAATATGCATACTGATAGCTCAGTGCCAAAGAGATCACAGGTCACTGTTCGTGATCACAACACCGAAGAGCTGATAGGGCACATTAATGGCCACTACAATGGACAGCATTTGACACATACCACACTGCGACACTTCCTGATACTAGAAGTTCCAGGCTGTCTGCAGACTCAGGCAGACGACCCTGCTGCGGGTCACATCTTGAAGATTTTCCTTGCAACTCCAAAGGCTAGAGAGAGTTTCATTCTCCTTTCAAATGAAAATGGAGAGAAGGAAGACCAAGCTGTCAGACTCACGGGGAAACACCTGCCCCGCTCAACCTTTAGTAGTGACTCATTGCCCAGTGCCAACACAGGCTTGGCGTATCTAAGATGGGTGCACTCCCCTAATTAAGAGTTGACAGATATCTAAATGGGCTTAATTACCATGGTGATACATGCTCTATCTGGCTCTGTTTCCTTGCAGGACTGCCCTCAGCTGTTTTCCTCCCACAGGTGTGGCAGGGCCATGAATTTTTTTCACATTGGTTAAATTACACAGCACTATAGACCTAGGGAGGTGCCTCAGTCCCCTCTGGTTCAGGACATTCCCAGAGTTCCTGGATCTCTGCATCCAGGGTTTTAGCTCAACCCTCATAGGCCAGTCGCAAAGTCCGGATCCAGGTGAGACCATCCACCAGCGTTTGGGGATGTTCTGGGTCACCCAGCAACTCTAGTGTAAAACCTTCCCCGAGTCAGGCCACCGGTGAGATTCTACTATGTCCACAGCAGACTCTCACCTAGGGCCTGCAACGTACATTGCCCCAGCCCATGTTACGGCAGTTTCTGGGCTGAAGAGTTCTTCCTGCCCTTTATGCGCTCCACAGCTCACCGCACTACGGAGCCATGAATGTATCCTTTGGCCACCCTCACCAGGACAGAGGGAGAACATACCGGGCTCAGGGGAGTGTCTGAGGATCAGAGCCTATCATGTTAAGGCCACATGTGCAGTGGCAAGGCACAGGAGGGGCACCAGCGGAATGGGCCGCCCAGGTCCCTGCCCCCATGTGGCATATTTTACGTAGCTCCATAGGAGCGGTTCCCCTTACTCACAAACTGCCCATGTGTGCATAGCCACATGCCCTCACTGTCACCTAGGATTCATGGGCGTGGCAGGATGCCGGGCCCCTGCCCAGGCTGCAGCGTGGTGGGCATTTGCCTGCAAGGTTTTGTTGAGGCTTCTTCTTAGCATTTCCCCTCAACACAGTGGCCCACAGCAGCACGCCTGGGCTTTGCTGGCTGCTAAGCACACCCACCCTGAGCTGTACATCATGGCAGGGTATTGGCCAGCTCTTCTCTCTCACTGCCCCTTCCAATGACAGACGTTCACTTTACAGCAACTCCGGGGCAACGTCAGTGGAGTAAAAGTCACCTACCTGTTCTGGTGTCACTGCCCCTTTATAAACCCTCCTCTGTTCGCTTAGCTAACTCCATGTACAGAGACTTTAACCAAAAAGGGGCAACCCCCCAAAGGCCTTATGCGCTAGTCACCTCCCTGAGAGCCACACGGCACCTCTTTCCCTGCTCGCTCCCACGTGTAATCGGAGACAGAATCGGGCCTCGAACAGTCACTCAGGCAACAAGCTGCTTCTCACAGACTTTAAGGCCAGAGCCAATTTTTGTGATCATCTAGTCCAGTGGTTCTCAAACTTTTGAGAACCGCGACCCATTTTTCCTTCCTCGGCTGCCGTGGTGGACCCTTGTATGTCCGCCGAAAAGCCGAATAAATTACTGCCGCATTTGGCGGCTTTTCGGTGGACATGCCGAGCGCTCCTGAAAGAGCTCAGCATGTCCGCCGAAAAGCCGCCGAATGCGGAAGTAATTCATTCAGCGGCTTTTAAGTGGCGGCAGGAGCTTGCGACCCCCCTGGAAGCGCTCGGCGACCCCCAGGGGGGTCGCAACCCCCAGTTTGAGAAACCCTGATCTAGTCTGACCTCCTGCACATTGCAGGCCTCAGAACCTCATCCACCCACTCCTGTGATAGACCCCTAGTCTCTGGCTGAGTTACTGGAGTCCTCAGCTCATGATCTAAAGACATCATGTTACAGAGAATCCACCATTTGCACTAGTTTAAACTTGCATGCTGCAGAGGAAGGTGAAAAACCCCCAGGGTCTCTGCCAGTCTGGGGGGAAA
This sequence comes from Dermatemys mawii, assembly GCA_007922305.1. NCBI lineage: Eukaryota > Metazoa > Chordata > Testudines > Dermatemydidae > Dermatemys > Dermatemys mawii. The sequence goes on along the minus strand of ML677344.1, from coordinate 7,555,797 downwards.
TTCCTTTTGGACCTCAAATATGGAGACCAGTTAGACCCTGAGCATGTGGGCAAGTCCCAGCAATCAGACACTTGGGAAAGATTTCTCTGTAGTAACTCAGACCCCTCTCTCCTCTCCTGCCCCTGTTGATCAGTACTCAAGTTCCACTGTGACTTGGGTCCAAATCCTGTCATTTTGCAGTGTGGACACAGCTCAAGCTGCAGATCTGAGTCAGAAGATCTGCACAGTCAAGTATAGACGTATTAGTATGGCTGCAAGACCCTGGTCCAGAAATTGTAAACCCAGATTTACAAGGCAATGTGGACACTCCAGCTTGGATTTGGGAACACAAGGTATACAAGTACAAGTCCACAGGCCCAGGTGTACAATGCAGTAGATATACGCTCAGCTTGTCTGTACAAATTCTTAGCTTGCTGCAAGCTGAGGTGTAATTGTCTTGCCTCTGAGGGCTGGTCTTCACCAGGGGTGGGGATCAACTACAGATACGCAACTTCAGCTACGTGAATCATGTAGCTGAAGTTTGCGTATCTGCAGTTGACTTACCTCCCGTCCTCACGGCGAGGACAGTCGGCGGCGCGCTCCCCCGTCGACTCCGGCTTACTCCTCTGGGGGAGCTGGAGTTCCAGAGTCGACGGGGGCAGTGCTGGCGATCGATTTCTCGTGTCCTAACAAGACGCGATAAATCGATTGCCATAAAATCGATCTTTCCCCGCGGTAGTGAAGACAACCCCTGAGTGTCTGCTGCGAACTAGAAGTTCCCTGGTGCAGTTTGGTCCACTCCTGTTTCCAAGTAGAGTAGATCAAAGTGCACGAGGCATCTTTTAGTGTGGGGCAGCAGGATCCACGTGGACACATAGCATATGGCACACTAGTGCGAGGCAGACACACCAGCTTGCCACAAACAAAAGTTCATATAGACAAGCCCTCAGACTTTCAGGGTATGGCTGCGCTGCAATAGAAGACCTGTGGCTGGCCCTGGTCACCTGATTCAGGCTGGCAGGAGGGTATGGGCTGTGGGGCAAGTTCATACTCCCTTCCCCCTCCCTCCACCCTGCAGGGTCCCAAAGCCCAAATGTCTACACTGAAATTTTATAGCCTCCCAGCCCAGGCCGCACGAGCCCGAATCAGCTGATTGGGGCATCCCAAGGCTCCTTTATGACAATGCAGATGGTCCCTTCTGTGCCCCACTTGTAAAAGGAGATAATACGTCCTGTGTCTGTTTGCACTGTGACCTCTCCAGGGTCTGTCTCTTACTATGTGCACTTACAGCACCGAGCACAATGGGGCCCTGATCTCCACCGGGGACCCCTGCTGCTACCATAACACAAATAAACACAAGGAGCCCTGCTGACAGTCCTAACAGGCTGTGTGAGGCTACCTATGTTACCGTCCCCTTGATGGGGATGTGGAGAACCCAAGCTACGGCTCTTTTAAGCAAAGTAACTAAGGTATCCTCAGTGGATGCTGACAGGAGTTTACCTTCTCTCAATAGGGGTTCCACCTGGAACTAGAAAGGACAGAGAGTGTCTCTAAGCACCCCACGTGCCTGTAGCCTATAGAAGACAAGCAAGTCACAAGGATCCCCTGAGACTTACCCGTGACAAGTGGGAGAATTTCACTTCCCCAGGCACTGGAGATGTTTGCTTTGGATTACATCAGCCTCTCTCATGATCACTAATTCTGTTAACTCCCCCCGCCTCACCGTGCCCCATTATAAATGTCACTGGAGTAACAGCACCCTGCTGTGAGACGCCGCCAAGAAAGCCTAGGAAATGATCAGCTGGGCGACTTCATAGCCGCACGGGCTGATGCTAGACGCCAGCAACAGGTGCAAGACACCTGGGCACCTTGAATAAGGGCTTGATCTTGCAGCTTTCACCTGAGCAAGCCTCCCACTCACTTTGATGGGAGTTATACTTGCGTAAGAGCTGCAGGATCAAGCCCTGAATTGCTTTGTAAACCAGCCTGTACTCCCTGGAGCACTGTTCTCACAGCCCTAGAAAACTGGTAAAACCAGCTCTGAGCAGCCTGACTGTGCTGGGCTTTCCCGGACAAGGCCTTGCTAAGGAAGGCTTAGCTGCCAGAGGGCAAGAAGTGGCTGTGGAAGGCCTGGAGGGGCTGAATATTATATATTTTAAGGGATTCTCTCTGCCCTACAGTGGGAATGAGGGAGGGGACAGAACCAATCAGATCCTTTCCTCAGCCGCTTGAAAGTAAAGCCAAAGAATGTGGGTAAATATACATAGCACTTTTGCTCCAGAGTAGAAATCAAGGGCCCAGTCTAATTTCCACTGAAGGTAACTGGAGTTGGATCAGGTCCAACAGGTCCCATGCCCAGATCATCATCCAGCTAGATCCCTGGTCAGCCTGACTAGGCCTTACAAAGGTATCTTCTCTAGCACTAAGGATGTAGGCTCCCCAACCCCACAGTAGTTCTAAGACAAGTACTGTGATTTGTAGCAGCAGTTTAATAAAAACTAGAAGGTAAGTGTCAATCCACACCGCGAGGGGGCAGGCTGGGAAATTAACAGGATACATGGAAAGGGAAAAAAAAGATATCCTAGCCTCTTCCCAGCAAAGAAAATCTTACTTTTTGCAAGGTGGAGAAAGTTAGGTCAAAAGCATGAAAATAGTAATTCCTGTTTCCATTGTAGTCAAGGGGAGTTACTCATACCCCCAGGCTGGGGAATCAGGCCTATTGTTTAACACAATGACTCTATTCCAACAGAGGTTTGCTTTAGATTTAGCACAAAGTCAGTATTAAAGTGGCCCCAGCTACATACATAGCAATGAGGTGAATCAGAAAACTAAGGGCAAGAAAGGGCTAACTGGGAGGGACACACAGAATCTCAGGGCTTGATTACACTGGCATTTTATAGCGCTATAAAACCTCCAGGAGCGCTATAACTCCCTACCCGTCCAGACTGGTGAGGCACGTAGAGGCTACAAACCCACATTTATACCCGTCCTGGTAATCCTCCCTTCCCAGAGGATTAACAGCTATTCCGTATTCAGTGCTCCGTATTATCTCCAGTGTGAATAGGTAATAACACTACAAGGGCTTTGAGTGATCTCTGGAAATGCCCATGAGCCATTTAAGGCAATTGACATCTCTTCCCTTTGTTTTGAACTGGGCTGGAGGAATGTGGAAGTACCTTTTCAGAGTTTCTCTCTAAACTCAGCTAATCAGCAATGCAAATGTATACGGAGTGAGCCTGTGTGACAGAGAAGACTAGCAGGCTCTGTATTTCAAAGGAAATTTGTCTCAGCAGCCAAAAATCCATTCACTCTCTCCATTTTCGCTCTCTCCTTCCACACACACACACACACACACACACCACGTTCCCCCTCACTCCCCTCGTTTGAGAAGCACATTGCACCCAGCTGAATGCTGGGATAGCTGCCCATAATGCACCACTCCCCGTGCCGCTGCAAGTGCCGAAAATGTGGCCACGCTATACCGCTGGCGGGTCTCAGTGTGGCCACGCGATAGCGCTATCCCTATAGCTGCATACGAGGGCAGGTATAACCAAAACCGCTATAATGCTGTAAGCGTAACCAAGCCCTCAGCTAGGGCAAATCAAGAAGGCAACAGAGCTGTCCCCATTCTCCCCTGGTGCAATCCTGGCCCACTGTCTCTAATCAACTGGAAGTGCTTTAGTCAAGGTAGCGAGAGCAGCTCTCACTGCTGCACCCATGCAGTGTCCAGGCCCCTGAAGCTACATCTACATAGGGATAAAATCCTGCAGCTGGCCTTGATCAACCAGGGATGAAAAATGGCTGCGTAGATGCTTGTCCTGCAGCCTGAGCTCTGGGACCTTGCAAGGTTGGAGGTCTTTTATCCCCGTGTAGAAGATCAGGCCTTCTGCTGCCTCCCGTGCTCCTAGAGGTTCTCCCACAAGGCTTTGGGATCCTGGGGAGGGAGCCTGCCAAACTAGCCCTGTGACATCAGAGCACAAGCTAAGGACACTCCAGACCCCATCCCCAGGGTCATATCCTGTAGGATGAAGTTAAAGGAGGCTTCTGCTTGAGATCATTGAAAGGTGTGTGAAGGGGCTGACAGCACCGAAGAGCTGAGGGGGAAGGGAAAAGGCTGCCGGCTATCCCCTGCTAAAGTTAGAGCAGCGGTGTCCAATATGTTCGCCACTAGCCACATGTGACTAAAAGGCTACTGAATTCTGGCTAATGCATGTGGCTTTTTTATAATGTGGCTAATAAGAAAAATTCAAAACCACAAGTGTGGCTAGCATCGAATTTCTACTGGCCACCGCTGAGTCAGGGGATCTGACCCTGGGGATTGCACCCTCAGCAAGTTTGCGGATGATACTAAGCTGGGAGGAGAGGTAGATATGCTGGAGAGTAAGGACAGGGTTAGGGTTACCATTCGCCCAGATTCTCCCGGACATGTCAGGCTTTTTTGGCTAAAAATAGCATCCGGGGGGAATTTGTAAAAGTCTAAAAATGTCCGGGATTTCCCCCCGGTGCAGAGCGCGGCGGAGTTGGGCTCCAGCAGTCAAAGCCTCAACTCTCCCTCTCTCTCCCGCAGCTTCCAGCAGCTGTAGCTCCCCTCCCCACTCCTTCTTCTCCGCGCCCCCACCCCCGCTCCTCCCTGCATTCTCAGAGCTGCTGGCCCCAACCCTAACTGCCCCTCCAGAACCCCATCCAACGCCCCCCTGCTCCCTGACTACCCTGACTACCCTGACGCCTACCCATCCCTCTGGCCCCTGGACAGACCCCCGGGACTGTGGGCAGGGGCTGGGGGAGAAGGCGGGGGAGGGGCTGAGGGTAGCCTTCCCGGCCGGAAGCAAAAGGGCCGGGCCAGATGTGGCCCGCGGGCCGTAGTTTGCCCACCTCTAGTCCAGAGTGACCTACACAAATTAGAGGATTGGGCTAAAAGAAATCCGATGAGGTTCAACAAGGACTAGTGCAGTCTCCTGCATTTAGGATGAAAGAATCCCATGCACTGCTACAGACTGGAGACCAACTGGCTAAGCGGCAGTTCTGCAGAAAAGGACCTGGGGTAGATACTCAAAAATCAGGGGAGGACAAGCTGAATATTATTATAGGGCCCGACCTAAAGCCTGAGAATCTATCAGGCTCTTAATATAGGGTGACCAGATGTCCCAATTTTATAGGGACAGTCCCGGTTTTTAGGTCTTTTTCTTATATAGGCTCCTATTACCCCCCACCCCCGTCCCGATTTTTCACACTTGTCTGGTCACCCTATCTTAATGTGAGGAGGTTTTGGTTTTGATTTTCTAGGTGTTTTTTGTTGTTTTACAAAGAGTGAAAATCAAAGCCGTCCCTTAGCTAGGCGACATGGCTGGACATCATCAGGGTGCCAGAAGTGAAATTACATTTGCACAATGCAAAGTCAGAAATGTAATATGCCTTGAGCAGAAAGCTTTCCATAGTGCCCTTCACTTCATGGGACATGCCGACCTTTATGCTCCAGAAGTGTGACTGTCGTTGCCTTCACCAATGTAAAGGGTCTCCTCCTAATTCGTTTTATGCATGCATAGGTAGGCCCACAGGACCAGCAGCAGGAACGTGGGAGATCAGGGTCGATTGCCTGCTCTGCTACAAACTTCCCATGTGACCTTGGGCATGTCACCTAGCCTGTCTTTGCCACAGTTCCCCCTCTGTAAAATGGGAATGACAGCACTTCCATAACCTCACAGGCGTGTTGGGAGGATGAATGCATTAAAAGATTGAGAGGCACTCAGATACCGCAGTAATGGGAGCCATATAAGAACCTTAGATACCTGGGCAGTTCAGGGACTCCATATTCAATTCTGGTATAACAGCTTCTCTGTCTGCACTTGCTACTGTAAAAGCCAGGCACAGACTCAATAATCTGGGGGAAAGGGCAACAGCAGGGTAATGGTTTATCTAGCAAAGGAACCGCAGAAGAAATAAAGGGGAAAGTCAATGGGGATGGGGAGGCCATTGCTAGCACAATACTGTACGGTCCTGGCCCAGGACTAGGGCTCCTAAGTGGTACTGCAATGCAAATGTAAATAACAACAGCAGCAGCGACCCGTTGATCGGTCTGTGGGAAGTTTCACTTCCTCACACAAGTCACCAAAATGGCCTGTTAAGTCACCATCCAGACAGGCAGGAACTACCTCAAGAATAACCCAGCCCTGTATTTTCAGTTTCACCTCTGCTGTGCTCTTGGTTTAGGAAGTTTTTAGCTCCTCCACTCTCTTCTGCCAGAGATAAGCAGTTTAGACAAACAGTGCATGTTTCAGAAAACATCCAATGCATGTAGGAATAACTATTACCTTACTAGTCAAGCTAATAAGCATGCATGTAATATATGCATAGCTAGAGAGCAAACGTAAAATACTGGTGTGTATTTCATAGAACATCAGGGTTGGAAGGGACCTCAGGAGGTCATCTAGTCCAACCCCCTGTTCAAAGCAGTGTGCACATACATGCACACTGCTGCCTGCTACAGTAGGTATTTATAACTAATCAACTTTGGGTCAAAGACCCTGTACTGCTGACAGCTAATGGAGATTCCCCTTTAGCTCAGCTGAATGCTATGAAGTACACCAACTGCATCTATTCCAGAGAAAAGTCCTGCAAGGTATGGAGTGTAATCACCTTCCTCGAAAGGCCATCAACAGGGATCAAACCCTGGACCTTTAGCTTCAAAGCACAGATTCTACAGCTTAAGCAGAAGGACCACCTTCATTAGCTGTGAACAGCCGCCAGTGGCCTTTCTCCGAGGATCTGCCATGCAGCTGGCCAGACACATATCTGGCCAGCAAGCTCCACTGACCGCCCACCGAAACTGATAGGAGCCAATGGAGCTCTGCACTTTCCCAGATCAGGCCCCTGTTCTTAGCTCTGTGCCAGCTGTTTTGTCTTTGACCTTCCATCATGACTGCTACTCAGGGTCCAATCCTGGGACGATCTGGCTGGAGACACTCGCAGCAGGTAGTGTCACCTGTGCACATGATTCCAGCCAGAGTAATCTGTTAGAGAGAGGATTGCCTTGTGCTGACTCAAGCATAAAGTCAGCCAGACGGAAGATTGCTTTGCTAACGAGCAGCAGCACATACAGCAAGGCTCTCTGAAATCGCTATTGGTTACACAACAGTGTAGCAATAAAATCGGGCAGCTGGAACACTGCCACCTACCAGATAAAACACCAACTCAGCCATGTGGTGACACACAAACAGACCCCTGCCCATTGCTGGGCACATCCCTCCTTTCAGAGTGGTCCACGAGCACTTTCCCTGTCTTCCTCCCGACGCCGCCAGGCAGATGCAACAAGAAAAAGCAGCCGGAGAATTTAACAGGAATTGTCCTGCTCATTAGCCTGCTTTTACCTGTTTCATGTCTGATTATTCACCCCCACCCCATCCCCAAACAAACCGCTTCCTTTCCTTCACCACAAGGCTCAGAACACGGAGGAGTGAATTCTATGGCACCACCTTAGTTGGACAGTCCGGTTCTTGGTGAGAAAGACGAGTGCCAAGCATGTAAGCCATGCCCACACCCACCGTCAGGACATTTTTTTTTTTCCAAAGGATCAATAATGCTCATATTTATTAACAAACCTGTAAACTGGCAATACAAATTAAAGTCAATATATTTGAGCACAGAAATAAAGAACAACACTAAGTGAACCGAGTCTTCATTTTTCACCTATAATATTCCAAAGCGTCTATTAAAGTTATCTTTCAAGACTGCAGTTTGGTTTGGTTTTGGGGGGTGTGGAGGGAGAGAGGGGAGAACAACAAGATTCCACACTCCAAAATGGGTCAGTGGTGGATTTTGTAGCAATGTGTATTTCAGGCCTGTGTCATTAGAGTTCCCATTACAGCAGCTCTTTACAAGCCCAGCTTGGTCCTTGTCCAGGGCCTCCTTCTGGAGTCACACCTGATCTTATTGCCTGTTTTCATGAGACTCCACTGTGGAGTGGGGATGACATGGTGCGGTGTGACTAGGGTGACCAGATGTCCCAATTTTACAGGGACAGTCCCGATTTTTGGGTCTTTTTCTTATATAGGCTCCTATTACCCCTCACCCCCGTCCCAATTTTTCACACTTGCTGTCTGGTCACCCTAGGTGTGACTAGCCAGTCACTACAATGGCAGCAGGTAAATTAGCCGTGTGCATTTGTGCCTGTGATCCCTACAGAGCGGGCAGCGTACCCGGCTCCTAGCTGGCTAAGGGGAAGTCTAGCTGAGGCTTCTTTGCCAGAAGTTTCCCTCTAGCTCAGCTCACCAGCAGTAGTAGGGCTGGTGCAGGCTCCAGGCAGCTGCTGGCTTTTTTACTATGAGGGGCCTGACTTTCAGAGGTGTCGCACACCTGCAGCTCCCACTGACTTCAGCTGGAGGTGGAGGCACTCAGCACCTCTGTGAATCAGACCCCCCAGAGCAAGCAGCAGCAGCGGGACCCGTTGTTGCCCTAACCCAGGGCAGTGCACGGGAGTCTCTGGATGGGGATCTACATTAAGCTTTTTTGCCAAAAATGTCCCCCCATGGCTAGGTGTGGCGCAGCTCCACCATTGGCAGGAGTGCAGGGGCCACCAATGACACAGGGGCACCCACACAGCAAAAGAACACAACTCGCGGCAGCAAGTCTAGGAGCCCGATCCACCCACTCGGACACACGCTGCAGGGCTAAAAATAGCAGGAGAGGTGTCAGAGCCCAGGCTCAGGCCCCAGGCCGGAAACTCAAGGTGGGAGGGTCTCAGAGCCTGGGCTCCAGCCCGAGTCCAAACACTTGCACTGGTATATGTACCCCACGGCAAGCTCTCAGACTCCCTGCCTGAGTTTCTGCTGGGCAGAGGGGCCCAGGAGGCCACGGCCCCGATTCAGCAATGTCCTGAAGCAGGCGCTTGACTCGACTTGAGCGGGAATACTCACGTTTAAGGTGAGGTGCTCGATTAGCTACCCAGTGGGCTTGACCTGGGAACCTCTGGGGGCCGGGGATTCCCATCAGCAGAGGGCCCTCAGCTCTGGGATCCCGCCACCCATCCTCCAGAACTGCTGCCCCTCACCACTTTAGCCCAGGCATCATCTCCTTGCGCCCCGCACTCCAGCTGGGGGTGGCCGGCGTGGTGAGGGCCGACGCCGCTTGCAGGGAGCTGATCCTGTGTTTAAATTTGGGAAATGCTCCCACAGGCGCCTGCAGGGCGGCGCGCACGTGAACCCCCCCGCGCAAAGCCCAGCGAGGCCCCCGACTCCAGCTCTCCTGCCCTGCACGTGCCTACGGCCCCCCTGGCCCGAGGCGAAGGGGCAAGGACCCGCATTTGGACAGGGGAGCTGGGCAAGGAAAGATCCGACCCCGGCGCCTGCCAGAGTCCAGCGAGGAGGCGGATCCCGTCTGCTGCGCCCTGGGGCGCGACAGGCACCGCTGCAAACTTGGGAACGCACCAAACCCCCACCTGGGACCCCACAACCAGCCGCGGCAGAACAGACCGGGGGGGGGAGGGGGACTCTCCCCTCCCCATTTGGAGCCAGGCAGGCACCAGACTCAGCATTGCCTTGAACCCTGGCTCTTTGCGGGGGGGGAACCTCCCCCGCCCCCAGAGGCGGGACACCCCGCGCACAGGGCTCCAAGCGGGATCCTGCCGCAGCCCCTTCCACTGCGGCGCTCGGGGCACGGCCGCGCAGGGCTCCGCTCGCCCCGCGCCGCGCCGCGCCGCTCACCTGCCTGCGCGGCTCGTCCCCGGAGCGGCTCGTCCCGCGGCGGAGCGGCCAGATGTCGCCTCCGCTCTGCCGCGGCAGCGCCGTGTGCCCGCTCCCGGCACCCGCCCCGCCCGGCCTCCACGGGGAGGGGCTGCCGAGGGGGCGGGGAGGCGGCTTGCGCCTGCGCCTCGCGTCTGTGTGTGGCTCTCGCCAAAGCTCAGGGGCAGCAGTGGGGGCTGGGGCAGGGACTTGCCCCTTCCACAGCGGTTCCGAGCTGGGAGGTGAACTGGCCAGTCGCGGGGAGGTGCCCTGAAGCTGGATTTCAGCCACGGGCTTCTGGCACCGTCCCCCATGCCACGCTCCCAGGCACACCGGGGAAATGCGCTCTAGGTGCGATCTCCACCGCTGGGCGGAGGAGCGGACTCAAAGAGTCGGTACCGGTGGGTTTGCTGCTGCCAAAGCGGGAGGATGGGTTGGGATCCCACCGGGGTCTGTCCAAGTGAGGATGGGGCTGAAAGAAACCTGATGAGGTTCAACCAGGACACGTGCAGAGTCCTGCACTTAGCACTGAAGAATCCCAGGCACTGCTACAGACTAGGGACTGACTGGCTAAGCGGCAGCTCTGCAGGAAAGGACCCTGGGATGAAAGCGAATGAGAAACTGGATCTGAGACAACAGTGCGCCCTTGTTGCTAAGAAGGCTAACTGCATATTGGGCTGCATTAGTAGGAGCATTGCCAGCAGAGCAAGGAAAGTGATTGTTCTCTTCTATTCAGCACGAGTGAGGTCACATCTGGAGCATTGCGTCCAGTTTTGGGGGCCCTACCACAGATGTGGACAAATTGGAGGGAGTCCAGTGGAGGGTAATAAAAATGATTAGCAGGGTGGGCACATGACATATGAAGAGAGGCTGAGGGAATTGGGATTATTTAGCCTGCAGAAGAGAAGAGTGAGGGGGGATTTGATAGCTGCTTTCAACTACCCAAAGAGGGGTTCCAAAGAGGAATGAGCTAGCCTGTTCTCAGTGGTGGCAGATGACAGAACAAGGAACAATGGTCTCAAGTTGCAGAGGGGGAGGTTTAGGTTGAATATTAGGAAACACTATTTCCCTAGGAGGGTGGTGAAGCACTGGAATGGGTTACCTAGGGAGGTGGTGGAATCTCCATCCTTGGAAGTTTTTAAAACCCGGATTGACAAAGCCCTGGCTGGGATGATTTAGTTGGGGTTGGACTAGATGACCTCCTGAGGTCTCTTCCAACACTAATCTTCTATGATTCTTCTATACTTGGCATAGGGAAGGCCTCAGCTGGAGAACTGTGTACAGTCCTGGGCATCCCAGTTTAGAAAAGGTGGACAAATTGGAGGAAAGCAACCAAAAATGATAAAAGGTTTAGAAAATCTGGCGTATGAGGAAAAGTTAAAAAATCTGGGCATGTTTCATCTTGAGAAAAGAAGACTAAGAGGATCTCACAACAGTCTTCAAATCTATGAAGCACTGTTGCAAAGAGGACAGTGATCAATTGTTCTCCATGTTCACGGAAGGTAAAACAAGAAGTAATGAACTTAATCTGCAGCAAGGAAGATTTAGATTAGATATTAGGAAAACCTTTCTCACTCTCAAGGTAGTTAAGCTCTGGAATAGGATTCCAATGGAGACTGTGGAATCCCCGTCACTGGAGGTTTATAAGAACAGGTTGGACAAACACCTATCAGGAGTGGTCTACGTTTACTTGTTCCTACCTCAACACAGGGTGCTGGATTTGATGATTTCTTGAGGTCCCTAGCAGCCCTATATTTCTATGAAAAGCATGCCAGGTGGGAACACAGCATGATCTCTGCAGGATACACAGAACAGGGAAGCCCAACATCCCATGTAAAACCAGGATCATACAAAGGGAGTAACTGGGATCTAGCACATGGGCAAAGGCTGCAAACTCCCATCAGGGATTCACTGGCAGTGGAAAGTTATTATTGCATTGGTGTTATGGGAGCACCTGGAGGCCCCAGCAGCTGGCTTTGTGCTGTATAAACAGATAGGATGTGCCACTCCCTGCCCCAAGAGTTTACAATCTAAACAGACACGCCCAACAAAGGGTGGGAGGAAGGAAATATTGTCACCACAATTTTAGAGCTGGGGAACTGACCCAGAGAGACTAAATGACTTGCCTAACTTCCCACAATGAGGGGTGGCAGAGGCCAAAATTGATCCCAGCCCAGTGTATTAGGGTATGGTTACACTTACAAAATTATAGCGCTATTGCTTATAGCGGTCGCCTTATACAGCAATAATAATAGCGCTATTGTATGTCCACACTGAGATGCTCCAGCGTTATAGCATGGCCACATTTGCGGCACTTAATACGGCATTACGAGCAGCGCATTAGGGCATGTATCCCACAGTACACCTCTTCCCGATCTGGCGCAATGGCTTGTGGTAGGGGGGGCATCACTTGCGGGGCATTCTATACCCTGTTTGAACTACCCATGATGCTTTTTGGCATATCCCAGCAATCCCTGTGTTTCCTTCCACCTCCGGCGCCATCTTTCAAGGGTTTCAGCAAGGCGCGCTCCGTCTTCCATTGTCGAGTGCTGCAATGAATCCAGAACTGCTGAGGAACATGCTGACGACTGTCGCCAGCACATCTCTGTGTGCAGTGGAGTTATTCCTTGACATGCAGGATGACAGTGATGAGTCTGAAGACGAGATCGAAGCGGTGAATGCGTTTGACACGAAGCTTCTTGTCTCATTAACGGACATGCTCACGGCCGTTGAACGCCGCTTCTGGGCACGGGAAACGAGCACAGAGTGGTGGGATCGCATCGTCATGCAAGTCTGGGACGACGAGCAGTGGCTGCAAAACTTTCGAATGAGAAAAGCCACTTTCATGGGACTGTGTGCTGAACTCGCCTCTGCCCTGCGGCGCAAGGACACCAGACTGAGAGCTGCCCTTCCGGTGGAGAAGCGGGTGGCTATCGCGATCTGGAAGCTGGCTACACCAGACAGCTACCGATCGGTGGCCAACCAGTTTGGGGTTGGAAAGTCGACCGTTGGAGTTGTGCTGATGCAAGTGTGCAGGGCCATTAATCGCATCCTGCTACGAAAAATCGTGACTCTGGATAACGTGCATGACATCGTGGCTGGCTTTGAAGAAATGGGTTTCCCTAACTGTGGAGGGGCGATAGATGGGACCCATATACCTATTCTGGCGCCCGCCCACCTAGCTGAGGAGTACGTTAACCGAAAGGGGTACTTCTCCATGGTTCTCCAGGCGCTTGTGGATCACCGTGGGTGTTTTACTGACATTAACGCTGGCTGGTCTGGAAAGGTGCATGACACATGCATCTTCCGCAACACCGGCCTGTTCATGAAGCTGCAAGCTGGGACTTTTTTCCCAGACCAGAGGATCCCCGTGGGGGAAGTGGAAATGCCCATAGTGATTCTTGGTGACCCTTCTTACCCTTTAATGCCCTGGCTCATGAAACCGTACACAGGGAGCCTGGACAGCAGTCAGGAAAGGTTCAACTACAGGCTTAGCCATTGTCGAATGACTGTGGAGTGTGCTTTTGGGCGTCTCAAGGCGCGCTGGTGCTGTCTTTATGGGAGGCTAGACTTGGCCGAGGGTAGTATCTCCGCGGTTATTTCCACATGCTGTGCCCTACATAATCTTTGTGAGCGGAAGGGCGAAGGCTTCACTCAGGCATGGTCCTCTGAGGTTCAACGCCTGGAGGCCACATATGCCCAGCCAGAGAGCAGGGTTCTTGGAGGGGACCAGCGCGAGGCTGTTAGGATCAGGGAAGCCTTAAGGGAGCATTTTGAGGCTGAAAGCCAGTTCTAAAGTGAGGTGCAGATGGAGGGAGGGAGGAAGGGAGGGAGGGAGCATTCTTTTAACAGGAACAGGCATTTGCTTTTCTGTAGCCTGTAATAATGTATGTACACTTAATAAAGAAACCAATTTATTAAGAAGACAATTCATTTATTGAACAGGTACTTCGGTTGCTGAAAGAAAATATTGTGATGCATGTGAGGGGGAAGGCAGGGGAGGTGCAATGGGGGTGTCGTGGGGTCAGTTAGAGATCGGAGTATGTCTGGGTCTCTGAGTCTCCAGTGCCCTCACAGTGGCCATGTCCCCCGAACCCCATTTGCGGAGGGCAGTAAGGCATGTTATTAGGGGTAGACTGCAGTGGATAATGGTCCGGGGTCTGGGGGTTGTTCGGTGAAGACAGAGGGGTTGGAGGCAGCTGTGGATGGTGATAACCATTTGGCTGATAATAGTGGCCTGGAGGGTACAGAGGCAAAGAAGGGGAAGGGAGTTGGGGCAAACGATAATTGGGGTGGTGGGCGCGGTGCTTCTCCTCCTGAAGGGTGACAAGCCGCTGCATAGTCTGCAATTGAAGCTGCAGTAATGAGAGCAGCTTGTCGGTGCTTTTCCGGCGGTGAATCGCGTTCTCCTTCCGCGCCTTCTCCCTCAACTTGCTCTCATTCTCCCTCCACCTCTGTGCAACTCGATTCTCCATTACAGCCTGTTGCATTACTTGCTGTACAAGATCCTCTTTGCTCCTTCGTGGCCGCTTCCTCAGCCACCTCAGCCTCTCAGCTGTTGATAAGAGCGATGGCGAAGGGGTGAAGGACGACCCTTCTAAAATAAAAAGATACATTTCACAGTGGTTCCCTTGTAAAGAGCAGACATGCCTATCATTCCCCCGCATTCCCCGTTTGCCTGTCCCACAGACAGCACAGATACAGCAACAGAGCCCCTGCCATGGTGAGTGGACTCCAGAGGCAAGGGAAATGATTTTTTCCCTGCCCTGAAAAGCTGTGGCGGGGGAGGGGGTGGTGAGTGCCGGTACGTTGCAGGAGCCACAGTGTGAGCAGCAGGCAGGGGGAAGGATTTCTTCCCTGCCCTGAAAAGCTGTGCCGGGGGAGGGGGTGGGGAGTGCCGGGAAGTGGCAGGAGCCCTACTCTGAACACTGTTCCAACATTCTCCGTAGGTGTTTGTCCTGGAAGATATCTCGTTGCTTCGAGTCACTGAGGAGCAAAGGGAAGGGATTTTATTAAGATGCGGCTTCCGCCCAGGGCCATATGCAGCGTGCCTATGTGCAGCAATGCTCCCCCCACCCACTGTAGCACAGTGGCAGGGACTAGTGTCTGTGACCGGGACGGGGACCACGCTGGCTCTCCCGGGAAACCTGCGCAGGCGCATTGCAAGCGCTCTTATTGAGACCTTTGAAGAGATTACTGATGATGACTACCGCGAGGTGATAGACTACATCAATGCTCTATTCCACATGTAGGCAAGCATGCAAGCATCGCTTTCCACCCCAAGCTGCCTGCCTTCCCCATAGAAAAGCAGCTTTACCTCCGCAATCCACTGCTGAGCTGGCCCCTGCAACCGCTGGACGCTGTGGCTGGCCGCCCTCCTCCTGGCTTTAGAGGAGAGCTCCTGGCTGCATGCCCCCCTGCCCTCCTCCTGGCTTGAACAGAGCTCCAAGTGGAATGCCCCCCTCATCCCTTTCCACCCCAAGCTGCCAGCCTTCCCCATAGAAAAGCAGCTTTACCTCCGCAATCCGCTGCTGAGCTGGCCCCTGCAACCGCCGGACGCTGTGGCTGGCTGCCCTCCTGGGTTGAGAAGAGCTCCTGGCTGCATGCGTCCAGGGACTCCTCCGTGCCCTGGATCGCTGCCGCCTCGTCCTCCTCCTCCTCCTCTTCTTCATCCTCCTGGTCTTCATCCTCCTCCTCACCCCCCCCTTCACTGGTGGGCTGGGAAGTGTCCGTGGTGGTCGATGGAGTGACCGTGAGATCACCACCAAGTATCGCGTGTAGCTCCTTATAAAATCTGCAAGTCACCGGGGCTGCCCCGGAGCGGCCGTTTGCCTCGCGGGCTTTGCGATACGCATTCCTAAGCTCCTTTACCTTAACACGGCACTGCAGAGTGTCCCGCTCATGGCCTCTTTCCGCCAACGCCCGTGATATCTGCCCATAGGTGTCAAAATTCCTGCGGCTAGACCGCAGCTGAGACTGAACACCCTCTTCTCCCCAACAGCTGATGAGGTCCAGCACCTCACTATTGCTCCATGCTGGGGATCGCCTATTGCGAGGAGGCATGGCACGTGGAGTCATGATGATCAATCTGAATGATCACCTGCAACGATTCCCTGAGACCACGCCACGCAATCAATCAGATCAATGAGAATGATCACCTGCAAGGATTCCCTGAGAGCACGCCACGCTTGGCTGGAGCAAACAGGAAGGGGATTTACAAATTTCCCTGGAACTTTAAAGGGCGGGTCTGACGTGTGGTCACCTGAGGACAGGACAAAAGAGTTTGCAAGTGATGACCAGAGTGGCTCGAACGGGAATTATGGGACAGGCTGGAGGCCAATTAATGCGCAGTGGGTGTCCACATTCTTCCTGTAGCGCTACAGCAGGTGCGCTACAGCCCTTATTCCCCATGAGGAGGTGGATTAATAATAGCGCTATAACTCAGCGGTTATAGCGCTATTAGTGCCTTGCCAGTGTGGACGGGGAGTAGGTTATAGCGCTCGTGGGGGCTTTATAGCGCTATAAAGTGCCAGTGTAACCATGACCTTAGCCACCAGACCACCCTTCCTCAGACAAAATGTTTGCAAAATTAGCCAGCACAAACAATCTGGCCTGTCATGTTGGGACGTTTGCACAGCCAGACCAGCCTTGCACAGCTGACATGAAAATGGACAACCCAAGAACCCAAATGGCGGGGGACAATGAGTACAACCCATCAGAACACATCCAGGCACCATGTAACAGAGGGGAACTAGTAAGGCTTGTAAGACTGTAAACGTTGTAACAGGTATAGTAGACAGAGCCTGGAGTATGGGGCTGGTGCAAGATCTGAGGCCTGAACCAGCAGCTGTGAATCCAAGTCAGACCACGTATTAAAGCAAATGCTTATAAGTTCACTGGTCAGTACAGGAACTTGGCAAAGTTGCCTCCAGTGTACTAGGCATTAGATATTTACGTCAATATATTCCAGCTAGTACAGAAACATCCCAATCTAGCACAAGATAAGATGGTCTGAAGGAATAACAAATAGGGGTGTTTTGTCCAAGATATCAGGAACAAGGGGAGGTAACAAGCAGATGTCCTGAAACGCGTAAGGTGGTATGTAAGTTGCTTATCCCAATTGTTAGTCTCACTTTATAAATGTTGGGGTAACTGGCCTTAACCCTCAGTCCAGGTGAGGGGTCAGCAGAGAGTCCCGCTGCTGACTGAGCTGAGTCTGGTGTAACAAGCATACATGTGTTAGTGTACCTGTGGACACAGATCCAGGGAGCTAGTACCATGCTTCATTGACAATAAACCTGGCCGAGTGCCTTTGCCACCAAACCGAGTCTGAGGTCTTTCCTTAGGAATAAGATCCAGGACTGCTGGAGACCAGACTGCCTGATTTGCTGTTAGCAGTGATCCACTGGCACTCCAAGGACAAAGCACTGGACAGCCTGAATAGCATTGCTGAGGCAACAACATTCCAGCCTTCAGCACTTAACAGCACCGGGTTAATGATTCCAGACCCTGAAATTGATTGTGGCGCCCCACAAATGCCACAACTAGTGCTTGTGGGACAATCCCAGAAACTCTGGAACAGGTAGCAACTCTGCCCACACAACCCTCTTGTCAGATGCTGGTTCCCACTTCTTAGCTGCTAGGCAGAGCATTAGACTGGAGTTTCTAGCTCATGGAGCTGTACTAAATGGATTCCAGTTTCTGTCATAATAATCAGAGAAATGAGAATCAGAAAACCCCTCTTAGGACATCTCCAAAAAGTAACCCAGTGAATAGCATTTAATGGGTGGCAGTGAAGCCTAGCAGATAGAGCACTGGACTGTGACTCATGAGCTCTGAGTTCTACTCCTAGCTCTGTCACTGACCTTTGGCAAGTTGCTTTGCCTTTCTGTGCCTCAGTTTTCCCATTTGTAAAATGGGGATAATGATACCTCCTTCCTTTATTGCTTTGAGATCTGCTGATGAAGAGCACTGTAGAAGAGCGATTTATTATTATGAATGATGAATTATTATAATAAAGCATCAGTAAGACAAAATTTGAAGTGAATGAGATTAGATCTGGGCCAGAGCAGGATTGTTCCAAACGGTGTACTGTAATGAACAGGCTACCACTGCCCTTTGCTGGATGAAATCGGATGGTTTTCCTCTGTGTCATGGGGCCTATGCTGCCAACAGCTATTGGAGATTATTATCTCAAGAGATATCCAAAGTGAAATGTTTGCAGTGAGTGGGAGGAGAGACCTCTTAGACACTAGAACAATACAAATAACATCTAAATGTAAATTATCGTGATATCCTGTCATTCCAGAGCAATGTACAAATGTGCCTATGAAGAGGCCAAGTGCCGATGGTGAACTGTTGTTCAGTAGGGAACAGGGAAGAGATATGATCACTTAAACACTAACCCATAAAAGGGGTTGATAATAGTTACAGGGAAAAAACAGAGTGAAACCCAAACATGAGATAAGGCAGAGGGGTGGTAGTCAGCAAGTGATTCATTCAGCAAATATAAGGGCGTTTCACTGTTATTTCAGGGAGTATGAAGAATCAAGGAACCAGGTTTCTTCTTCCTTCCCAGCATAAATATTTGTTGGCTCTGGGGTCATAGAAATAGCCCCAAAGGCCTGAGTCTCCTCACAGCTGTTTTAGAGCAGTGTCACTCCATTGGCTTAGGAGAGTTATTTCTGAACGACACTGGTATGACAGAGGAATATTGGGTCCCGCACAGCCATAGGAATGGCCATTCTGGATCAGGTCAAGGGACCACATCGGATAGCCCGTCCCTGCAATACCAGTGGCTACAGAGGAAGATGCCAGAGCCCTGCAGTCCTGCAGTGTTAGCTATGGAATAATCTATTGTGAACCAGAGGATCCTCATCAGCCTAGGGAGTTAACAGCATAAGATGGGACTTAGTTTGGGCAGGTCACACTTAAAACTATAGTGGTTCAGAGAAGACGATACTATAGTGACGAGAGAGTGTCTCCCATCGGCATAGTTAATTCACGTCCTCGAGAGGAGGTGAGTATGTTGATGGGGGAAGCTCTCCTACCGACGTAGCGTTGTCTATACCAAGGGATAGGTCAGTATAACTGCATTGTTCTGAGTGACATAGCTATACCGATGTAAGTTTGTAGTGTAGACGTGGCCTCATATAGGTTCCAGACCACTCCCACTCCCAGCAACCCTTTGAGAGCATTGGTGGTTAATGACAGCCAACTGGACCGTATGCTACTCCTGATTTCCTGAGTTAATCCTCTACCTACTGCTGCTTCTTGGTGTACTTGGGACTAGATCCTGAAAGGTATTGGGACTCCTAACATCTCTTGAAACCTATGGAAGTTAGGAGCATAAATATCTTTGAGAATCTGGGCCTTGGTTGTGGGTTTTTAGCATGCGGTGACAATTCATTCTGTCACGCCTATGCACAAGGGAAGTTCTTCTTAAGCCACATTCGTTAGAGCTTGGTTTATGCCCTATGAGTTTATAGCCCTTCCCAAACTCTTGGGACAAGACAAAGAGCAACTAGTGATCTTGGCTATCTTGATTCTACTTTGCACACCTTAAAGGGGCCTGGTTTCTGGAGGTCAAAAGTCCCGCTCTTTCTGGAAATCAAGCCCCTTTGAGGAGTCTCTAGCTGGGCACCCAAACTCAGCAACCACTTTTGAAAATCCCTGCCCCGTTGGTTTTGTATTTTGGTTTTGTTTAAACCCGTGCTATTGTATCTCTGGCTGGATGTGTTATCCATAGAAATCTCCAGCCCTTTTTGGCATCCTGCTAAGGTAAAGATTAAGCATGTTTGCCTTTTCCAGCCAGTCCCAATGGACATCTGTCCACATCTCAAAAACCACACCCCAGTAAATAATACTAATACTTAGCAATTATGTAGCTATTCTAGCTTTCATCTGCCATCAAATTCGCCCATGCAGAGGGCCAGCACAAGACCTGTGCACCATTTAAGTTCTCAAAATAGGACCTTCTGCAATGGGGGTGGATTTCAGCCACAAGTATTTGGTCTTCGTTTGTAGATTTTCAGATGTTCTAGTCTTCTTGTCTACATTACACCAAGGCCAAGGAATAAAGCACATCTTTCAGAAAGACATCCAGTTTTGATCAGAAGACATCAAGAGATGGAGAATCCACCATTTCCCTTGGTAGTTTGTTCCAACAGTTAACCATCCTCACCATTAAAAATACTTCTGAAGCTCACTGAGCAGTTTGCCCCAGTGGAACCTCATGGAACATCAGTGAGAGGTGGGATGGTCCAGTGGTTAGAGCACTAGCTGGTACCCAGAAATCCGGGTTTAATTCCCTGCTCTGCTACAAATTTCATGTGTGACCTTGGGCAAGTCACTTAGCCTCTGTGCTTTCATTCCCCACCTACACAATGGGGATAATACCTCCCAAGATGTTGCGAGGATAAATCTGTTAAAGAAGGCGAGGTGCTCCAATACTATGGAGCAGGAGGCCATAAAACAGGGGGAGT
The DNA here is from genome assembly GCA_007922305.1 of Dermatemys mawii. Lineage (NCBI taxonomy): Eukaryota > Metazoa > Chordata > Testudines > Dermatemydidae > Dermatemys > Dermatemys mawii. The sequence goes on along the minus strand of ML677344.1, from coordinate 7,535,621 downwards.
GAAGAATTTCTTTTATTCTCTCTGTAAAAGGAGCAACACCGTTCCCTAGTCACTTGATTTATTTCAGTAGGCACTCAGCCACTCTGGTGATGGGAACAATAGACACACCGAGCCAGAGGGATATATGTATTTATTGCTGATAGTTTAAATGACTCCCCCTCTAGAGCTTGTCACTTGCCTGGTTCTGAATTATTTGCTGTCAAGAATGGATGTTTAAGAAAACTAAGTGCTAGGCAAGGTCATTCCAGGAGATGTGTCATCACTCATGGCAGAGCTAATGGATTAATTGCTTTCTCCACCAAGCCACCGGGACCAAAAGAGCAAAAGAGTTACATGCAAAGGCCAGAAAACTGCAGCAAGGAAAAGCATCTTGTTAAAGCAGCTCTTCGATGAGGAATGAAATTTCTGGCCCCCGACCAGCACAGAGAAAGATTTATAGACTAGACCATTATGATCATCAGTTTGACTTCCTGCATAGTGCAAGTCATGGATCTCTGCCTAGTGCTTTCTGCATCGAACCCATGAACTTGTGGCTGAACAACAGGCTGTCTTACAGGAAGACAAATTCTCCCAATGATGGAGAATTGACCACATCTGTTATGAAGAGCTGTTCCAGAGATTAATTACTCTGATTGTTGAAAACATGTATCTCATTGCCAGTTGTGATTACTTCAGTTCCCAGCTCTGGGATGTTGTTCTGCTTTTTCTGGGTAGACTTAAGAGCTGTTTAGCATCAGCTATCTTTTCCATGCATCACGAGTTTGGAATTACCTGGTGCCTGTCATGACAGGGAATCACAGCCCATATTAAACAGAAGAGTCTGTTAAAGAAAACAGCTGCCAACTAAGGGCTCGGCTACTTTGAAAAGTCACATTGGCATCGCTCAGTCTCTCCGGGGTGTGAAAAATCCACACCTTTAAGAGTCTCAGGCTTTGCCTAAACTGCCAATTGAACAACAAAACTTTTGCTGCTCACAGGTGCTTAAAAAAGCCCCCCCAAAACACTAAAATTTTGCCACAGCATGTTGCAGTACAATTCTGTCGACAACGCAAACCCCGCTCGTAGGGGGTGGAAATATTTTGTTGGCAAAAGTACCGACAAACAGCTTTTACACTGCTGACTTTTAGCAAGTGTAGTGGACAAAGCCTTAGCTAAGCCAGCTTGACCCCTGGTGTAGACAGCGCTTGGTTGATGGAAGAGTTCTACTGCTTCTCAGGGACGTGGATTACCTACAGTTTCGAGAGAAACCCTCCTGCCATTGTAGTAAGTGTCTACACTGAAGCACTTCAGCTGTTCTGCTGTAACATTTCAAGTGTAGACAGAACCTAAGACATAAATTGATTAAAGGTCTAGAAAACATGACGTATGAGGGAAGATTGAAAAAACTGGGTTTGTTTAGTGTGTAAAAAGAAGATGGGGGGGGGTCATAAGTTAGGGTTGCCAGGCGTCCAGTTTTTGACTGAAATGCCCAGTCGAAAAGTGACGGGCGGCTCTGGTCAGCACTGCTGACCGGGTCGCTAAAAGTCCAGTTAGTGGTGCAGTTAGGCTCCCTGCCTGCCCTGGCTCTGCATGGCTCCCGAAAGCGGCCGGCATGTCCGGCTTCTAGGTGCAAGAACCAGGGAGCTCTGCGGACTGCTCCTGTTCCAAGAGCCAACTCTGCAGCTCCCATTGGCTGGGAACCATGGCCAATGGGGGTTGTGGGGGTGGCGCCTGTGGGCGCGGGCAGCGTGCAGAACCCCTGGGCTCCTGTGCCTAGAAGCTGGACATGCCGCCTGCTTCTGGGAGCCACCTGAGATAAGCATCTGCTAGCCATAGCCCACAACCTGAACCATCTCCCGCATCCCAATACCCTGCCCCATCCCAGAGCCCCCTCATGCATCCTAACTCCCTCCCAGAGCCTGTGCCCCAAACCTTTGCCCTTATCCCCCTTCCACACACCGCACCCCAGCTCCGTGCCCCAGCCCTGAGCCCCTTCCTGCACCCAAACTCCCTCCTAGAGCCCACACCCCACACCCCAGCCCTCAGGCCTGAACCCCCTCATGTACCCCAAAGTCCTCATTCCTGGTCCCACCCCAAAGCCCACACCCCCAGCCAGAGCCTGTACCCCCCTCCCGTACTCAACCCCCCTTCCCCATCCCAGAGCTCCCTCCTGCACCCTGAACCCCTCATTTCTGGCCCTACCCCAGAGCCCTCACCCCCTCCCACACTCCAACCCCCTGCCCCAGCCCGGTGAACAAGAGTGAGGTTGGGGGGATGGAGTGAGTGGGAGCTGGGCCTCGAAAAAGGGGCAGGGCATCAAAGAAGGGGTGGGGCAGGGGTGTGGCTTTGGGGAAGGGGCAGGGCAAGCGTTGTGTGCGATTAGAAAGCTGGCAACCCTATTTCAAGTACATAAAAGTTTGTTACAAGGAAGAGGGAGAAAAATTGTCCTTTAACCTGTGAGGAGAGGGCAAGAAGCAATGGGCTTCAATAGCCAACTATGCAAGAACAGGGGGAGCACGGAGCAGGAGAGGAAGAGGAAGGGTGAAGCAGGTGAGAGCTAGGTCACAAAAGCAGGGCTCTATGAGGGAGAGCCCACTTACCATGTAACAGACTCTGAGCTAAGAAGCCAAGGTATAGGGACGGCTTCTCAACAGCTGCATGCCCCTGAGAGAGTTACACTGTAATCTGAAGAGTCTCACCTTTAGGATGGAGTTCTGGTGTATAAGTAACCGGGGCATCACAGGGGGCCAGCAATGAGCCTGGGCAGATGGTAGGCGCTACTTTCTATGAAAGGGTAACAGACAGGGCCAGGAGATGTGCCGGGGGCCAAAGGAGGAAACAGTGCTGCAGCCCACTGAGACCCAGGGAAGCTTCAAACACCCTGAAATCTAGGGTTTGCCTACCCATGCTAAAATCACAACTTCATGTACAGTGTAAACATCCCGCAGGTCAGCGCCCTGTTAAATTCCAATTGGGTCATTATATTTTTCCTACTTATTTTTGACTGTTTCCGTTGGATTCAGTTGAGAAGTGTGTTGCTTGCCAGGAGCTAGAATTAAGGATGGGACAAGTGTCTGCGGAGACTGATCAAGCCCTCGGACTGCTACCCCTTCCTACTTCTCTGTGTGGGCACCAGTGATACTACCAAGAATGACCGGAGTGGATCACTGCAGACTACGTGGCTCTGGGAAGAAAGATAAAGGAGTTTGAGGCGCAAGTCGTGTTCTTGTCCATCCTCCCTGTTGAAGGAAAGTGTTATCTAAGTGCTCAACAGGTTAAGATCAACAAGCACTAAAACAGAGGTGGGCAAACTACAGCATGCAGGCCAGATCCAGCCCGCGGGACCGTCCTGCCCAGCCCCTGAGCTCCTGGCTAGGGAGGCTTGCCCTGGCCCCTCCCCTGCTGTCCCATCTCCCCCACATCCATGCCGAAATGCGGGCAGCGCTCTGGGGCTGCGCACTCCTGCAGGGCAGCACGGCTGGCTCCAGCCAGCTGGTGCGGCTTCCAGACATGCTGCTCTGAGTGGTGTGGTAAGGGGGCCAAAGCCAGGGGGTTGGATAAGGGGCAGGGAGTCCCAGGGGAGATCAGGGGAAAGGGAATGGGGGCGGTAGGATGGGGCGGAGGTTCGAGGGGGGCCATCAGGGGACGGGGCTGTCCAAAAACTTGAGAGTCCCCAGGGAGCCTGTCAGGAGGCAGGGGTGTGAATAGGGGGTCGGGGCAATCAGGGGACAGGGAAAAGAAGGATTAGGTGGATTGGGAGTGGGTCCTGGGAGGGCAGTTAGGTTGGGGGGGTCTCGAGAGGGGACAGTCAGGGGGCAAAGAGCGGCAGGAGTAGGGGGTTGGATGGGTCAGGGATTCTGAGGGGGGCAGTCAGGGAGCAGGAAGTGGAAGGGGGCAGATAGGGGGTGGAGGCCTGGCTGTTTTGGGAGGCTCAGCCTTCCCAACCCAGCCCTCCATACAGTTTTGCAACCCTGGGCCAAAAAGTTTGCCCACCCCTGCACTAAAAGCTTCTAATTTGCTGTGGTTTATAGCAAGACTGGCAACATCAGGGACTCACCTCACTGCTGCAGCTAGTAACTGGCTCCATCTACAGGCCATATTTAGTGCTGGAAATCAGCCCATCCTCACTGAGCTGAGCTCCTGCCACAAAGGGATCAGCATGGGGAGCCTTGACTTCAGTCCCCCTCTGCTTGTGGCGTTCACAGAGTTCCAGGAGAGATTTCCTCAGTGCCTGTTTTTTCCATACGTTTTTCCATTATGGCCAAACCCTGGGTTGTCCATAATAAACAAGATGATTGGAACTAAATCATTAACTCCACTACCATGACTTGGGGAGAGAGAGATAAAAAACCCACTTCTTTATTTTGTCCTTTTTTCTGTTGCTCTTGATTTATATCATCGAGGGAGTCAGAATCAGATCTAAGAAACACCGACTCTAAATGCAGTTATGCCAAGTGCCTTTCAGATGATTTTCCTGCAGGGACTGCTCTGGGATTCCAGAAAAAACATTCTTTGAAAAACTTCTGTTTCCAGCAAAGAGACTGTTACAATTCCATTTTCACCAGTCATTCACCAATCCAGAATCTCAGGAGAATCAATGAAGGCAAAGCTGTAAGTTAGAGCCTTTTTCACATAAGCGTGTTCTCTGCAGTCAGACCTATCTGTGACAACAGGACAAATCCTGATCTCGGATCAGAGTTAATCAATGCTGACTTCAATGGTATTACTGAATTTACAGTAGAGCAGGCCTGCACAACTCGGAAAGCAGCGAGGGCCATATTACTGCAAAAAAAACAGCTGCAGGCCGAAAAGCCCTGCGCTCGCTCCACCCCCATCTGCTTCCTCCAACCCCACCACTTGGCTTGCCCCACCCCTATTCACCCCCTGCGGGCAGCACAGTGAGCCCCTGCGGGCCACATGTGGCCCCCAGGCTGCATGTTGTGCAGGCCTGCAGTAGAGTAACTGAGATCAGAATTTGGCCTTTTATCTAGTTCATTCTGCTTCAAGTTACAGGTCACAGTTTAAAATACCATCCCATCATCATAGTGATATAATAAAGACTTGTGAAAGGCCATTTTTCTAAAGTGAATCTTACTGGAAATTATGAGCTCTACTGTATCTCAGTTGCTTTGAAAAAATATCCATCTATTTTTTTTCAAAGTTGCATCCCACTCTAACAATAAGCCAGGACTTCAGCAGGTAAATATAACATTACATTAACAGTTCTGCCTTGGATTGTCCACATAGCATTAAGATACAGTTTATGAACAGCTTGAAGTGTGATTAACAGACTCATCTAATTTAATGAGGGTCATAAATACCTTCTCTCTCACGCATAGACATTTTGGGCCAGATACTCAGCTGGTAAAAATTGGCACTGTACACCAGCCAAGTGTTTTGGCCCATTTTGTACTTCATGCTTCAGTAGTTCCAATACTGCTGCCTAGATCAGTGGTCTCCAAACTACAACCCAGGGGCCGGATCTGGCCCGCGGTGTCAATTTGTCCGGCCCCAGCTGAGCAGGCACGTGGAAAAGCCACCACTGCCCACCCATGCGAATTGGTGCCGGCAGCCCCATGTGTGGAGGGGTGAGTGCAGCTGGAGGAGCAAAGTGTGGCGGGGGTCGTGGCAACAACGTGGCTGGAGGAGCAAAGGGGTGAGTGCCTCTGCGACGCGGCCAGAGGAGCAAAGGGGGGGGGGGGCGTGGCAGCGGCCCGTGAAGCCCCTTCAAAAATCTAATATGGCCCTAGTCTCAAAAAGTTTGGAGACCCCTGGTCTAGAGGTTAGAACAGTGGGCTGGAAGTCAGGACCTGCTCAGGCAATATCCCCATTCAACCATGCACGTTGAGAACCACTGAACTAGGGAATGTGTATATGTACCCATGCCTTCTGCTGGAAGAAAATCAGAGCTGCCATAGACCCTGTGCTGCTAACAAGGGAGGCAGATTCTCCTTTAGCCCAAGTAGCAGGGGTCTGTGCTTCCAGAGCAGGGGGATTTGAGTTCAGTCTCCACTATGGCTGGGAAGTTCCAGTTGCCCATGGTGAGTAGGGTGACCAGATGACAACAAGGAAATATGGGGACACATGGCGGGGGGAGGGGGAAGAGAGGAGGGGGGAGAGAGGGGAAAGGGGAGGGGGAGAGAGGGCAGGAGGAGAGGCGCCCCCCGCCGCCCCACCCCCGCCCCCCCCCCCCCCCCCCCCCCGGGCGGGAGCAGGGAGCCAAAGAGTCACCCCCGCCCTCACCCCACTGGACGCATGGGGAGATATAACACCTGCCCAAGGTGCATGGCACCTTCCCCCCCCCATTCTGGGGCTGGGCGCAGGCCAGCAGAAAAGGACACCCCGCCCCCATCTCTGGGGCACAGGCGGGCAGAGCAGGAACCCCCTTCAGCTCCGGGGCCGGGCGCAGCCCCGCTCCAGGTCGCAGGCCGACACTCCTCCCCCCGCCCCCCGGCTCTGAGGCACCTGGGGAAGTGTCCCGCAGTGGCAGGTGGGTCCCTCCCTCTGCCTCCTGCTGGGGTCGAGGCTGGTTGGGTGGTGGCTGGAGCGGAGTTGCAGGGGGGCGGCCGGGGCTGTCTGCCTTCTGCCGGGGCCTGCAAGCCCCGTCCCTGCAGCAGGTGGGGGCGTGGAGACCTTCTCCCCGCCTCTGTGCCTGCCTGGGGCCAATTTGTAAGCTCCTGCTGGGATCTGCCCCAGGCTAGGGTGACCAGATCGCAAGAGTGAAATATCAGGACACATTGGGCGAGCGGCGAGGGGGGGAGAGGGGAAGAGCAGCGGGGGGGGTGCAAGGATATTTTGCACCCTAGGCAAAACTTTTACCTTGCGTCTCGCCCCCACCACCCCCGCTTTTCCCGGAGCATTGCTCATTATACTCTTTAAAAATGAATATTGAATAATGTAAAGTAGCATGGGACAGAGGGTTGGGGTGTGTGTGTGGGGAGGTCTCTGGCTGGGACTGGGGATAAGGTGTTTGGGGTGTTGAAGGGGCTCAGGACTAGGGCAGAGGGTTGGGGTGTGTGGGGGAGGTCTCTGGCTGGGACTGGGGATAAGGTGTTTGGGGTGTTGGAGGGGCTCAGGACTAGGGCAGAGGGTTGGGGTGTGTGTGGGGGAGGTCTCTGTCTGGGACTGGGGATAAGGTGTTTGGGGTGTTGGAGGGGCTCAGGACTAGGGCAGAGGGTTGGGGTGCAGGGCTCTGTCTGGGACTGGGGATAAGGTGTTTGGGGTGTTGGTGGGGCTCAGGACTAGGGCAGAGGGTTGGGGTGTGGGGGAGGTCTCTGGCTGGGACTGGAGATAAGGTGTTTGGGGTGTTGGAGGGGCTCAGGACTAGGGCAGAGGGTTGGGGTGTGTGTGGGGGGAGGTCTCTGGCTGGGACTGGGGATAAGGTGTTTGGGGTGTTGGAGGGG